>VXAZ01005267.1:1518333-1795682 GCA_013399875.1 Gymnorhina tibicen | reverse complement strand
TTAAGTTTAATTTTTTTACAAAAAAATAAAAAAAAAAAAAAAAAAAAAAAAATCAGAAAGAGCCATTATAAAAGGATAGCAAAGGATATAGTACCTTTTTATCTGGGTAAAAGTAGAATCTGGAGTTTTCCAGTCTTCTGATTCTGCCTGCATCAGGGTTAAGGTCACACTTGAGTCTTTTTGTCACAGAAAATATTGTGTTCTGCGTAAGTGATTATTTGTTGATGTTTTACTGAGTTGGGGTTTTTGCAGCAAAACTTAGCAGTATCTATAGATCTGACTTGAAAAGCAGAAATATCTCAGTAAAATCACCTCAAAACTATCTCAAAATTAAATATTTGGACCTGAAGTTTTTTGATTCAGAGCGGCACCACTTGCAGTACTTTAATTTAGAGGAGATTTGAAATGTCAAATGTTACATATTTAATTATGAAACTTACTGCTAGGAGCTCTTGTGGAAAACAAAAGAATAAATTGGAATGAAACTGTGGATGAGGAAGCCTCTGAGTCAAAGGAAGCTAAAGAATACACAAAACTCCTTTTTTGTTAAAACCAGCCTGTCTCACAGCTTTCACCCAGTCCTTCTTACTGGAGATGGGATGCTCAGCTTTGGGTATAACTCAGCAGAGCAGTTTCTAAGTTCCTTTGCCTCCAGATGTGTGCAGTTCTGGGCA
The DNA here is from genome assembly GCA_013399875.1 of Gymnorhina tibicen. Taxonomy (NCBI): domain Eukaryota; kingdom Metazoa; phylum Chordata; class Aves; order Passeriformes; family Artamidae; genus Gymnorhina; species Gymnorhina tibicen. The sequence continues at coordinate 1,795,008 of VXAZ01005267.1, read as the reverse complement.
AACTTGAAAACTTGCTGATGGCAGACTTTCAGCCATCCTTTCTTGGGATTAATCATCTGCATTTCAGCAAAACTCCACTCTCTGCCTTGAAATCCTTTGTAATCTGCCCTGTAAATGTAACGGATGTGAACTAGGTAGAAACATCTGTAATGTCAATATTTAAATTTCCAAGCAGAAGCCAAGCAGAAGCCAGGCTAATTATGCACAGCTGCTTTGTACATCCCAGTAGGAAATTTTTCTCAGATCTGTGTGGAATAAAGTACAGCTGTATATGAATATGGTTATTGTGTGTATGTATAGACATGTATTTTTATATATATGCATGATGTGCATATATTGCAGAGAGATGAGCATATACAGACAAATGTTATCTGACCTTTTAGTAGGGATTCTGGTATATTTTAGTTACTGTGTATGTACATGATGGAAAGAAAAGATATGTATTTACTAATAACGTGTTTTATTATGGCAGACAAAGCTGTACCTCCACTGTAATCTGCCTGTTGGAAATTGAGAGGAATAGCCCATTAAAGCACTACCAAGTAATTAACAGGTTCCCAGGTATGCAAGTGTGGTTAAACCAGTGCTTTCAGAGGAAATTAAAATAATCTCATGTGTAGCAATTAGCAGTTCACTCAGCCTGGGCCTGTGATGGGAGTCTCTGGGAGCAGGAGACTGCTGCCCACTCCAGGGTTCAATTAGTCCTGATTTCCAGCAGAAATAGGTTAAACCCAGGAAAGGCTCCAGACCAGCTTAGGTGCACAGGTGGATTTACTGGCCTGCTTGGGAGGATTGGAAATGAGTCACCCTCTTCAGTCCCAGATACAGAATTCCCTTTCTGCACAAGTGGTTTTTGTGCTCGCTGCCCCTCCTCCTAAAATGAGCTTTCTTCTGCTTTTCCGTAGTTACACACAAGATACACCAAAAATCAGTCTTGTGGCCAGATCGGCGTTAGTGCCTGATGTTAAAGGCTGTAAAAGCATTATGGTGTCTGTGCCTTGGACAGTTCCTGCAGTGAAGTGCTCACACTTCCACACACAGAGCAGTGGAAACAGTGATAGTTGGAGCTTTTGGCTCCTTTTGCATTATAGCTCAGGTTCATGAAATAAAAGTAAGCATGTTTCTTAATTAAAGAACAAATGAATTTTTTAAAAAAATGCCGCAGTCCTTGCTGGGTACTGGAACACAAGGTCTCAAATGAATTTGTGTAATTTGGGATGTAATTGTTTGCAAAGGGAAATTTATGCACTAATTTATTTACCAGTGGCTTTTGCACCTGGACTTTTGCACTTGCTTTGTGCATCTCCTTCTGTCCTCTCAGAAAAGAGAGGGATGAGCTGTAAAGCTCCAAGCACTTTGGACTCATGAGATAAACTCATACATGTAATTAATAAATTGAAAGATCCTGCAGTCCCAGGAAAGCATTTGCTGGAAAAACTCACGGCTGTGTGGCAGACTGCATGGAGGGAACGTGCTGCAGCCCTCTGGGCAGGCTTTATTAGTGATATAAACCCTCAGTTTGTGTTTATATACTTCTAAATCACCCTGTGTGGATATTGCCTTGCCATCACCTCTCTGCAGGCCAGCAGCCCTGCAGGCTCTAGAGGAGTCAGGGGCCTGGCAGCATCCACACCACCATATATCATCCAGACCCTTTAAAAGTGCATGAAAAGGGTGATAAATCCCCAGAATCTGCAATCACGAGCCATAAATCGATGATGTGATTTGAGGCTGGTGGCAGGGATGCTGCAGCTGAAGCCCCATCCCACCTGCCCGGTCCTCGCGCCGAGCTGGGCGGAAATCCCGGGGTTGTGTCACCAGGGGTGGTGGCTGGGGGACACCGTCCCCTCTGACAGCGGGGCCGTGCTGTGGCCACTGCGCCAAGTGCCAAAGGAAAAAAGCCAATAAATTGTCAGTGCAGGCAGGATTTGCCTGCACTGCCAGCATCAGGCAATCAACAGAGCCATCCTACTTTTATTGTGGAAGAGATACGCAGCTGCATGGAAAACTCTCCAGTGCACAACGGCAGGATTAGTTATTCCCTTGCAGGCTAACCTGATTAATTTCCCCAATTTTATTTGAAAGGCATTATCAGATAGGTAGTGTCTTTAAAAACAAAACCAAAAAAAGGAGAAAAGCGATGTTATTTTTAAACTGTAGATTCACATTTTTCTTTACTTTTTTTTCTCTCATTTCTCCCTTTATTTCATGCCCTCACAGTTCTTCTTCCCCCACCATTAAATATAGTGCTTGGGGTTTAAATTGCAGCCTGTAATCCCATGAAGTCAATAAAGAGTTGCACGTTACCCTCAGAAGAGTGAAAGCAATTGCAATAGGAAAGGAAACCTTACTGAGAATGACCCCACAGTAATCTATTTTTGCAGTATGAGAAGTTTGTGGTATTTTATAGAAATATTCAAAATAGTTCACTTGGCTTTCATATACTGAGCACAACTTCTAGAAAAAGGCACTCTTGGACTTCTTCATTCAGATCACATCTGTTAAATACAGAAAATGTCACCTTTGCACACCGCTATTCATTTCCACACACAGTTGCACTATTTCTGTGCAGTTTTCCATGGCTGTCCACCAAAAATTACGTTTATCTTTAGAAATCAAGCCTCCTGGTGAGCACCACTAACATGCTCGAAAGTAAGTAAGAGAAGCTATTTTAAGATGACACATTTGTACCTGAAGAACTCTCTGGTAATGTTGAAAAGCTTATTATTGACTCTCGTGGAGGGAAAGGGGGAAAGGTGCTGTCAGCTGGTGCTGAGTTAGGATCACGCTTAGGGAATGTGACAGACAGGTTGAAGGTGAGATCTCACAGTTCTTGCTCTCAATCCATCTTCTGCTGGTGCACGTTGGAAACTCCGGCAGAAAGATCTTTTGAATGTCGTTTGAAGAAAATATTCACAGGTACTCATATTAACAGATATTCAAGACAGTGATTTTTGCAAACACAAACGTAGCTCATCATTGCTATGATTTAAGCACAGAGCAGTAAAATATATTAAATATTCTTTTAATGGAAACAACATGACTTCAGTTCCATGGTTTCAATTTTGTACAAGTCAATGCTATGAAGGCAAATAAATTTTGATTCCAAAGTAAAAGTAGAAAACAACTTGGATAAAGAATTTTAACTGATTTTTCCTCAGTCCTTACTTATTATACTTAAAAACCACTTGTAGTTTGAAAATGGAAAGTACTGTGTGCTAAGAATTATGCTGGTGACAATAGTGGATGTTTTCTTGGACAGTTCTGTCCCAGCTCCAAATCTGTTTTTTAACAGAGTTCTTACACAGAATGTTCTATTCTAAAAATTTGTGTGGGTAAAACGTGATTTTAAGAGTGCTAGAAATATTTAATAATTATTTTAACAGACAGGAATACTATATTAAAAAAAAGTGATTATGTATAAAATAGCAATATTTGCCATGTAAACATTATGGCAGAAACTCTGAGAAAGGAGATGTACATTACTGGAAGAAAATGTTTCAGTTTCCTCTGTGGAATCGCTCAGAGACAAACAAAATATGATTTCCATTATAAAGGTAAAGAGCACAGTCTACTTTTAATGCCGTTTCATTTTAATCATCAAAAGCATTGTCAGGAAACGTGGCTGGGAAATTTATTTTTAACATGGTTTTGAAACTGAGAGACACACCTGAAGACAAAGCTACTTTAATTAATGAAATAATTTGCAATACACTGCAGGTCTTGTCCATGGGGTCATACGATTGCTCTTTCAATTTATATATTATGAATTTTCTTCCAGTCTACTTGACGGTGTAATTTTATTAAGCACACATGAAAACTGTATTTCTTGGCCTCGCTGCTTTAGGCTTTAACAGAGGAGAGTTTAGTTGATCTCGCAGAGGGAGGTAAGAAAGATGTTTTTCCCCTGTTGGGTGGGGACAAAAAAAACCCCTAAACCAAAGTGAAAAAAAAAACCAAACAACCAAAACCCCCCAACTCTGCGCATTCACTTCATCAAACCTTTTTTACTTTTCTCAAATGAAGATGTGTTATTTGTTGCTCCAAGCAGAAGTCTCTCATCTATAGTGACAACCTTTGGGCTTTGAAAATATTGCCAGTCTCATTATGTTTTTACAATCTGAATTTCATGATGTTTGATTAAAAAGGAATCTCTTCAACAGTCATTCTCTTTCACCATTAGCAGTTATAAATACAGTCTCTCTCTTTAAAGGAGCTTTAAATTTTTAAAGAGGTGTTATTTAAAAGTTTTTTATCTGTCATTTCTTGCCATCATTTCTTGCCAGCCCTGTGCTCCTGCGGTGTATCTGAGAAGTTTGGAAGGCATCTGAAGCACTGAAGCTAAAGAGAGCGTTAGTGAAAGATCTCTTTGTGGTTTGCTCTTAAATGACAATTCCTTGTGTCAGCTGGGGTTGGCGTATTGTGAAATCAATGGATGTAGGAATGTCAGTGAAACTCATACAGGCTCACTGTTGCTAAAAGCCCGTGTACTACAAATCCGAGTCTTTGGAGATGAAATTGGCAACCATCCCTATTTAGCACAGCAAAAATCATCCCTGCTACATCACCAACTCTTTGACTCAGAATGTGGCCATAATGTAGCCCCGGATTTGTTAAAATACACAAAATTTCAGAAGCTTGTCAGCATCTCAGCTCAACTCTGTATGGGACTTTGCTTTCAGGATTTAATTCACTACCTTAATTTTCTTCTGTATTTTGTTGCATGAACCATTAATTAACATCATTGATCTGGCAGTTTGAATTCTTTAGCACCTGCAGCACCTTTGCTGGAAAGCTTCATACCTAAGTACTGCTACCCAAAGCACTCTGTTAATTCTCTGAGTCAGCACCTAGGTAGCATTTTTTACTCTTCAAAAAGTTCTCCTCTGGGGCAGAGCACCAATTATAAAAATGCAATCACAGCAGTTGCATGATATTAAAATAAAACTTATGCAGTAGCACATAATAGCAAATCAGACTATTACACACTATAGAGCTCCCTCCTGTATGCAAGAATAGGTTCTTCCTCCCACAGGCTGTGGAAGTGCCACAGTCAGAGGAATTTTAACCTTTGCAGGGTTGGGCTGGGGTTGAGCGAGCCTTGTAATCACAGAATCACAGAATGGTTTGGGTTGAAGGGCCCTTAAAGCCCATCCAGTTCCACGTGGCAGGGACACCTTCCACCAGACCAGGTTGCTCCAAGTCCCATCCAGCCTTGGACACTTCCGGGCATGGGGCAGCCACAGCTTCTCTGGGCAACCCGTGCCAAGGCCTCGGCACAGGCACAGGGAAGAATTTCTTCCCAATATCCCATTTATCCCTGCCCTTCTTCTGTTTAAAACAATTGTCCTTGTCCTGTCACTATGTGCCCTATAAAAATCCCTATCCCTTTTTTTCACAAGGATGAAGCCAGGATGAATGTAAAGTGAGTGAGCATCCCACTGATGTGTTTCAACTGAACTTGCTTTGGGTTCTTCCACTAAGAGACATCAGTTCATTGTCTTAAGGCAGAAGAATGGCATCTGGGTACTTGGGATCTGGGATCTACATTCCACCCAGAGGCAGAATTCCCGTGCCAGCAGCAACAGAGTAAAAGTGGTTTAAGGTTTTTGGTCTGACAAATTCTGCAAAAATATGAACAAGTTGAAGGACTACTCAGATAAACCGTGTTGGAGAGAAAGATCATACCCTAAAACCACACTGAGAATTTCTGGCAAATGGTGGCCAGACACTAAATGAATATTCATATAAACTGAAAAAATAGAAATAACACTAAAATAATGTAATTCTGTTAATGGAGGGACCTGAGATACTGAAATGTCTCTGGTGTGGCTGTGAGCAAATGGATTTTGCGCTGCTGTACAAGGTTATCCAAGCAGATGCAGGTTTAGCAAGCAAAGTTTACCGTGGGTTTAACCAATGTAACGTGGGCAGTACTGCTCTTGTTATGTCAACGTTTTGTGCAGATGGGATGAGTGGTGCCCAAATCTGATCGGCCAAATTTGACACGGGAGCTGGGTTCCCAGCTGTGGCAGAGAAGGGCCATGGAAAACAGGAGCAGTGCAGACACATCAGCATGTTTTAACAGACAGGGTAATGGATCATGAAATTGCAGACATTACTGTTTGGACACACTCGCGAGCATTGTTTTGCAAACTTCTTCTTTTTTTAATTTAAACAGTTTTGCCTTCTTGATTTTAAGCTGAACTCTATCATAGCTTCTGTTAGAAAAAACCTACAGTACTCAAAATAATTATAAGACCAAAAGATAGACGTGCCTCTTGGGCTTGTTGTAATCTTGCTTATTTGGCAGTTTCATTTGGGGAGGTTACACTTTCAGCAGGCTTGGTGTGTGCTGCAGGCTTACTAGGAGAGAACTAAAGAATTGAAAATTTGATCGTATTTCCTTAGCCAGGGAAAAAAGAAGTTAATAGTATAGCTTTTCTTTTCCAATTTCATTTTTTGAAGGCTTGCCTTTGCTAGTTAAGATAATATAGTTTATCCATCCTTTGGGCTCTTATTTTCTCATTGCTACAGCTGTATCCCAGAAAGCTGAAATTATCAGCTTCAGGCTTCATTGCTATTGAATAAAGTTTTAAGTCATTTTTCTTTTTTCTTTCTTTTTTCAATTTTTTTTCTTCAAGCTGAACAATCCTTTTGGAAGCAAGCAAGCAGGCAAGCCTTTTGTTTTTCTCCTCTTCCTGCTTTGCAGATTATAATTTGTCTGTCGGTTCCTTTACAAGTAGCTACTCCAACTGGAAAGTGTAGGGGAAGGACATCAGAATTCTGAGTGTTTTCCTGGATGACTCTATAGATTAAAGCAGCAGTTACAGCATTATTAACATTCTCTTCAAAGCAGAGCGAGCAGAGGAGTCCGTGCTGGGCTCGGAGCAGCCCCAGCACAGACACATCCCCAGCTGCTGATTGTGCCACCTCCTGCCAGGCGCCACAATTTGGAAGCCATTTCTCAAAGAGCCTTTGTTCAGAGTGTTTTGCTGCTGAATGGAGATGTCTCTTTCCTAAATGAAACTAAATCAAATTTCCTGATAAAGGCAGAGATTGTTTTCTCAGACCTCATCCACGGAGAGACGCTCTCCCGCCCAGGCTGTAGCAGGGAGTTTGTTCATGCCCACCATGGCCCTATATTAAATATATTGTTCCATAAAAAGCGTTGTGATATTTACTCAGTGCTGGTACATCCTCGTATTACTTCGGTGTGCCCTGAGGGCTTTAAACACTGTGTGCTGGAGTAGAGGAAAAACATCTTCCTCAGCTTACAGATTTTAGCCTTTTCATGAGCTGTGAGGATGGGTAGTGGTGATGCTGCTTAAATACTTCTAAATTTGCTTGGGCTGCAGCAGCCAAAGAAGTGAAAACATTAAAAAAGTGTTAATTAAGAGAAACCGAAAGAAGTAAAGGTTTCTTTGTTATTGTGGCTTTTCTCTTGCCAATCTGGAATACCTTAGCTGCAGGCTAGTCTCTCATAGGCCCAGAAATTACAACCTGTTGAATGCTAAATAGGTGGTGTGGACCAATATTAATGAGGATCTGTGGAGCAGCCTCCTTATTCCTGCCAGCCAAAGGGAGAAAAGAAGGGTATTTCATGGTTTGCTACTCTGCCTAGGGACACAGAATTTACATATGGCCTAAAACTGCTGATCAGAGCTAATCTCCCTGATCATTATAGCTTGAAGAAAGGTTTAATATTCAGGATGTTCTGAAGGTTTTTTTCTAAACAAAAATAGGCTGCATGAAAGTGGGCCATTGGCAAGCCAGGACTGTGTGCTGCTGCCAAGAATTTTAATGGCCTGATGCTAAGCACTGAGGACTTGTGCTCCAGTAAAACTTTTTATAGTTTTGCTCACAGATACTTTTTCAGTTTATTCTGTTTTCTCAAGCCTACAATAAAGCACACTTTTTCCCCAGACTGATCTGAGGGGACTTCAGAGATCAAGAGACAGTGGGACGTGGCTGCTTCATAGAGTCTTGGCAGCAGACATGGCTGTTGTGATTGTCATGGGATGTCCTTAAATCCTCCTCTCCTTGACAGTTTTCCTAGTGGGATATGTCAGTTTGCAGCTGAGGCTGTCTCTTCATTCCTGTCAGTGCATGGAGAGAAGGGACACAAAGCTTTTTGGGGTGGGGAATCCTCATTTCTCCTCACTTTTGTTTCAAGGGTGTGAAAATTAATTGCCAGCTTTTGTCTTTCACTCTTTATGATCCTGGGACGAGGACAACTGGAAGCTGAGGCACTGAATGTGCCAGCTGAGAATGGCAATTGCTTCCCAACTCTCCCAAAATTCTCATTTACGTCAAATTTCTGAGAAAACCAGAAAGTTTATTTCTAAATGACTTCCTGCAAGTGGCAGGATTTGGTCTGTGGATCCACTTAGGTCTCATCCACAGGTGTATTTACAGATCTTCTGCAGACTTGGTACAACTTCCATCATTATGCAGTATTTGTTTTTATCCAGTAGCTAAAAAATTAACACCTTTCATCTTTGTTTTGTAGTGCAAAGGGGGAGGTACTTTCAAGAAATGAAAGTCCTGGTCAAAAATTGCAACTGAAAATGGACTGGGAAAAAAAGTGTTATTTTTCCTGGGTTATGTTTTATTTTGGTTCTGTTTATTTTCCTGGGGCATTAAGAAGTGAAAAACTAAAAAAATAAACACTCCGCTGAGTTGTCCACTCACCAGAGCTGTGGAGAGACAAACACTGAAACGTTTGCAGAGGCTGATAGCCACGAGGAGAAGCTGGTGGGGCCTCTCGTGGGCGCTGTGTTTGTGCCGTTCCACCCACGCTTTGTTTCGTGGCCTCTCTCTGATCTCCGTGCAGTATCTTTTCTTTCCCCGTGGCTGTAGCAAATCTGGGATGCCTCACACCTCAACAGAGCAGCATGTTTCCTCACCTCTCTGACCCTGCTCTGCTTCTGTCATGGCTCGTGTTGAGGAATAGTCTCAGAGTGCTTCAGAGCTGCGAGGGCACGGGCTTAATGTGGATAAGGCAGGAATTGAAATAATTTTGCCTTACAGCACTGTTGACCTCTTCTGCATCACATATGCTGTGTATTTTCTCATGTGTTAAACTGCAAACTCCAGAAGATGGATTTTGTAACTTTATTTTTTTAAAATTTTTGTTCTTAAAGGGTACTGATTTGGGGGATTCTTTTTTCTTTAAATGTGCAAGAAGTATTTTCACGCGAGTATCTTGGATATCTGAAGTGGCTTTGATAGTCTCAGCTCTGATGTGAGTTGTGACCTTGTGATCCATGACACAGTAAGAACTTTATTGCCCATAAGCTGCCAAGAAATGTATATTTCTGTGTTGGTAGGTGGCACTTTTTGAAATACATTCTTGCTCATGTAAATACATATTCAGCATCTTTTGTTGCAAATCACTGTTGGGAACGGGTCCCATGAAAGTGCTCTGAGGTACCAATTCCTAATTTTTCCTGAAATTTGCTGAGCACTTATAGTTTTATATGTTTAATTTTAAGCAAATCACTTGAATTTTTCAGACCGGTCTGGGAGAACACTGACACAGGATACAGCAGTTGTCACTCCTACTTTTGGCTTTTCGAGTTCATTTTCAAGAACATAAATCCTTGCTTGCCGGTTAATTTTTTTCGCGTGGTTGGCAATGGCTGCCACGGTTGGCAACTGCAAGTTGCTATGGAGATATTTTCTGTCGGCTTGAAAAGGTGAATGATGATGTTTGGATGTGCTCATCACGTACCTGGAGTGTGTAAATATATTCACATCTTAATTCATAAAGTCCCACCGTGTGGTTGAGATTTAATATTTATTATAGGTAAGTAGAATTGCTTGTATTCCAAATTCTGAAGCTTCCTTTCAGAGTTGGACAAATAACTCTGCATTATCTGTGTCAAGTTTTAAAATGATTACAAAACATCAAAATTACCTCTTGTAGCTCAAGCAAATTCATTTATTGTTTGGGACGTCAACAGAGATGGTTGACAAAAACTTCATCAGGTGTGTGTAGGTCTGATAGAAAGCAGGGAGGGAAATTTGGTCACACTAGAGGTTGGAGTATATTTGTTAAGGAGAAAATATTGACTCTTTTGTATGTAGATTATATATTATAACCTTTCCTATTTGTGTCTGAAAAAGGAGTGCTCAGCATAGAGGGGAAAAGAAAAATAAAATCATTGTTTCTTGCTATCAGTCATGTTACCCTGTGGGCAGAATCATAAACCTTTGGGATTTATAAACCAAAACACATTTGGGAGAACTCCAATGAAAGCGGTCCTGAATTTCTAACAATGAAAATAAAAATCTATAGAAAAGGGATTGTGAAGAGATTCTTGGGGAGTTCTAGAAGAATGTTTTGAGTTCTAAAAAGTTCACGCTATATTTTATTATAATAATACACAGTATGAACCTGTCCAAGGATCTCCCAAGTGTCCTGCAGGAAGTAACTTGCTGAGATATTAGAGGTAATGAAATGCACAGTGTTCAGAATTCCTTAGTCCCACATTGCTCAAGGCTACATTAATATTTACATTATGTAAATTAATTGTTAAATGCTGAATAATGTTGAACCTAGTGTTATCTTTATAACATTTATTATAATAGAGCATGTGGAATTTCGCAGAAAGATACAGGGAATTAATAATTCCCTCTAATTACTGGAGGAAGATGTAATACTTTAAAAGTGGTATTTTATTAGTTACTGATGTTTCTTTAAAGTGGTGTTTAAAACCCAAATGGTCATGTTGGCACACACTATTGTTATAATAGAGGCAATACTGAGATATAAAGGCTGCTTAGGGAAGTTTGGGGGTGATTTTATTCTTTAAAAATGTTGTTCACTCCAAGGTGAACTACAGCTTGTGGGGAATGCATTGGGAGCTTTGCCATCAAACTCAAGACTTTAAAGTTCAGCCTTAAAAATGTTTAAAGAACAGTGTCCAATTTCCAAGTATAGTCAATATCCACAAAAAGAGATAAAAAAAAGACAACAAAGGCACGAATTTAAAATGTGGTAGATGCTGGGTTGTGCATCAACAAACCTCTGCAACCACCTTCCTAACGAGGCAGTAAAATAGACAGAGCTGTAGAGTGGGAGGATTTATGTGATGCACGAGATGTGGATCATAGCTCGGTCCTCTACTTCCCTCTAGAGTCAGTGGGAAGAAATCAGTGGCTCCAGAGGGTGATGAATCCTCCAGTGAACCAGTGTGAGCCGTGGGAGCTGTGAAATGCTCGCTCACCACTAAACTGAATGTCACCCAGGATAACTGAGTGTCTTTCAGCTCGATGTCATCAGCTTAAAGGCAATTTCCAAAGCCAAATCAACGATTGGCATGAATTTGGGTTTGATGTCTGTCATATATTAGTTTAAGAAGGGCAAACATTTGGTTGGTTACTCAGACTTTTAAACCACGTCCTACTGAATCGTGGATACCTAATTCTTGTAATGATCATGTTGTGCTACAGAGAAGTGAAATGAAGGAATGGGAAGTAAAAGTTCCAATTCTCACTATGTGCTCTTGATTCATGTTTGCTTTGCTCATTTATTTACTTGTTTCACTGTCGGTCGTGAGTTGTGTGCACAACAGCCAGTATCTCAAATCTGCAATTTTGGCACCCTGAAACTTTGAAGAGTTTTTATCAAATTTGAGGAATATTTTTGTCTTCAAACAGGGCAAAAGGGGAGCCAATATCTTCCATTCTGTTTTGAATGACAGATTTGTGAAGTTATAAAATGGTTTTTTCATTTAAAAGGGAAAATTTCTTTGCACCTATATATTTCTTTTAATTCTTGTATTTCATTAAGATAATTGATCTTATGGCTTTGAATACTCCTTTTTAGTTTTGCCAGCAAAAAAAAAATTCTGTAGTTGTATCCACGGAACAGGCTAAATCTTACTTTAAGAAGATTAGACTTGGTTTTGACTTGATCTTCTTTTCACTTCACTCATGTTTGCTTTTAGTTTGCTTGTTTTTAGCAAATACACTTTTACTTCAAATACGAAACTAGGTAGAAAACATGAATGTTTATACCATAAATATTACCCAATTCAGCAGTGAAAGATAAAAGTTCAGATGAAGTTTTTCTTTCTATAAAAATACTTTTATATAATATCCCAACTTATCAAATGTAGTACAAATTGCCGAGTTTACTCCATGTATTTTTTATACAGTTTTTGACATTATACCCACCTGTTATGTAGGGTAAAGGGAGGTGAAACAAAATGAAGAGAAATGGTAAACGGGAAGAAAAGCAGAATATGTAACTCAATGTAGAGATTCTGTTCCCATATGAGCATGAAAAGCTGCTCTTTTCCTGATCTCGGTGATGTAACATTCACTGTATCTGTCTCTATAAATATTTCAGAATTACTAAACCTTTTGTAGGTCTTGAGTTTCTCCCCATGAGATAATCGTCTGTGTTACTTCTGTTTTATACACCATGAAATTAGAAAGGTTAGAGCCTGTTCAGGTTTTTTGGCTTCTGTTAATTAATCTCACAAAGCCTTCCTGAATGGTTTTTATTATCACAGCTCAAAAGAAAAGCCAGAAAATGCCACCGTGAGGGTTCATTGGTCAGTGCTGGCTGTGTCCATTCCGCGTGTGTGTGGCTTCATTTCTTTGCTGTTCAGGTGGCTGCAGATGTGTCCTGTAGGAAGCAGCTCATTTATTGCAGAAGGCAGGGGATGGGAAGGGAAGGGAAGGAGGGTGTAGTGAATAAACCAGGGACTGAGAGCAGAATTAAAAACAAAAAGCCAACGAACTCACTTTTCTTTTACTGCCAAACCTTAATTAAGTTTACTGCTTACCATTAACACCTCTTGCCCAATAACACCAGTGGCACAAGTTATTTATTTGCTTTTGGTTCAGCACGTGGTTTTGCTTTTTACTCATCTTTTCCTGTGTTATTTACCACAGATGAGTTAATGGCAGACTGGAAACGCAACAGGCACTGACTCAAGCTGTCTTCTCTATCTACAATGTCTTTATATGAAACCCATCCTTTAGTGGTCTCCCAATAAAAACCCTTGATAAGAACCAAGCTGATGGTACAATTAATTTATATTGAGTAGCAGGCTTCTCCTTGTAAACTTGGTTATTTGGGAGCTCTGTGGACAACAAGGCAAACTACTCTATAAAATTAACTGTAAAATTAGCTGTCCCCATTTCTTCCAACAAGAAAGCTCGAACAACCTTTAATGTGATACCTTTTAAATAGTTCATTTTCACCCAGAACTGTAACCCAGTAGAGTACTGAAAGCAGTGCAGTAAAACAGCTTTTGAACTCCCAGTGTCATTTGTATGTCCATGATTCTCCAAACAATTTCCACTTTTTCTAATACCAAAGCGATAAGCAAAGATCTAAAAAGATAAGTGTATTGTATAATTCTACAGAGATAAGCAAAGATCTAAAGCTGGGAGAGGGCTGAAAAAGGAGCCAGACTATGGATTTGTTGGATAGTGGGTGTTTGGGGATGGTTCAGTAGGAATTGGAAAGCAGACAGGTATAAAGTGGCATGGATTTGCATGGGCTGCATGCTGCTGTACTATCTTAGAATAAAGATCATTTTGTTTAGGGTTGGTGGTTATCAAGCTTCACTTCAGAAGTTCTTTGATAACTTTGCAGTATCATTGCCAGAGTGAAAAAATTTTAATTGGTAATCTGCAGGCAGATTGGCACTACTTCTGGATATTTCCTTCTTTAAAAATTGTGTTGTTAATGCTGCCCTTTACACTCATATAAAATTCAAGCTAAGATTCTTAAAGTTCTCTAACTTAACAGTTGTCACTTAATGAGCTCTGCATGTCCTTTTAAATCTGCTTTCCAAAGGCTGCTGATCTTCAGATTCTGCAAAGTCTAGGTCTGGAATAGAGGAGGGGTAGCTGTGGTTGGATGAGATATTAAATTTTCAAAAAAGAACAAATAAACCCAAAACCCCCAGAATAGTCAAAGAGGATGGAAGAAATACCTGATCTTGTGGATGGGAGACATGAGATTGCCCTGGCAAAGCCTTGTTCCATCTCTCTGCAGCACAGCTATAGCACAGTCCTCTGGTGACACTGGGCCAGGGAATTCCCTTTTTCAGTAGGGTAAGATGAAAGTGTTCTCCCCAGAAGGATGTTTGGTCTGGATTCTCCAGACAGAAGGAGACAGAAGGATTCTCCAGGCAGAAGAACTGTCAGGCCCAAGGTGCTTTAAAAGATACAGATTTTCTTTAGTAAAAGTTTCCATACCTACTAGTTTTGGAGAAAGCCCTGATGGTCTTTAATGCTCCAGCACTGAACAATGGGAAAAGGACTGAAAGGCAACTCGAGGAACATTCATTCCTATGAGCTCTCACTATGAGTTTTTCTGCATGAGGTTACAATTTCCATCCCCAAATGCAATTTTAAACATTGTTTTTTCAATGCTTGTAGGATTGGAGACTCTAATTCTGATTGTTATTCTCAGAGCATTTATTACTGTGCCAGCAGAAGTTTGTAGGTGAAAACTGCATAGTCTGAGTAGCACAGATTTTATTTTATGTTTTTGTCCTTCACTACTCGAGAATGTAGGAATGGTCCTTGTCGTGTTTTGTGTTGTCACAGGTTCTGTCATGACTTCTGTTCTCTCCTACCATGAATCAGCTGGGTCACCTCCCCAGCCTGGTTACACTGAGCTGTGGTGATGGAATTGAAAATGTGGATCTTTTTGGAGTTGTCTTTGATGAAACTGCTCGACTTTGAGTTAGTGAATTTAACAGCAGACAATAACAAATCTTCCTGCACATCCATTGCACGATGATATTATTGTTTTGTCGATACTGCTGTAATTTTTCATCCATCAGTCCCAATGAAGAGCCAAAGAGTAAAGGCACATCTAAACACACCCCTCTCTCCCATTAACGTGCACACCAGCTTTACCAGCAGCGCTGATTGCTGAGCTGCCACCGGCCATCAAACACGTGTTCCTTCTCAGGAGAGGAGCAAAATAGGGTTTATTGATTGTGGGTTTGTTTCAAGAGAGTGTGAGTGAGGAAGCAGTCGTTTGCCAGCCCTGCTGGTAAATCTGATTTGTGACAAAGTTACCATGGACTAATTTGAATACGGAGGAAAAGGAGAAGCGCTGTTGTATGTCTCTATACATTAGCTGCCGTATCAATCATAACTTACAAGTACTTAGTTTTCTCTTAGAGGTAATTGCAGATATGTTTACATTTTGCATAAAAAGAAATGGCCAATCTAATCTTAAAATCCACAAGTGCTGGAATAAATCTGCTTCCCAGCCTGTCTCCCTTGTTCATCTTCTCTGCAGGCAGGCAGCTCGGCAGGGCAAACCAGCAAATGTATCTCTGTACTTGATTCAAACTGAAGTTGAAGTGTTTAATAGGATGAATATTTGAATTTAATTATACTTTATACCATGGAAATAACATTGCAGGCATCTATTAAAAAAGGAAACCTGGTCCTTCATTTGGCCTATAAATTCTGTCTATTATGAATGTTGGAACAGGAGTATAAGCCAATATATTTCCTCAGCTGCCTCCCTAAACATTAAAGTGACATAAAATGCCCAATGATCTGGAACTCCTTTGCCTTGAGACCCCTGCTAACAAGACTTTCAGCTATGACATTGGAGAACAGGAATTACTGTCTGTAACACGACCTGTCTTTTATGGAGTGGAATTATCAAATGATTGATAATAAATGAATGCTTCTTATTTCTTAGTTTTAATATGTTAATCCATCCTGGAATTATTTTTAAAATCAAAGTGTCAGGTGTCCAAGTTCTTTCCCTGTGGTGTGGACAAAGCTCTTGTCCAAGACTGAATTCAAAGCTGATGCTACTGAATAGCAGCAGGGATTGATTTTGGCTCTTTAATGTAAATAAGAGGACCATGTACAGGGAAAACTAAATTAAGGCTGACTCATATGCCTTCCTAAGTAAGATTTTTATATATATATGTATGTATGTATGTATGTATGTATGTACATATTCTGAAAAACTGCATTGCAGCAGCCTGTCTGTAAAACACTGAGAGTTTTGAAGGAATATTTCACTTAACTGAATTTTCAGGAGTGAAAAAAAAAAACAACTTTATCACTCTCTCTATGTCCTCCTTTGCAACACTTTTCCACAATTGGTACCTTTTATAATCACACAGGCTCAATACATGAACTTGAGGACTTCTGCAAAGGGAATTTTTTCTCATTGGTTTCTCATTGCTTTGATGTGCTAATTTCTGTTAAGAATAGTTTAGGAATAATTAAAGCATCTCTGAAATAGACCTCTCGAGAGGCTGAGAGACACCTACTAATGATAGTCAAGAACTACTGAAGGTGACATCATTCCACTGTATTAAATTTACTGAAAAACCATAGTGTTAAAACTTTATACGTTTCTTAATGCCTCACTTAAGCTGTAAGTGAGAAATGAAAAGAGTAAGAAAAAAGAGATACATTTACACACTTATGGTTATGGGGTTGCCCTGTACAAGTGTAACCTTTTTCTTTATTTCTGCCTCATTTAACCTTTTTTCTTCCTGGCAACTGGTGAACTGCAGAAAACTTGGACCTTCTATAAGTTTTTAGCTGTGATTTTTTTTTTGGTGGGTTTTTTTTTCATTGATTTCTTAACTTTTTAGCATTGCGCTCCAACCATAGAAATGACAAAGGAAATCTCTTGCTAAATGTATCCAACAGATCCCCTACTTCACTTGCAAATGACCATCCTTTGTAAAAAAAATATGTTGCACAGCTTGTAGCTAATAGAAGCCCCAAAAGATAATGAGTTCTCTATTGCAGAACAGATGTATACTGCTCCTTTTATCATAAGGAATAGATTTACAGGAGAAAAAAAATTGCAGTAACCCTTGAAAATTCACAGCTTTGCTGGCAGTCCTTGCTGTCTGTTATTACATGAAAAAGGGCACTGTGGCAACTGAAAGTCAAAAGCAATTAAATAAAAGCGAAAACGACACATACCAGGTTGAACATCTAACAAAGACAATGCATTGTTGGAGAGTAGGGGGAAAAAATGGAAAAGGACTAAGAGGAGAAGCTATTAAATGAAATATTGGCTGGTAGTTCCCTGCAAACTCATTAATTGGGAAGTAATTCAAACAAGTAGGCAATTGCCAAAAGCTCCAGTGGAGAATGTACAGGAAAAATTATGATCACAGCAAGTTGGTTTTTTTCCCAAAGCGATATTCACTCTACAGCTACAGTGCCACAGGGGCCTGGAAAGCACAGGATCACATTGCCTCCAGCAGGGCCAGTGGAGTGCTCCAAGCCCGTGCTTTGAGGCCACGTGGTTTCCAAAATCAGCAGCCAAAATCAGGGCCATCACTTTTCCACGTGGTCTCCAAAATCAGACCAGATCCACTGCTTTTCCATTTTTGATAGTGACACGAGACAGAAGAACGGCCCATTCCCTGTCTGGAATGCTCTCCCAGTTTAACCCTCCTTCCCCAAATGCCATCAGCAGCCCAACCACAGAGCCCTTCCTCCTGCACTGGGCATTTGTTCTGCAAGCCACAGCTGTGGTACCTCACTGCCAAGGTGCAGTGGGAGCTCCCATTTATAACAGGGACAGTGCGCAGATGTTGTCTGAAGGCAAAAATAACTCCTAAAATATTTTGTCCTCACGGTCCCAGAGAAATGTTCTTTGTTCAGTGGTAGCAGCAAGTGAAAACAGTGAATTATTTGTGCAGCTCTGTCACAGCATCACGTTGCACTTTCCTTCCAGGACTCTGTAAATCAAGATACAACCGCAGCCACTGGGCCCAGCACTCTAATGTGCCATTTTGGTGCTAAATTAGCAGTTATCTGAAGGACAGAGAAATTCAGAAGCAGTAGGGTGTAATAATTTCTTAATTGCTTAGCATTTTGGCATGAAATTGTAGGTTGAACTTGGAACTACAGTAGGAAAATAAAGATAAATCACGAAATCATCTAGACTCACGAGAAACACCTTTAAAGTAATAAAATAACAAGTAATGTCAGAGCTTTTAACAGCTTTTAAGATTTAAGGGTATTCCTTCTGGATGTGTGTTTATTTTGAAAGCTGTATTTCATCCATAGTGCTCAAACCATTTTGGAGCATGTTTTATTTTTAATAGGACAATGATCATTTTCCATGGTCTGCTTGGGATGCGTGATTTGAGATGCTGAAATTACAGCTAAATTATTTCAGTTTTATTGTAGGCAGCGTTCTATCCAAGTCATCCATTTAACATACCTTAAATTACTGAGGACAAATGATAAAAAAAATTGAATGGATCTTTTTTGTGTTGGTTTAGCAAGAGAAAAAACACATCTCCTACAACACTGATGTTTCAGTCATCATTTAAAGCCTGGTTAAATCCTCTCCCTGTGGATTTCAGTGGCTTTTTGTGTGGTCTAAGCCATGTTTTGTCCAGGTGTCATCAGCAGATATCTGTAACTCAGTCAGTTTTTGGACAATATTAATGAATTGAAGCAGAGATCTTCTCTAAACCTTTGTGTTCTTTGGGGAATTGGGTGGATTTGAACCCCTAATGTACAACATGAGTTATTTTACTCTGTGAGCTTAGTGCAAGCCCTTCATGCAATGTCCTTCCAGCAAGGCTACAATTCCCCTACTGAAGTAGAACTTTGGAGAACAAATCCATATTTAGGTCAAGTTACAGGAAGTAGTAGCAGACATCATTTAGGGACAGTGTACTTCCACTTTCTGAGAATGGCAGTTAAAAACTTTCAGCAATCACAGCGAATAATTGTGAAAATATCAAGGATTTTTGGAGTTGACAATGCATATATAACTTTATAGAATATATAAAGATAAAATTTAAGTGCAGAGTGACTGTTTATATGTAAAAGAATAATTGCTTTTTTGTCTGTCTGGTATTAATCTTTGCTTCTGGCACATTTTTTTCACCCAGAATAACATAAGCCAAACACTGAATCTCACTTTCATTATTTGAATAGAGACCAAGTGTAGTTTCATTTTTTTACCTCAGTATTCCTGCAGAACCCAGAGCTGGCTGGTTTTTGTAAAGGTTTGGCAATCTCTCTCATGGTGTGCTTCTTTCTACATGTACTGGGTTTTTGTGTGGCTGTTGGCATATCACTTTCATGACTGACTGTACAGATGTTTTTCTGGTTTTGGCACAGCCTCTGCTGCCTTTCTAGTTGTGATAGATCAAAAAAATAAGAGCTGAAGGATACTTCAGGAGCAGGAAGTGAGCTTTTTATTCTGTTCAGGAGATCTATCTGTGCAGCACACCTTCATTAAGATGTGGTTTCATTAACAAATCACTCCTGTGGTGCTCTGTGAGCAGTCTGATTTCTTTGGTTTAAATCTTGTTCATGATTGCAGGGCTTTTGACCTTAAGTTTGGGGAGTGCATCCCTTTTTTTGTGTGCTTTTGCTTGTTTTTTCCTCAAAATGAAACCCCAAGCTGGTGGATTGCTAATGGAATTTAGTGTCCGTTTCTCTCAGGATTTGTAAACAGACAAAGTTCACCGATATCTAAATTATCAGCCAAGTCCAAAGCCTTGTCCTGCTGTTGAGGGACATCTTTTCATTGCTTTTGAAAGGAGGCTTTATAGCCTCAAATCCCAACAATTTATTTTCCTGCAATTTTCTCATTTTCCCCGGAAGGCTCAGATGCTTCAAGGTGCTGAAGTGTCTCCATTTCATTCTGTGGTAGGAAAAGAGCCCAGCTTTTTGCTGAGGTTGCCTTGCACCTCACGAGATTGACTTCATTGTTGAGTGAGACAGCGATTGAGGTGATCCAGCAAGTGATTAGAGGGAATCAGGGTGGTTGGACCAGACATGGGAATCAAATTAAGTGAGGGTGGGTGGGGTGAAAGTCAGGCTTGCCTGGCATTTCGGTGGTGACTCAGGTCAGAATTATGACAACAATAATGTCCCTGAATTCCAGCCAAATTAAAAATTAGTTGTTGTCTACTCTTGAGGATCATTCATCTCATCCGCAAGGTTTTTAGGGCAGTGGCTGAACTACACTCCCAAAGGGACTCTGGTTCTCCTTTGACAGCAGTGTGGTGTGTGCTATCAGATTGTTTAACTTTCCCATGGCTATAATTTGATTAGATTAATTCAGTCCTTACTAAACTGGGATGTAGTCACTGTGCAAAACTATCACAGAATCACAGAATATCCAGAGTTGGGAGGGACCCATCAGGATTATCCAGTCCAACTCCCGGCCCTGCACAGGACACCCCAGCAATCCCACCCTGTGCTTGAGAGCATTGTCCAGAGGTTTCTTGAACTCAGGGGGGCTTGGAAACACGACCATTCCTTGGAGAGCCTGTTCAGTGCCCAGCCACCCTCTGGGGGAATACTAGAGACTTGTCTCACAAAAAAGAGTCAAATATGTTGAGAGCTCTGCTTCTATAGCACTGCCATGGCAGGACCCTGTGGTTGTGCATTTGGGAGCTGATACCTTGTTCTTTAGGTGCCTGTCTGACTCAGCAGCTGTTATCCAGTGCAGCACACAATCAGCACTGATATACAGAGTTCATTGGAAAAGAATCATTGTCTTGACACTGATGTTTCCCTTCCTGTTCCTAGTGTCACTTCAACAACAATTTTAAGATTGGATAAATGATTTAGGGCTGAACGTGATTGCTGCCTCTAGTCATTAGGTGGGGAAAAAAAGTAATTCTCTGTTATTGGATCTATTTTTTATTATTACTTTTAACAATATAACTTTAGGCAGAAATTTTGACAGCTGAATTGCAGAAAGAATGAATAAATTACAGCCATTCACACCTGCCATTTAGTAAATTTCTTTTTTAACGACATATACCCAGTTGATATGCCAATATCATAAATGATTACATGCATGCAAAGCATTCAAGAACAAATTCTTCCTCACATTTAGCCAGCTGACAATCACATGGGGTATATAAAGAGTGATGGAGAAATGTCATTTTGACACTAGTGTGCTAATTGCTGTTGGCAAGAGGCCATGGATGATGATGATGATGGCAGAGGGGGAATTTTGACTGTGTTGACCAACTGATGAGTGTTTTAAAGAGGACACAGGAGGGCCTGTTATAACAGAGTGAAAGGCTGCAAAAAGGCAGTGAGGATTGCTATGGATTTGAACAGCTGGCACAGCTGCCCAGGGCAGTGGTGGAGTCACCATCCCTGGAAGTGCTCAGAACATGTGGAAGTGGCACCTGGGGATGGGGTTTAGGGGTGAACATGGTGCTGGTGCTGGCTGATGTTTGGACTTAATGATCTTAAAAGGCTTTGCCGAGTATTAATTCTATGATTTGAGCTACTCAGACAGTCATTTCTTAACCAACAGCCTTGAGCTCTGGGATAGGTTTCATAGCAAATACTTGCAGCTTTTGAGATGGAAACACACTGGGAAGAAAAAAGGCTTTTTTCCATTTCTAGGACAAATGAAGCAGCACTTCCTCACGTTGTGACCTTCTACAACAACCAATAGAACAAAAGAACCAAGCAAGTTTCATTCCCAACTGTAGGTTGTGTCTAGCAGTGTAAGATCTGCAGTCAATTCCAAATTCAGCAGTACCCCAAATAAATTTGCAGTTGTATGAAATACTGAAAAATCTGCCACCAAATGTTTTCTCCTCTGGAAATAAAAGAACCATGAAGCTCTGTGTTCAAGTGCCAGTCAGTGTGTGACAGTGTGTGAACTGCTAAGAGCAAAGCATGAAGTCAACACGTTCCCATTACCAATCTTGCTGTACAAATTTCCGACTGGAATCTCCTAGCAGCAAAGAGATTTTCTACACCTCTCACAGGGTTAGCTTTCAGTGCATTTGCAGGAAGTTTGAGCAGTTAGGAAGTTATAATAGGTGCATTTTTTGTTATACAGTTATAACTTGTTTGCCAAAGATTTTATTATGAGAAAATTATTTTTCTCATTACTTTATATTTTAAAAAGCTTTTTCAGCATCTCTATAGTTCTTTGGTAAATATGTAAGACAGGAAGATACTCGAGTCAATTCTAAATAATTGGGATTTTATATTGTAATTCCATTTGTTTCTGCAACTGTTTTAAAATTATGATTCACTGGGGATGAATTTCTGCTAACCTGTTTTTTATTATCTCATTTTACACTACACCTTTTTAATATATTTTTAATGTGCTATTAGTCATTCCAATAACTCTTTCTCATTTTTCCCCATTGGCTTCTCAAGCTGCTGTAATACAAAACGATTTTCCTTTCTGTGGGTTCTTTTTTTGGGGGATAATCTTAAGGGATTTGTGCCTGGGAGGAGAGCACCAGAAGCAAAGCACTCACCACGGAGGTTTAAAGGTAACAGATCACCCTGAGAGACAGTTCTGCAGTAGTTGTCCCTAATTAAAGCTGAGAAAAATATGGGCTTTCCATCAGTGTTGGGTTCACTTGGCTGTTCTCTGGTCAGGGGAGAGACAGGAGGCAGGGGAGGTGAACAAGCACAAACTGTTTTGAGGAGAGACCCTGAAACTTTCACTCTGTGTTATATTGCCCTTGATTGATATGGTAATTGTTCATGACTTTGCTGATCAGAGACAGGTGTTCTATAGGAAACTTGCCAAAACCACTTAGGAAAGAGTGGCTGGAATCCCTTGAATTTTAGCTTTAATGTTGGAAGCTTTGGTGATCACGACCGTCATCTTCCGCCACGTTACCTGACTGCTCTTTCAGTCAAACTAAACCTGCCAAAAGAGGGGGTTTCCCACATTTGGGGGCTTCTAATTTAGAAAATGTAATGTACCATGAGCAGTATAATGGTGATTGCATGTTAAATGCTCTTTTTTCCTGTCCCTGCCCATGGCAGGGGGTGGAAATGGATGATTTTTAAGGTCCTTTCCAACACAAGCCATTCTCTGATTCTGTGATTTTTATGTGCTAATTTTTAGTTAATTTATTTCAAAATAGCAGTTGAGGATGTCTAAGGTGTTGTCCTGAACATCTCAATATTTTATTAATAACAAAGTGTCTAGTGGTTTGGGGTTTTTTTTGAGGGTTTCTTTTTTTTGGTTAAGAAAAAGTATTCTTAAGGAAAATGTATTTTTATTGAAGTGCAAATGAGAAGATGAAGTTCAAATCCAACTATGTTGTTTTCTCTTAAAATTCATCATTACCTTGATCTCTCAAGTCTCCAGCTGATCAGTAAATCTTTTTGAAACCTTCATGGTTCCTTTCAGTTTAATGATAAGTTATGATACCCTTAATGTGTTCTTGTTCAGAGCTGGTATTTCTTCTGCTTTAGCTGAAGAAGTGGAGATAAGAAATACTCTGTGATCTTTAAAAGGAGTGTACATTTATTTTATTTTGTTCTTGGGTTCTTTTGGTAAAGTAAATGTTAGAGTTTTCTTATACATTATTTATTTATCCTTTCAGTGTGTTTATTTACCTTTTGAGTTGACTATTTAAAGTATTTTAAGTAAATAACTTTTTTGGGTCTCCATGCTGATTTACAGCCCACCACCTCTATCGTCTTCCTGTGGGTTGAGCATTTTTTATAAATGGGGGACCATAACAAAAAAGAAAAATATTATAAAGTGGTTTAGGGTTTTTTTTAGGTCACAATGGGTGTTTAGCAGAGTTGCAAAGATTCCTCTGTTCCCATTTCAAAGCTATATTTAGTTCAAAACTGTCCTTCTTGCTTCTGTGCTGTCTTCATTTGTCAGATAAGAGCTGCTCTGATCATCCTCACTATGAAGAGAACTTTACAGGATCGTACCTTTATGGAGAAAAAATATTTGCCCAAGTATCTTTAAACGTTGTGCTGTCTGCTCTTGAAATTGAAATCCTTATTTTCTTTAGCTTCTCCCCTTAGGCAGGAAACACATTGCTGTGATAAATATTGTATGGCTTTTAATGATAATCATTGTTGATTCATGGCAGAGACGAGCACGTTGTAAAAGGATATCCAGGATGATAATAAACAAAAAGTATTAAAAAGCATCATAAACAAATAAATAGTTAAGCAGCTGCTTTTCAGTGCTCCATTAAAGCTGTTATAAATTAGGAATGTGCTTGTGTGTTTTGCCAATTTCACACCGTATTCACAGAAAATAACTTATATTGAAAGATAGTCCTGCATGGACAGGCCCAGTAAGCCCATCCCTCATTCTGGAACTGCCTGATTTCTGTGATAGATCAAAAGCAGAATTTGGGATCGTTCTGGAGATTGATAACTTGATTGATAACTATTTGGCATTTCCCTTTTGCAATGAGTTTTGTTGTAATTTGGGGTATAGCCAGCACCTTTTAAAGGTACCTGTGTTTCATTACGGTTCTGTTCCCAGAGGAGTAAATGCAGGAGTGCCCTGCTCTGACATCAATATCTTTGGTTGTTTCACCTCGTTATTTGGCTCTTCATCTGCACTGCTCCAAAGTTGTGCAGAAAACATAAACTGCTCTAAGAGATTATGACCTTGCCACAAGCAAAATCAACCCTTTACATATTTAGTGTCTGTTTTTAATCTTTCTAATGGAATATTTAAGGAAAAAAATATTTAGGGGCCATCCATGTTCTCTCAATGTCAAATGGCTTCCCATGCAGATTTAGAAATGGAGGAGAGCTTCCTACTTATATTTATTCACTGATTTAGCCTTTTCACACAGGGCACTGGAGCTTGAGTCT
Source organism: Gymnorhina tibicen (assembly GCA_013399875.1). Taxonomy (NCBI): domain Eukaryota; kingdom Metazoa; phylum Chordata; class Aves; order Passeriformes; family Artamidae; genus Gymnorhina; species Gymnorhina tibicen. Next base: position 1,770,411 of record VXAZ01005267.1, on the reverse strand, counting down.
TAGTCTTCACTGTTATTGAAATTCCTTTGAAAACAGTGGAGCTGGACTGGTCCAAGGCTTAGAGAATGTGTGATTACATTTTCCCTGCTGATGCTGTTATTTAGTGTTCGCCAGGGTCCCTTTTTTTCTGCCTTTAGAGGAATTTAGAAGATGCCATTGTAACACTTTAATTGCAGAGAGTCCTCTTGATGGAACTCTTCTTTTGCTATGTTTATTTCAGTCTGTTTTCAAAAAGATGCTGTTTGACACATTCTATTCTTTTTGACAGAATGATTTCACCTTATTTCGAGTACAATTTATTACATGGCATTGAAATTATAGCTCTTAAGTTTTTTTAGAAACTGACTTTTTGCTGCAGACTTTCAAGTTTGTACAGTTTCTTTATCCCATAAGGTACTGGGGGTAAAATATTAACTTTTTACACGAGAAGTAAAGTGAAATTCTTTCTGACTGTGGTAATAAATTCTAGAGAAAACCCAGGACAAAGTTTGTGATATTTACATTGAGGCACAACTTTCATTTACAGTTTCTCTGGTGAATATACCTCCCTCACCAGGAACTGGTGAATATTAATTAGTGTTGTATCCTGCGAAGGGTTACTGTTGTGAGAGGGAGGCACATTTTCTAACCTATTTTATTGTATTTCCTCATAAAGAGCTGCTGAGAGCAGCTGAATTCCTACCAGTGGAAATGTGTTGGGCCCTAAGAGAGAAACCAATGTCTGGCACTTTGATGCGAAGATGAGAATTAAAAATGCACTTTTTGCTGGTTTAGAGGGAAGCCAAGAGTGAGATTATCAGTCACGAGAGCAGCTCTTGTTTGTAAGGGTGGTATACAGTGCCTCTTAAAAGTAATACCTTCCTATTCCTATTTCCTTGCTTGCTTTGCTTTTTCTTCTTTACTTTATTGATCTGATCCACTTTTGTCTAAATTGATCCCTGAGGTTATAGATCAGCCCTTTAAAAAAATCTCCTTGATAAGTGGGGAAACTGGGAATATCCCTTACAGCAAGTATTTGGTGAATTTGTTGACTCACAGCATGTGCAAACGTTGTAGAGGTAGAACCTGAATGTGATCTTCGGAACATCTCGTGGCACCAGGAGAGTGCAAGACCTGCTCCCCTGGTGCTGGGTAACAGAGACCAAGGCAGAGCAGTTGCCTTTTTACCCAGAATTTAACTTGTCAAACCTTCCTGGACTGAATATTGATTATAGAACAGTGGATTAATTACAGAAACCTCTGATGCTTTCTCAGTATTAGAAGATTCTTAAAAGTTGCTTTTTTTCCTTTTTTCTTCCAAAGACAGAATTAAGTTAGATATTTACGAAGAAATATTTAACAAAAAAGATAATTAACAAAAAACCCTCCAGTTCTGCTCAAGTGCTATTGGCATATTAGTACGGAATTTCTCTGCTGTTTTTCCTTAAATTGTGGCTATTTTATGTATGTTTTGGATGAAGCCATTGCACTTGCCAGAGATCCATTCCTATTATCAAGCTGGCTTTAACACTGATTGAAATATCTTTTTGCCTTCAGTTGGCCTTTTAATAAATGTATGGATTCATTCACAAATAAGGATTGGTGTGATTCATCAGCTTATCTCACTAATGAATGTTTACTGCATTTTACTTCCTGGTGCCCCAGGGGCTGCCTAGGTTGGAGTGCTTTGTGCTCCAGACTTTCATCCTGTAGGCAAAGTATTTTCCAGTGAGCTGTGTTCTTGCCACAGGCAATTTCTTCCTTCAAAACTGTACATAAATAAAATATTTGTTCATGCTTCTCTCTGAGCGGAGCACAGAGGAAAGTCTTTACTCACTTACACAGAAAGCGCTATCTGTTGCAAGGAGTAAATCCTCATTTTCATATTTAACGAAGCCATAATCAATGGTAATGGCTGAAAATTGCATTAAAGAAATCTTAATGTTCCTCTCAAGGGAAAGTAATTTTACTGGAAACAAGCTAGTTAATCAGCCTCAGAAAAACTCTGTGTGTTTTATTATACAGGCAGGTTTTCCAAGGACAAAGCAGGAAACATAACAAAAACAAGAGTCAATTTTCATCTTCAGGAATCTCTCACTTGGGCATTATGTAGATTTGCTCTCTCAAACACCCAGTACTAGTCCTCTGTTTGAGTTTACAAATGAAAAAGGCTGACATTTGTAAAATATTTATTTCTGCCCTGTGTCTGTATGAGTTTCATGCAGATGCAGTTACATTTCCCCATTAAATGAGTCTTGGTAAAGCAGCTAAACTGGAAGAGTACTAAGAGAAGCAGCCAGTCAAATATTTCTCTCAGCACGTGTTATATATTGACATCAAAATTTAACATCAGTGGTGATGCCCATAGAAAAGCCAGAGAGGTCTGTGCAGGGTGATCTCATGTGCATCCCCAAATCTTCACCGTGTGGGGGAAAATGAAGCCCAGCAATTTGGCACAATCTCCTGGCTGGCAGAGCAGGAGCTGCTCCCCTCCCAGCACTGCATGACTGGAGGACTCTTGTTGGGAGAGAAGTGCCTGGATCACGAGCCAGGCAGGGAGAGCCTTGCAGTCAGACACTCTCCCCTGTCTGGATTTGGGCTGCCAGGCCCATCTTCCCCGTGGCACAAACATGCAGTTATCCAACGTGAACCAGAAGCATTCAGGAATCCTTTTACTGCTGAGATCCCCCCACAGGAATGATGGACCACAGAGGACGTTTTGTGTCTGGCTTACAGCTGAAGGGCAGGACATGTCTGGCTAAAGGTGTCTGTATAAACCCCGCTTGTACACCAGGAGCTGTGATTGATGGCCTAGGAGTGTGAATAACTTCTGTTTGTGAGGGAAAATGGAAAATGATGTTTACTTGTACAACAGAATTGGAAGCAGGAGATTCCCTTTGGGACACCAAGCCCTTTTGAAAGGCACCCTTGAAGTAAGAGATATTGTGCCCAAAAGGTTTTCTCCTTTCTTCAAGTTCTGTTTTTCAGTCAGTTAAAAACAGTGCTGGTTTTCTGCAGAGAATATTGGTTTGTTTGCCTTGGAATTCAGTGGGAATTTCAGTTCCTACATGTACCATAGAGGCCCCTTAAGGTACAGAGGTTACCTGGTCTTGTGTTTAGAGCTGTTCAGTGAACTTAACAGCCCAAACCTCATCTCTGGAATGGCTACCAGTGTTACTGTGAGGGCAAGGGATGTTTAAGTGGCATCAGCAGGCAACACAGAAGGTGTGGAATGCCGCAAGAGCAACTGATGGGAAATCTGGATGTGTGCAGGTTGCTTTTGACAGGCTTTGCTCGTTCCTTTGGCTGAGGAAAAGCGAAGACACATTGGGTCTTCATCTCCTTGCTCATTCCTGAAAGACCTTTACTATTGTTTTGATAGAGCTGAGAATCAGGTCCATGTCTTCTGCTTTTGAAAGAAAAGCTGAATCAGCCTTTTCTGTTGATATGTTCAGAGCAAGCCTCATTTCTTACCCCTGTTTCTTGGAGCACTTTGCATTATATATACATAAGGAGAATAGATTGTGTTACAGTTTTGTAATTAAAATGCAGCTGAAAATCATTGATCTGAAAAAAAAACAGTACAGAGAAAAAGAAACATTGCTTCTGGTTTCAAGTAGGAGCTGAGAATAATTCACAATCTGTAGAGCACTGTGGGACTTCTAGCGAGTCTCAGGCTATTTATAAATGCATTTATAAATGCATTAATGGTCACTGCTACATTCTGTAGAGAGGTGGAAGGAAAATCTGGACTTTATGTTAGAAAAAAAAGGTTATTTGAATTGCCTTTAAAAGGGAACATTAATGTTCCCACAGATGTAACACAAAGAGAACAAGGAAGTAACGGAATAATGATGGAGAGTTGATCTAATTGGTTTTCTGATGCTCTCGTTTCTGTGATTCATTTTAAGAAGTCTTTTCAAGCCTGTGTAGTTATGAAATAAATGGAACAAATTGGAAACGTGGAAACTAAATAAATAATGATCTGCCCATCATGTTACTATTACCGCTGTCAGTAGCAGTAATATTTATTTAACAATTCTTCTGCATTAATAGGAATTTATGTATAATAAAATGTGTAATAACATCTAGTCCATCTTTCAAAGAACTTGATCCGATGTCAGCGTGTCTGTTAAGTCATCCTCCGTTCAGAGAAAGACTTGTACACTGCAGGAGAAGTGTCACTACCCTGGAAATATCCATGTGGACACTACTTGGGAACCAGTTTGCTCACTAATGTGGATTTAAATTTAGAACCTTAAATTTCCATGGTTACTTAATATTTGAAGAAGGTTGAAACGTGCCGAAGCAATATCCCATCAGTACATTCCAGGGCAGGGAAGATGATGACAGTTTCATTTTATGTTGGTCTTGTGCTGATTTATTTTGATGTCTGTATTTCCTTCTGAAACTTCTGCCTACCCTCTCTGCATGAGTTGTAAACAGCAAAATAAACATTTTTCATTTTAGGCACCTCTCCAGCAGTACAATCAGGTGCCACTAACCAGCTGTGCAGAACATCATAGTGTGGTGGTTCATAAAGCTGTGACTCTGTGACCCTTGGACTGACCACCAAGAGGCTTTTCATTTGCTCCTTTTCTGTGTGAGGAAACAACCCCTGAAAATTATGCAAAAATAAACAATTTTGCCTTTCAGAATCACCAGTAATAATTTTCCTAAAGTGTCTAAGTTTCCCTGCTCATATTTCCATTTAATTTCACCTGTCTGGGGCATATTTCTGTGGTACCCCCTGACTCTACCAGAGGAGGGTTGGGCATGAGCAGGAGAGCTCTCCTTGCTGCCTGGGGCTGCCTCTGCCCACTTCAGCCCCGGTCTCTGTCGGGTGGTGCTGCAGCTGGTGGAGAAGTGAGCCTCAATGGTCTTTTCCTGTGGTGCTGCCATCCCAAGGATTCTTGATGGATCAGAGGTCACTCACTTCACTTTAACCCCAGGGCTCCTCAAACAGCCTTTCCCACCACTCCCTCCATGGCCAGCGAGTCAGTGATGTCGAGCGTGGATGAGGGAAGGATAATGGGGATGTCTGGGGTCCTTTCCTGGCAGCAGGAGGGACCTTGTGCCTTTGGGAATAGCCCAAACCTGGACATCACAACACGGAGCAGGAGCTGGGTGAGAAAGTTTTGGGAAGCAGGACAATGAGGGCAGGAGTTTCTAGGAATGTGCTTCACACCCTCACTGCTGCTCAGGGCGGAACTAATTGGCTGCCCACACTTTTTTGGTTTTGATTCCCATTCAAATTCCTTCCGCCTGTCCCACCAAGGACAGAGACTTCCGAGGAGCCACAGCTTCAGCCGTTCTAAACGACATTTTAAGGTGGTTTGTCATAAACACAAGTATCCCCCTCTCATGGAAGCTCTCCTTTGCTGTATTCCAGAGGCATAAATCTGTTACTGATTATATGGATTCTGTTTAAAGGAAGGAATTAAATAGTTTTGTCTTGCGGCAGGATGCCAGGGATATTTGTACTGCAAATCCTCATTTTGTGCTTTAAAAAAGTGTTTCATTACTGAGTGAAGAACTTTTTATACAGCCGTAGGGAATTCACTGATCAGGAAAACATTCCAAAATATCATAAAGGAAAATTAGACTTGTAGGAGATTATGCAAATGAAGTGGTTTTCTTACAGAGAGAGAGGAATTTTAAATTTTCATTTGTTTAGGTTTTGTATGTTTGCCTACATGAAACAAATTGAGGAAATCAGAATTTTTTTGTCTCTAAATCCCAGTGCTGGTTACTTTTCTGTACTTACTTCTCTGTTACTATGTTTGAGAAGTGAAACATTAAATGAAAATTTTACTTATGATACTTTCTAGGGTGCCTCTGAACGTAAAAATCAATAGCTTATGTTTTGTAAATATTTACAGCTGTTTGCCTCACACATTTGTATATTTTTCAAATATTCTAATTGAATAAACCTGAGAAAGAATCGATAGAAGCAGTTTTGTACATCAGAGTTACAAAAATACAACCTCTTTGAGTAACAGATGTATTTATTTTAGTCTCACATTTCAGTTTCCAGGGATTTTTAAGGAAGTATTTCCAGAGCAGGAGCAGAAATGATGTTTTTTTCCTTTTCTATAATAATTGTGGTGTAGTTGCCAACACATGTAACTTTTTATTAACACTGATTACTTTTGATGCAAAACGTGAACAATATGAGTATTATATCTCCATTAATTACTTTTAAAAAGCATACATATATTTAATTACTAGAGCTGGCTGATCAGGTAAGAGATCAGATTTATGGGAAGGGCATTGGCTACACCAGCTAAGAGATGATGCTGAGCTTCTTATTCCATAAGGGGCTCTTCCAGAATTATTTGAGTCAAGACAAATCAATCTGGAAAATTCAGCAGGTGAATGTGTCAGTGAAAAGACTCCAAATTTGAAACTCATTTGCACTGATAGAAATGAAAAATTCTAGTAATATCTATTTATTTATTAGTATTTTCTATATCTATACATCTGTTGTCTGTTATACCAAGTATATGTGTATATAATACAGAAATTAACTCCATTGTGTGAATACAAAATGAAATTATCTCAAAGAAAGATGTACAGGCACTCATAATTATACCTGTATTAAAATATTTCTCTTTGCTTCAGAGCAGTACATTTCAATAGACTTCAGGTTTAAGAATGTACTGCCAGCTCTTAAAGCATTCATTTGCTTTTATGAGCCCGTAATGCTCCTGTGCTATTATTCATAGAGTCATCCCAGTATCATGAACTCCAAACTTGTCAGAAATTATTTCCAGTATTGCGCAGTCTCCACATGCAGTAACCAGGACAGAAGATGAAATGAAAGTGCTTTATAAAGTTTGCCCAGAAAATTGAAATTCATCATTTATACTCTGTTTCCATGTAAGTGCATTATAAATGGTTAACTAGTTCTGAGTAAATCTTTCATAAATGTTTAATTGATGGTCACTGGGTTGATTTTAATTATGGCTTATAAACATCTGTAGCATGGTTAATTTATAATGCAATTTGTGCATTTGTACATAGATCTCGCTGCTTTAGGACCAGGCACAAAACCAGAGAATGAAAAATTTTCCTACCTGCTTTTCGTGTTAATTGCTTTCCAATTCCTGGACACTGGGGCCACTTTGCAACATTTCCACTCAAATCCTGATGGAGCAACACCTTCATGGTGTCTCACACAGACATCTTTATCCACTGCCCAGACCTTGGCATGTCAGTGAACAAAGCATTAGTTTAAAAAGAAGATTTTTGGAAGCCAACTGTAGCAGCCCATTCAATTACATTGCACCATTCAGGATATAACCTTTTTCCTGAGCACAGGAATGTTATTGTTTGGAAGCAGCAGAAAGCGTTTGGGTCTGGAGCTCCAGAAGTACACACAGGAGATTCCACAACTGATGCGCTACAGAACATTCATCAGCTTATTTCCTACACCGAAATGTGCTAAAACCCCTGTGAAATTAGCGTAGCCAGGTCGTTCTGCAAGTGGGATGCTGTTGAATGATATCCTGAACTGCTGCTAAGATTGCTAAATTGGAATAAAAACTTCAGTGGTGCTTTTCTGCAGCTTCTACTACCTCCTAATTTTTCAAAAGAAAGAACTGATTTATGGACAAAATCTAAGCAGAGAATGGCAGCACTTTTCATTTTATTTAGTACAGAACCCAGGTGTGAAGAGTGCTTTCAGCAAAACTCTCTCATTTCCTGCCCCAGCACCCAGCAGATTCCCAACCAAAGGAGGGAATTTCGGCTCAGACTGCATTCCAGGCACCGGAGTGAACCTATTCCTGTAGGATACCTGCAGCTCAGCTATTCAACCAGCAACAGCTTTGTGTTATACTGTGTGCAAAACATCGGAATAACCAATCTGTAATTGTCATATTTGACAAATAAATAAAATACTGGTTAGGAGGTCACAGTATTTCATGGTGCAGGGAACTGAGAGAATGGCAGGCTCTGAAGGCACATGTGGTTTATTTGTTAAACATGAAAACTGTATGGAACATTAGAGATTTTTTAATCATAGATTTTTTAGATCTGAATGCATCAAGAAGTTCCAAGGAAAACTTCGTCTCAAACCTTGATCATTTCAAGGGCATAAAATATCCCTGGTATTCGATAGAGAGAGATAAGTGCTTCTCTACCAAGTCTTAATTTATATTAATAAATATATTCTCTTTGGGGTTTATATTTATGTATATTTTAATACAAATAAAAATTTGTTAACCAGGGAAAGTCTGAAAAATTCAGAAAATATGCACAGAAGAGATTACATGTCTGACATCTTCAGAGATTAATTATTTTAAGAACATCCTACTCCCACCTCAATTTTTTTTCCACAGTGCTATTGGCACCTATATTTTTGTGCTTTTGACAACATAACCAACTTGCCACCACTTTTGTACTTTTAAAAATCAATGCTTGCATGCATAAACACAGCTGGGTTTTTTCTTTTCATTTTGAAACTGTACTGGTATCCTGTGTAAGTGGGGAACTTGTAAAACATGCCATCTCTTATTTGCTTTAACAAATTTCCCGTTTGGTTTAATTTGTAGTTGTAGTAGATATATTCAGATATGTTGTAGATATATTCAGTGCAAAGAAGATCATTGTCAGATGTGGCTGTTAAAGTAGAAATGTACAGAAGGTGCCATGTGCTTGAGAGAAATCGGCTGGGATTGGTATCCGTGGGTCACTTCTCAGGTGACGTGAAAGTGACTGAAATCACAAATTCTTCTCTCTTTAAAGCAGAACATTTGGATCAAAAGCTAAGTGAGCTCCCAGAACAAAAGAGTTCGCTGTTATTTAATGCATCTTTCTGGTAATGCTATAAAAATAGAGAATAACTTCACTTGACATTGGTATCTGTTATTGCAATGCCTCTTTCCTCTTAGGCTTTCCAGATCTGTCATGGATCTATGATTTAAGCTACAATTTTTTCCACTTTGACACGTAATCCATAGATACAAATCATTATGGCTCATTTATAGCTGTCATAGGGGTTTTGCTGTAGATAAATAGACATAAAATAATTATAATGTAAAGATACAAAATTTAATAAGCTTGGGGAATTTTTGTTTGCTTGCTCATTTTCTTCTTTAGTGGATATTAAGTTTGGGATGGGGTTTGGAAGTCACTGGTCTTGCCAAAAGTTAATTATTTATGATATAATTGTAGTGGGAATTCTGTGATCCTCAACCCTTTGTTTATATAAATATCATGTGTAACAATTTACTGATGATCTCATCCAATTGTGAAGTGGGTGGCAGTGGCAGGGAGGACATTAGCAGACACCTCAGAGACAAAAACTGCGACTCAACTGCTGACCTTGTTGAGTGTTAGGGAGATTTACAGCTCTCATCCCTAGAAAGTAGGATTTCATACAAGTTACTGGGAAAACAAACAAATAAATCAGAAACACGAGGGGTTTGAAGTAAAATATTTCTTACTTGATTTTTAACTGAAGTTTTGCATGGAAGAAACCCACTCAAGCTCTCAGGGATTGTACCCTGAAGGTTGATATCATCTGGAATTTTCATTCTTCCATACACCTTGAACCAGGGCTTCACTCAAAATTATAAGAGAACTAAGGCTGAGGGGAAACTCTTTGAATGTATTTGATAAATGATGTTTACAGATTACCTTTGAACTTTGTGGTACATCACTATTGGCATTTTCAACACTGGATATTTGGAGGGCAAATGTCAGCAGGGACCCCAGGGCAGGACCACCTGTGTCTGCTCCCAGTCCAATTTACTTCAAACAGGGAAAGAGGATGGGTGGAAAGGACATTCACCTGTCATGGCTCCATCCAGGGCATCCCTTACGCGAGCCAGATCCACCTTCTCCCCAAAACACAAGAATTCATTGAAGTCCTGAGTTGAAAACTTGAATTTTAAGTGTGTTCAAAGTTGTGGAAAAGTAGAAGCTTGAAAATGTGAAATCTCTTTCTGGATCTCCTTTCTTGGGATGATTTGGCACTGACTGATGCTTGTTTTCTTTTTGCCTAAGAAGGAATATGTGCAGTTATAAAGTATAAATGTACTTGAGCAAGCTTGTGACTCAACGACACTATATTTGCACACAGCTCCACAAATCTTTACGATCTCTAAGTATCCAATTGCTGGCAGTGATATATCGTGACCTGTTCTGTGCTTAATTATTAATTTTACATTAAGGAGTTTCATAGTCAATATTTAGATGGTTTATGACGTACAGAAGCTTTTCCATGCTCATATTTTCTTTGCAGGGACATAATGTAGCCCTTTCAGTACTAAATCAATTACACACAGAGTTAAAATAACTTGATTTGTTGCTAAAGGTCCGTTCCCAGCATGATGCATCAATTCTAAGGGAGTAAAACCAGGGATATCATGGCCTGCTTTTAATCCTTGCAGGGCTTAGCAGGGGGTCAGGTGCCAGTGGAGGCTGTAAAGTTGTGCAGCACAAAGATCCCTTCAGCCCTAAGCAGTCACGAGATGGGGAGAGAAAGGGTTCTGCAGTCTGTGGTACCAGGACAAAAGTACAGGAGAATCATTTAATTCTAACCCTACTTTCCACATCTGTAGTAGTGGGCAGAAGGAATAGGAGTGTAACACATCTTTTAAGTGCCCTGGAGTTTGATGTGTTCTCAGAGTTAGATTTCATCCAGAATGAACCACTTCTAAAGATGCTTTATCTCACCTTTCCTAAATTTTTATGTTAGAATGGGATGAACTGCATCCAAAATTGCCAGTCCCTCTCCAGTGACTATTAAAACACCTAAAAGACCGGATATCTGAGCCTAAAGTGTTGTAACTGAGTGAAATTAATCACATTTGCTGAACAAAGTGCTTTAATTAATGACTTAATTCAAGAAAGAATCCCTACTGAAAATATATCAAATACCCCAAACTGTATTCTTGTTACAAATACGGATAATTTTGAAACCTGTGATTTATGCAAGATAGTTTCAAAGGCCTGTTTTAAAATCACAGAGCACACTCTTGCAGCATCTGAATCATTTATTAAGTTCAGCTATCAGTGGCTCTAAAATATAATTTAACCAAAAAGATCACTTGAAGAAGGGCTGCAAAGATTTCTACGTGCAGATACTTCGATCTCAAGATGGGAAAAGGCCTGAAAACAATTCCATCTTCTGTTATTCCAGATTGCTCTTAGGCAATGAGCTGTATGGATTTGAAGGCTGACCAGTTTGAAGTGCGGGTTCCCAGAATAACTGAAGGTGTTTATCCTGCCTCCTGTGGACTCCTTTACAGTGGGAAGCTGTCAAACTTGGTTCAGGAGAAAGCGTGGGGGAAGAATGAATCCTTTTTAAGGATATCTTTCCAAGACATGCCTTATGATCCTCTGTAAGGATTTGTTCCATGCTTACTTTGAGACCTTAAAATCAAACATTCCACTTCTGTTTGTGGTTTTAATTGGAATTACTGCATCTGTGCTATGATTTATCCAGAAAAGTGCAATGGACTGAATGCAATTCTCTGAATGAAGAACAGGGAGTGGCTGCCCAGTTTATTTATTGGGTCCAGCAGTGAAGTCCACTAAGAAATATTGCTCAGGCAGGATGAATTTAAATAAGTTCAACAGGGCAGACACTATGAGACCAACCAAATGATTTATCCAGGAGTTCAGCTGCAGAAGGGGGGGAAAGAAAAACAAAACTCACCTAAGAAGATCCTGTATTATGCTGAAAACACTTCTCCCTCGGATAAAAACTCTCAGATGTTTAATAGATCAAATGGCTGGGACTTGGTGATGAAATCCATACAAAGATGAAATAATACATCAGAATTAAGCATGTGCTCTGGTTCCTGCAGAGGAAGATAGAAGCTGTGTGAGATGATTTGCCTCCTCATTAGGACATCTGATTCTTCTTTCATTAGCACTACTTTTCTAATATTGAAGGACCCTCGGCTTATATGGGTTAATTTTGGATTGATGTAGATGCTGAGAGTCCCAGTGACAGACTCAGGGGTAACAGGGCTGGGTGTTTCAATTCTGTTTCCCCTTTGTAACTTGAGATTAAAGCACGGCCAGTTCATATTCGTTAACAGGCAAAGAGTAAAGATGAGAACTGCCAAGGTGAAGTGACTGATGACATCTGTGGTGCTGTATATTCAGAATCCTACGTCCATATGAAAAGTTGGATACTTGTGTACGTTGCTCGTAGCAGGAAGGGAAAGGGTCTAATGTAGAGGAAACACCAAAAAAAAAGGCATAGATCATCCTTTTGTTTTCTCTTTCATTTCACATATATCAAAGTGAGAAATTAGGGAGGTAAAAAGGGAATAATGCACTGTAATGCTGCGTATACCTAATACAGACCTTCAAGGTCAATCCTGTATTCCACAGTCTCACCTAAGATAAATCTTTGCTTTCGCAGTGCTGGGCTGAATTAGATCAACAGAAACTCTGGCCCACTGTCTCCAAAAGCATTTCCAATCAGGGAAGATTGACCTTGCACTAAGAGATCTTTTTAAAATAAAGCATTATTACCTTTTAATCAGGAAGAATGCCAGGGTACCTTACTTGGACACAGAATAGTGCAGAGCGATTTCTGTGAAGTAATGACGTGTTTTTGATTAAAGCCCACTGAGACAGGGCAGAGTAATTGCTGCCTTTCTTATATTTGGGAGAAGTCAGTCAATTCCTTTACAAAAGTAGGCAATTTATGGAATGAGCTCTTCCATCTGTGAGTGTGACCCAGATCAAAAGATTATTGAAATCTGTGAAAATGTTCTCTTCTTAGAAAAATCTCTCAATTTCTGGAGATTGTTGTCCTGGTAAAAGTCCTAATGCAGAATATATAAACAGAGAGTGTAACCTGGGCTTCTTACTACCCAGTTCTCACTGAGTGCAATTTTTAGTGTTTTTAAAAAATGGTCACTTAGTGCCCATACATGACATTGTTTTATTTTGAAATTGGAATAGTCTGTTGTTGGAATGAAAGAAAAAAATATATTTTCTCATTTTCATTAGCAAAGCGTTATTAGATTGTAATATACTCCTGATTTAAAACACACTGCCATTCCCTCCCTACCAGTGCCCCAAGTTTCCTTTCCAAAGGACACTGACTGCTGCTGGGAAAGGGTTGTGGGATAAGATATACCTGGGCTGTTTACCAAGAATTGCGAAGTGCTGTTTGGTCTCCAAACTCAGAGTCTTTCCTGGCTTGATGGATGTGAACTGGGCTCCCAGTGATCAGCAGTGTTTTGTTTAATAAGGGCTAAGAGAAGAGTCTGTTCTTGGTTTTGTTGCCATTCCTGTAAATACTCAGAATTGTAATTCTGCTTGACAGGATGGAGACATGGTGAAAGTGGCTTTGAGGTGAAAGATGGGCAGTTCTCTCCCAGAAGTTCAGAATGCAAATAATTGTCAATCCTTTTTTACTAATATAAGTGAAGTCTCTGAAACCTCTATTTTCTTTTCTACATTTATCTTGATTAAGAGTGCCAGCCTGCTTAGAGGCTGGGAGAAACTGGATATTAGCTTCTTTTTGGGGGGAGAAAGTTAAATGATTAATCTAATTTTGCCTGGTTTATTTTCTGTCATGAAGGTTAGGGCAAGCTTTCTACCACATTCAAGATGTAATTTCTCATGGGTATTTCTGGATATGAAATTTACATCGGGCTTTATTTATTTGTATTATTTTAAAAATTGCTGTCTGTTAGCAATTTGCATTGCTCTGGCCAGAACTACACCACCCAGGATAAACAGGGTAAGGAATAGGAAACTATTAAGGAAAAGGTAAAGAAAAGCTAAAAGGAAACATTTGGATTATAAAATGGAGATAAGTGCAGAATACATATTTTTAGTAAGCTCTCTGCTTGCCCTTGACTATAAAGTTTGCATCTGCATTTAGACAGCTTGTATACGCCTGAAATCAAATTTGAACGATTGCAGGCAATTCCAGTTTTACGTGGGAACTGGGAGAACAACGCGGTGCATCATGTGAGTTGTAAGCATCTCTGACAAAATGCTTCAGCTGTCAGGCAGGTCACATCAAAGGGCTCAGTGACTGAGCAAGGCACTTGGGGCAGGAGGTGTTGAGTTTTGGGCGTTTTACCTCTGATAGTTTCATAAAAGGGGAGGGAAGAGCTCAGCACCCTCCACTTCCCCTCGTGCAGTGGTGGCCTGGAGTTCAGCTGGCATTAACCAAACTGCTCTTGGGATTTGGGTTGCCTTTCTGCAGTTTTGGCCAAATGCACCTGTGGTGATAAGTTACACAGGGATTCTGGAAAGTTCTCCATGTGAGCTTTTCAGCGAGGAAGCCGATATGCTTGTGTGTCTTGTTGAGAATGGTCCTGCCTTGTTTTTACAGGGCTGACTTAAATGATGCTTAAATGTCTCATCTAGTCTCAATTTGCTGTGCTTTTTCTGATTGATTTCTAGTGGTAGTCAAACTCCAGAGAGAATGTGGGCCCTTTGTGCTTTCTGAGTGTGCCTGGGGCTGATTCTTGCTCTTTGTATGTTGAATAGATATTCTTTCACACATAAATCACTGCTCTGTCATGTTCGCCTGCTGCGAGATGTTCAATGCATATCATCATTTACATTAAACCATTTACTCCAAGAGAATGTGTTATATTGCTTTATGAATTATGTGATCTGACATATAAGATTATGTTATGAATTGGCACTTAGAATATTAGAACACTGGGACATTTTATAGCTTATGGTCATGATCCAAGAAGTAATTCATGCCTTTTCTTAATAAACTTCGCTGGTCAAAAGGGAAACAGGCATGAGAGTGTGACATTTTTACTTAGGAAGAATCCTGGTTAAGAAAAAGTCGTTGGTGATTTGCTTAAACCTGCAGCCTGTTCATATCTGGAGGAAGGATATTGTTTTCTCAGCTGCATCTCCATTATCTTAAGTCCTGTTTTACTAAACTAGCAATTCCCAGTCCATCTGGAGAGGCTGTAAATGAACAAGTGTGAAGCATTCCCCTTGTGTGAGCAAGGAAGGGTTGTTTGCTGAAGGGGGAACAGTGATGTTGAGTAGAACTGGGGGAACTGTTGAGGGGAAGGCAGAGCTGTAGTAGGTTTGTTTTTGTGATCCCTCTAAAAGACATCATCTTATCCAGTCAGGGGATGAGCTTTTGGACAATACCAGATAGGAAATTAGACTTCATTGATTTTACTGCTCATGCAAATACCTGTTTCATGCTATCTGTAGTCTATAAAACAAAAGTCTTCATGCATTATTTTTAATCTTTTCTTTTTCTTTGTGTGTGGGAAGATGCACAGGGTCTGAACTGTAGGCTATCTTGTTTGGGGATCATGAGTTTTGTACAACACAAAATCTATGAAGGGGATCTTAATATTCTGAAAGAATAAATTACGTTTCTCACAATTTCTTGTACCTGCACAAAGTAGAGCATAAATTTCGGGATGAATATGCTATCACAAAATGTCATAATCTGGTGTTTACAGACAATAAACACAATTTGGGAATCCTTGGTGGGACTGCCAACTTTCCATAATTTCATCACACAATTTTACCCTAAAGAAGGAAGCATCCACAGCACTGTAGACAAAATACAACCCACCAAAGTAAGATCCATGTCACATAACTCCAGCTAATGCAAATTCCCTTACTGACATTTCATATATCAATGTCTGGCCTGGAGCAGAGAATACCTGAGAGCTCTTCACGTTGTTCTCACAATGTGACAGTGGCTGCGGTGTGGCTGGGGACAGGGCTGTGTATAAGTCATGTTCCAAGCATCCCAGGAGTGAATAATTCATTCTGCCAAAACAACTGTGCTGCTCATGGGAAAAAAGGTTAAATACCAGTATTGCTAAAGGTTGACCTGCCCATACATCTTCTCTGTTCTGTCATAACATTCAGCTGGGAATGTCCCATTATTTCTTACTCAATTTATATGCTTCTGACTGCATTAGCTCTCTACAGATAGTAACAATTCTTGACAGTTCTTCATCTCTACTTAATATTACTGAAGTTTCTTTTGTGTACCGGGAGAAGTTTGTTTATTATTCATTCCACAGTTCACCAGTTCACCTCTCCAGTCCTGCTGACTGCAGTACAGTGACATTCCCAGAGTACTGCTCAGGGATGCCAGCTAATCTAGAGTTCAAAAACAACCTGCCAGACATCTAAATAGAGAACGTGAAAAAGTCCTACAGGGTAGAAAATTATTGCCCTATCCAAATATAAGATATGCTAAAAGCCTGAACTCAAAAATTCTTACTAAACGTCTTCTTTATCGAGCAATGCCTGC
The DNA here is from genome assembly GCA_013399875.1 of Gymnorhina tibicen. Lineage (NCBI taxonomy): Eukaryota > Metazoa > Chordata > Aves > Passeriformes > Artamidae > Gymnorhina > Gymnorhina tibicen. The sequence continues at coordinate 1,754,183 of VXAZ01005267.1, read as the reverse complement.
AAGTTTTTAATAATACACATAATTGCAATTCAAATGTCCCTGATTGGAACCATAACAGACCTTTCCTCTTATATTTGTTTTGCTCCCCTGGGGCTTTTTATCTTAAAGTACAAAATGACAATCAAAGATGTAATTAGTTATCTAGAGTTCATAGTCAGGAGGGCTTCCTCCTTTGCTCCAGTTTCTGAAAGTTGGGCTCTAGAGATATGAGTAACCCTCTTGAATTCTTCCTTATTTATCCCCTTTTTCACTTTTTGTTCTCCTTCTTGGGTTAAAATATCTGTACTTTTGGAAAATATGCCATTGTGCAACTGATAGTTATCATGTACAGAGACACAGCTAAACTTACAGAGGAGGTGGAAACACAACTCTTCAGTGCAGTCATGGTAATCAAGAGAACAGGCCCGTCCCTTTCTGCAACACATGCAGAAAACATTTAATGTACTGAACATACAGTGGAGAACCACAGAAAGTGAAAATCGCATGAGAAAACTCCACTGTGAATTTATGAGTTCTGTAGCTCTCATTAAGTTAAAACTCTTCAGTTCTTAATTTTTTTTATTGTTAATATTTTATTGTTGGTCTTCAAATTCAGAGTCTCCTCTTAAGGCCGTAAGCTTGAGACAATTGTTCATATTTCATCAGGCTACAGATAAGCCTAAACCACCACAGAGGTGGTTCAGAGGTGGACTTCCACTTCTGTCCAACCCTTCCTTTAAATCCAGCAGCTGCATATAGTAAATAAATAAAAGCTTAGTATTAATGTTCTCTTGGCATCTTGACAGGCTCCTTTAAAGAAAAGGAAAGAAAAGAAAAGAAAAAATAGTGAAATAGGTTATTAAGAGGTTATTAACAAAATGCCAAAGAGCTTTTTTCCCAAGAAACCATCTGTTCCAATCACTCCAAGACTGTGCATGTGTTATATTTTACTTCTTGGTGCCTATGCGGAGATTTTGCCAATATTTTCAAATAAGCAACACATTGATAGCCACAGCCTCTGGAGCAACGGCCTGGGAGTGGGATCTGTGTGTGACCAGCGAGGAACTCTGGGAGGTGCCGTGGGATGTTCCAACTGATCCTGGGAATTCTGAGTGATTCTGCCCAGAAATAAAGAAATAAGTAAATAAATAGATATTGACCAATAAACCCTGAATATTGAGGCACACCAAGACACAACTGCATCTTTCCCAGGAGAGTTTCCTCCACGGATGTCTGTGCGTCATCGGCACAACGAAGAAGTTGCTGATTTTGCAGACATCCCTTCCCCAGCCTGATAAGTTAATATATATTGTTTAACATGATAATGTAGCAAGCTGTTGTTTTGTGATTTGAAAGCCAGCTGCATTTGATTGATGCCAGGAATGGAAGGATTTGTAAAATGACACTGAATTAGATGCAGTCGGTTTATGGGCCTGGGGAAATGAATCTTTTATGAAGAATAAAAGTTTATGATGAAGGAGAAATACTGAAGAAATGTGCATCTTGAATGAAGCTCTTTTGGACTGGGTGCGTGCTGCAGAGCCTTTCAAAACATACATTTGGGTCTCCGTATTTTTAAGAAGGAGATTTCTATATAAATATTTTCTTTTGTGGTGGTCCAATCCCAGTTAGTTATGTTCTCCCTGTGGACACCTCAATTAGGATAGGGACTGTCTTCCCTGGAAATGGAGCTATTGGACTGCTCCAAAGGGTTCCAGGTATAGATTTTAGCTGCTGGATTAAAGCTCTTGTGATTTTTGAGGCATCAGCCACAAATATGAAGCACATGGGGGTGTAGTTTTGTGTATGGGTTCCCAAACAAAAGCCAGACATAACCTGCACTAATGCATAACGACATCTAAAGACAACCCCACATTTTATGTGTATTTTTACATGTAATGAGAACTTGTGAGAATAGAATAACTTTAAAATTAAATTTAAATGCCACTTTGATGGTAGCCAGAAACCAGTACCTCAAAACTTTTGAGAGAAGAAGCAAAGAAAAAAGATGGATCTAATTCTCTCCAGCTTTCCTCCTGGAGCTGGCATCTCTATGCAAAATGAATGTAAAATTCTGCTCATCTGAGTTGCTGGAATTCTTATCTGTATGCACCAAATGAATGATTGCAGGGAGCAAGATAATGTCTAGTGAGTTGAAAGGTTAAAGAACCACAGCCGGCAAATCAGAATCAGATTCAGCCATTGTGTTAGGCCAGTTCTGTGCCAGAGTAACGAGAGATTAGGGGATTTACATCAGATCTTAAAATTTACATGTGCCTTCCGCTGTCTTATCATCAGAAATATTTCAGTAGGACAACTGTATAAATAGGATTTCTACTTGAATATATATTGTAACAAGTTTCTAAATCTCTGCTGAGCATCAACTCATCTAATAGATTAATAATAATAGCAACTGTGTATTCATTCAGATTGTTGTCTACTGTACTTGAGTATGGTATCTTATAAAAGTGCATTCTTCAGGAAACCATTGTGTACTGAAACCCATTTTATTTCACATGAACTTGGGCACTCTTTAAGATCCCTTGGAGATTTGCCTTAGTCCTTGTTTATTTCGCTGAAACCTTGTGATAGGAGACCCTTGTGAAACACGTTATCTAACATTAATATTAAAAAATCTTGTCAAAAATGTGATAAATTTCTAAAACCAGAAGATTGTGCTGTACTTGTGAAAAGAGGGTGAATCTTCACTCTTCAAAAAAGAAAGCAGTTCTTTTCTCTCTTTTCTTCTGAATCAATCTCACACAAAGTAGGTGAAAATATCAGGGCTGGGATCATCTTGTAACACTGGAAAACATGGCATGGTATGCAGTGGTAAGCTTCTCTTTGAGCTGTCTGACCTTTAATCACTGGTGAATAAAACCAACACGCTGTCAGATCTCTGTTATTTTTCTCAAGGGGGTAACTCTGCCTGGAGTAGCAATGAAACAAAACCTCTGAGCGCTTATATTCAAGGTCACTACAAGAAGCAGCAACACTTTGTACTCTGGAAGTACAACAAAAAGGAAAAAAAAAGAAGATATGTATCTAAACAAGTTGAGTTTGTTCAACAGTGAACAGGCAGCTGTTATATCAGCCTATAAATGAGACTGGGTTTGTTTTTAATTTTACCACAATATTTCATTTCTATATGATTTTTTAAATCCAAGACCCTCAGAAAGAAAATAAACTCGCTGCACATGAATGCTACGTATTTCTGTTATTGAGGCACTTCCAGTCTAATGTCTTAGGCCTTGTCTGTATCAGGTTTTAACCTCTTGTAGTCATTTTGCCACAGAAGTCTCTGTGAATACTGAAAACAGATTATATGGTCTTACAGATCTATTAAGAAATGAAAATGCTGTATTTAAAATGTGTTATTCATGATAGTTTAAAATAATACTTGCCCAGTCTGTGGGGAAAAGAAAGGGTGAGTTCCCACAGAGGAATTAATCTCTGACAGAGAATTATGACTCACTCTGACACCCTGATTCACACATGAGATAATGGTGCCAGTGCAAAGTTACTTCAATGGAAATTGTGTAGATCATGGAATCTGATAAATTGCTTTGGTTGGGATTTTTAGGCCAAAGACTGGATCCCTTCCTAGATTCCTTATTTTATAAAGTTTGCTAATATCTTGCAATAATTTGTTACTTAACTTTGATTCACCATTGAAATGAATTTCTTGATTTGATCATGACTTTCTTGTTATTTGGTAGAATCCCATTCTGTCTTCAGCTCAATATTATCAGAAATATTTAATCTTGCTGTGACCATACATTATTTAGTTAGATTGCTTTTCAAACTAATGCTTACATTTACAATTATAAATGAACCGATGAAGAAATCATTTTGGTTTAGGGGTGAGGATCTCACAGTTCAGCCCAGGTGTCCCATTATACCCTTTCTTTGTTTCTCAATGCACTGTACAAAGCTGATAAAATGCCATGACACAATCTTCAGGCTGTGGCAGCCTCTGGGCTGTGTGTCTGGGGGAGAGGAAAAGCCTTGATCCAGGGATGCAGGATGTGCTCCCCTCGCTAAGCACAGGACTGGCAGCAGCTCAGTCCTCTCTCTAGCAAACCGTGATAAAGAAGCAGAGTGAGGTTTTTCCCCTGCACAGCATTTAGGAATCTGTGCAGGCAACAACATTTCCCTCATTGCCCTCTGCAGCAGAACTGTGTGCTCAGGGCATTTCCTCTCAGAGAAACCTTTAGCACGGGAAGGACAGCAGGGCCATGGGTGGTTTACTGAGGTTGATAAAATAAGCTCACAAATATGTGCAAATTGAAACTAGAATACTGTAGGCTTTTATAATTACAAAATTTCTTATTGACAGAAATGACATCCAATAAATTTTGAACTGCAGTACTTCACAGTGCAAATAGAGACCTTCCTGTTATTTCAGTATTGTTGTTTCCATCTGTGGACTTCCTGCCTGCAGAATCCAAAATGAAAGAGATACACCTGTAGTTCATTTAGCGAAATGCAGTTAATGGGGACAGCTTCAAAGCATAGAGGTAGAGGGAATTTGTGCTGGAGCACACAAATCTTCTGTTGGCTGAGTAACAAGTAAAGATAATCTGAACACAAGTACGACCTAAATATCAGGTGGAACTACTCAGTGGCATTGATGAGATATTAACAGATTGGCCCCACCTGGCTGTCCCAGGCGGAGGCAGCCCAGTTTGAGAGGTTTTTGCTCAATGCCTGCTGTGTGTGCCCCTTTCCCCAGGAACCACCGTGATGCGCATGGCAGCGTTTGATGCCGACGACGCCAGCACGGACAACGCCCTCCTGCGCTACAACATCCTCAAACAGACCCCCACCAAACCCTCCCCAAACATGTTCTACATCGACCCAGAGAAGGGAGATATTGTCACAGTGGTGTCCCCCGCGCTGCTGGACCGGGAGGTAAGCGAGCACTTTCCTATCCCCAATCTCACATTTTAATGGTTGTGCCCCTAATCTTCTTCTGGGGTGTGAGGTGAGGTTCTGAGTGTCGCTGTGTGGGGATTTGGCTTGGTTTAGAGGAGTCTTTTGAGAATTTTGTTTATTTCTTACTTGGATCTAGGAAGTTCTAAGCTCTGATCGGTGTTTATAAATCTAGCAGTTCATCATTTCTGTGCGAGACATTTAGTGTTGGGTGGTGAGAGAGAAGATCCCAGGATTAAGTGGAATTCAACTTAGAGTTACTAATTGACATCCAAAGCTAATTGTGCATATAGCTCGCTCTGAGATTGTTAGCTTAGTGCTCTATATCCTTTCCTAGAATATTTTTAAGAGTGGTCTTAATGAACTAATTAACTTGGTACCCCATAGCCAAAAAAAGAAACTACAAAAAGGGGCAGGAAAGGAACGGGTAATCTTCAGGTGGCTTTAAGGTGAATTACCACAGTGCCCAAATCTATGCTTATAATGGATCATTATCATTATGAGAGCATAAATTGATAGCAAAGAAAGCTTAGGGGTGATCATTTAATGTTCAGAAGATAATAAAGTAGAGCCAATCTGATAATCCAAAGGTTTAGTTATCAGATTATATAAAATCTTGGCACCAATACAATGAGGACCCTAAAGAGTTACTTTATAAATCACGATTTCCTTTCAGGAAGTAGCCCTGGGTGCTCTTAGATTCCCAGAGACATCCAAATTCTTTTCTTGCAGGATGTTTCAGGTGTGTGCTGAGTCACTGAGCTTGTCTTCTAAATTGGTTAGATCCAGGACTGTCCAATGTTCTCAATATTCAGCTCATTGTTTTTCTTTTTAACCAGATGAAAATGCTGCCCATACACTTCCCTTTCTAGGTGGGTAGTTTTTCTACAGGCTTTTCCAACTGCAAACATTTCATGGGTAAACCAGGCACAGATTCCAGACACGCACTGCAGTAAAACAAAGGTCTGTGTTTTTAAATGCAGAGAGATTCTAATTTTTTCATATTTGGGTGGCTGGCCACAGAACAGTGCCCAGGTTAAGCTTAATACAATCGCTACCTTTTCTCCCCTCGAGTTTCCCTTCTAAATTCATTGTTTCAGTTCAAAAGCTTTTTACTATTTTCTAAAGACAGTTTTAGGTATTTTTATTCCTCCTAGATAACCATTCCCCAGATTAAACCAATTTACTCAAAATTAGAAAATCAATGGAAAGGAATGCACGTGGCTGCTTTCCCCGGTGCCTTCCAAAGGTCACTGGTGATTCATGAAGTAATGATGCTGTCTCCATGCAAGCAACGTGGCCTCAGTCAAATGGGTGTTATGGCTGGGTAGTATATCCTGAAAGCAGGATCTGAATTCCTCATGATTTTTAATAATAATCATTCAATACCTTGACTTTGAAGGTGACATGACAAGCTGTGATCTTGTTGAAACTCCAGAGTAATTTTCGTTGCTGTTGTTCCAAATCTGAGTGGTTCACAAGGCAAAACGTAGGGCTGTGTGCAATTTTAACACTAAAACTAAGGATTATCTGCAGTTAAAATCCAGTCTCATTTTATTTTGCCAGGGGAAAGGGTTGGGAAAAAGGATGTTTTCTATTTTTTCACGAGATTCTCTGTACTGTCTGTCATCTTTGTGGGTTCAGCCTCTTCTCCCCCTGCCTGTTCATATGTCTTATGTAAAAACTGGTGGTCAGGCCTGCTTTTTTGGTCTGTGGAGTTGCCATTCATGGTCAAAGATGTACAGCTTCTATTTTTAACCATAATTGCAGCTTTTAGAGACAAACAGCCTAATGATTTTATTCTGAAAAAAAAATGTCTACCAACTTAATGTTACATAAATAACTCTTATGTATTTCTGTGTAGCTGATGAAATTGAATTATTGTAAAAAATTGTCTGTCTGAGGTGGGGACAGAGAGGAGTGAAATGTGGAGGAGGAAATGTCTGAGTAATTTAGGAGGAAGAAATGTCTGACTGGATTCCTGCTTGGGGAATAAGGTGTCTACACGTCACCAGGCTTGAATAAGTGGCATTCTGGGAAGGTGTTGGGCTGGAGGGGGTACCCTGTGCCATTCCTCGGCAGGACAGCAGCTGGTATTAATGCTTTAATATTGGGAACCCGTGTAAATCTTAAATGTTTTGGCTCCTTGACACAATCTTGCATGAAATGTGTTGTAGAAACACGGGAGGAAGAAGTGTTCTTTCCCCTGAAAGCCTTGCTAGAAGGTGTGAAACACCAGAGGACACAAACTGGGGATTGAGGACAAAATCCTCGTGATGGAGAATTTGTGAACAGGAGACAGGAATGGTTTTATCTCGGCAGTTCTTATCTTGCTTTCCTTGGCATCTCAGTGGACAGTGTGCTGTAGTAGACACACACAGGAAGCAGCAAACCTTCCCATCATGTTTTCCACTGCTTGGGAAAGAGAATGGATGGTGCAGCTCAGCTGATCCTGCTTGAGGACTGGGATTTGAGTCAGCAGCATTTGCAGGTGTAGCTCATGAAGGTACACACAGTCTCTGTACATGGGGTGAGAGGAGAGGGAGGTTGTGCTGGGGAATTCCACAGCCCCGGCACTGCAAAAGCTGGTCCTGGTGAACCTGATTATTCATGATTTCCAGTTCAAACCTGCAGCTTCTCCTAGGTTTTACTTAAACCTTTAATTGAGTCGACTGCCTATAAAGGTGTGCTCTTTAAAACTGTAGTAGCCCTAAACACCAATTAAGAAGCTGAATTAAAGTAAAAATTTCTCTAGGATGGACATGGAGAAGACTATTTTTCATTATTAAAGTGTATATGCACCAGAGGTTTATATGAACTATTTTGATGCATGTTAAAACACTGACTAAAATTACTCTGTTTTCCATCTCTGTAAGATTTACCACAGGTGCTTTTGGGAAAATCTCCATTGCATTTAAGACAAATTAGCAGGATAAAAAGTGTTAGAGGGGTGGTTTTGGTTTGTTTTTTTCACTATAAGTATGATTTATTTCACGTTTGTGCATCAGAGCGAACAGGAGACTGGAGGTTTTGCCCAGTGGGAGACACTGAGATGTGGAGATAGAAAACATCTGGCAGGTTTTGCACACACTGGATAGTCCATATTGTTTCTCCATGCTTCAGCATTTTCAGAAAAGGAGCTATGGCATAGCCTAGAAATTCTTGTTCCAGAGCAAAGAATCAAAATGCAGGTATTTATACCAAAGGAAAAAAAAAAAAAGTTTGGACATCTAGAGAGCTCAGTTTTTAAATCCAGTTATAGAGGTGGGAGATTCTTAGTTTGCATTAGTAAACATCTATCTTAATAATTTTAAAAGATGAAAATGAAAGGATATTTTTATTTCTAAAGTATTGTCAGGAAATAAAGTCATTTCTAAGTAGACACCTTTGAAACAAAATTTAAAAGGAGAAAGGAAAGAATTAACTTTTCTCGGGTCAACTCCAACTGTGCATCTTGGCTAAGCAGAATCAGCTTAAAGTAAAGAGAATTTTTTTTAATTCCTCCAGGTCTTCAAAATTTCTTTTTTTGGTGACTTTCATTTGTTAAGTCTGTTGCTAAATGGGGAGTTTGGAGATGGAAATGCTCCCTGGAATTGCCTGGGTGTTTGACAGGGCAGGGATGGGTGATGGAGTTGCTTTGGAGCTGTTTCCATAATGGAGTATCACCTACGAAAAAGCCCTTCTGTCCTGCCTGCACGAAAAGGGTGTGCAGGAACCCCCCAGGCTGCATCCAGCAGGGTGCTGAGGGAGCGCTTCCTGCCTCCAAGGAAACAGCACAGTGCAGGATTTGTATTTATATGCCAGCAGATTTTTATTTTATAAATTTTTTAGATTTAAAATTGTTTCCAAAAGTGCATGATCCTGGGGGTTTAAAGCAAAACTCAGGTAATTTCTCAAAGAACATCCATTTTCATTTTCAGAAGGCAGGTAAGGACACATTTTTGAAGATTAATGTGGGTTGTTTTTTTTTTTTTTTCTTGTGGGAGTTAGGCATCCTTGAATGTGTCAGTAATAAAGATTGAAGAGTGTTAGGGGGCAAATTATACCTCCAGGTATCTGTTGGAGAATACATTTTGATTCATAAATTCAGAGGAGAAGGATGCCCTCCATCAAAGTATATGGTCTAAATGACACGAAATAGAGCACAACAGGGAAAGAGAGTAAAAAGGCAAGAAAAAACAGGGGGAGGGGAAGAAGTTGGACAGAAACCTTGAGGAAATGTCCTAAATTTCAGGGACGGAGACTCCAGTTCGAAGTGACACTTCCCTGCAGTGAGAGAAAAGTAATGCTCATGTGCATAAGTGAAGAAAATCCTTGTGGTCTTGTAATATCAACTCTGAGATTTCCTTTATGAGTCAGGAATTGGGTTTTCTGCTTGCCCACAGCGCTGTTTTGCCAGTGTTACAGACCCCTCTGCTCTACAGGAAAGTAACTGTGATTTGTATAAATTTTATGGCTAAAGTACTAAAAGAAAGCTGTCACCGCAGTTGCTTAAGTGAGATATTTACTTCTCACAGTTTGAGAAGTAACCTGCTTTTGCTTTTGATAGGAGCTGCTGTGCTTAGTTTGAGTTAGAGTTAACAAATGGTTTGAGCTGTCTGCTGCACGCTGATCTGTGTGCTGCCACACGAGTTCTTAAACACCTCAAGGAAACCAGCTTGAGCGTTCTGTGGTTGTGAGAGACCCTGGGCGAGCCTGAGGTGAGGGAAATGTGTGTTCTGCAGCGGGGCAGGCACTGGGTGCTTCCGCAAGCTCAGGAAGCAGCTGCTGCGTTCTGCGACCCTTTGAAGCGATCTTGGGGCATCAGTCTGCCGTGGCTGAAGCATATACACTTCTTCCTCTCTTTATGTCTTGGGAAAATGGAGCTGAAAGCCTTTTACCATAAACTCTGGGAAACGTGGAGTTACATCAGCCTGTTGTGATCATGTTTGTGTGAACTGCTCACAATAATAAGGATGATTTGGGGTCTGGAGATCTCCCTGATGAGGAGAGGCTGCAGGAGCTGGGCTTGCTCAGTCTGGAGAAGGGAAGGCTGAGAGGGGATCCCATCAAGCCATACAAATATTTCCAAGGTGGGTGCCAAGAGAATGGTCCCAGACTGTTTTTGGTGGTGTTTAGCTGCAGGACAAGGAGCAATGGCCTTGCTAAAACACCATTTCCACCTCAATATGAGGAAGAACTTTCCCTGCAGGGAGCAGAGCACTGGAACAGCTGCCCAGGGAGGGCAGGGGGTCTCCTCTGGAGACATCCCAACCCCACCTGGACACATTCCTTGTTGAGTGGAAGGACATTCCTGCCTTGGCAGGGGGTTGCAGTGGACGATGTCCACAGGTCCCAACCCTATTTTGTGACTCTGCAACAGTTGGCAGAACCTCCCACTTAACCAAAGGCTCTCGGATTTAAACCACAACCACAGCAAAAAGGAGTACAACACCCAGCACGTGCCACTGCTGGCTGTGGCTGATGGATGGCTCTAGAGTTGGGGGGCAATTTTTCAAGTCAGCAGCAGCCCACTGATACATATTCACCAGCACTGCTGGCGTGGAGCAGGGGCAGAAATGATCTTTCCAGCATGGACCAGCTCTGCTGTGCTGAGTAAATCACAGCGCTCGTGTTCAAAGGGCTGAACTTCTCTGAGGGGTTAGCAGTGGAAAATAGAAAAATCTTGTCCACTTCTGCATATGGACACCACCCTTTTTATTCATTTTTTCCATTTTGGAGATAGGTGTCTTAAGCAGTCAATATACTTATTACCTACTCGATCTAAATGCAAATGCTGAACCAACAGTGCACTCTCATTTTTAATGAAAAGATATTAATCTTTTCAGCAAATGCATTCCACATTTGATCTTCATATTAACCTCTAAAATATTCATATTTACAGCAATTGTGGGAAAACATATACCTTGGAGCATATCAGCTCTGAGTTGGAATAATTGCATCATTTTGTCTTGTGTTCTCCGACAGAATTCCCACTTGCACACCTTTAACTTGTTTTGCAATATGGTAAATTCAAGAGCTGAACCTCAGTTTCTATGGTTTAAGGGGTTTTAATGAATGATATAGCAATATCTCATTTTTTTTCTGCTTAAAATACAAGATAAACAAGGTATTCACCATTTCCCCTTGGTTAATGCATTTCTCATGCTCTGGTTTGTGATGCTTGTAGAGATAAGGAAAACTCACGGGCCTTTGGTCTCTTTCCAGAGAATACTCCATAGCCCATTATATCTGAATTATATGAAAAGTAGAGAAATGGGGAGAAGAAATCTTCCAATTATAACTTTACTGATGGAAAAATGGACAGAGAGATGGAAAGTACTTCTTAGTGAGACTTAAAATCATATTTGAAGTTAACTTTATGATGAACTTTTCAGTATTTGGGTTTAAATGCCTGCAGCGAGAAAAAAATCTTAGTTTAATTCCTATTATGTTTTTGATGAGAAAGCTCATTAACCTGTTCTTGAATCTTGAAAGAAGCTGTGCAAAAGAGAAATAAAAGTAAAAATTTTATGTCAAAATATGAGTAGTATCATTCAGGTTACAAACAGGAAAATTCCTGCTGAGAGAACATAAGAGAATATGTTCGTTAGAAAAAATCTGATCTGTTTGAAGCTGTAGCGGCGGAATTCCTACAAATCTTTCATGACATTGTTTAGATAATTTCTAATTTCATTTAATTCAACACTTAGCTTGATAGTCAGATTTTAAAAATAAAAGGAGAATTATCTGACAATAATAGGACCAGAGTTTCTCTTCTGTAAAAATCCGTGAGGGATGAGCATATCACATCAGGAAGCCATTTCAGCACAATGCTCCTGTCTCCTTCTGGGCAGGGAATGCAGGCCCCAGACCCCGAGGCAGATAAATCACTGGATGGCTCTTCCCAACGTGCGGCACAAGGTGCAAGAATCCTGTTCTGGAAAAAAGAAAACCCTTGGATGAACAAATACAAATGCTGTCTTTGTAAAGGAACAGCTCCCTGCAGAAGCTGCTGCTTGCACTCTGTATTTTGCATTTACCTTTCCCACTGAACTGCCAAACCCAGAGCCAAACCCTCTGGAGATGCCCTCAAATCCCCACTTGGCCCCTCTGTGGCTGTTGCAGTCCTCAACTCCGTGTTGTTGAAAACAACTTTGCAGGTAGAATCCTCTGGTCATCACAGCCTCCAGGGGATGCTCCTGCAGCTCTGCTGGCCAACATCTGTGCGTAGGTGCTCCTTTAGGATTTCATCCAGTATAATCTGGGAGAATTGCTGCATGTCCTCGTTACACGTTTGAAACTGGAGCTTGCAGGTGGGATAAATAACCACTGAAAGGCAGAGCGGCTGCAAGGGCATTTCCTTCTCTCCAAGGAGTCCCAAGATATCTCACAAAGGGATCTTTTTCTTCTTGCTTTGTGTGTGTTTCCCTCTGACAAGCAGGGAAGAAGGAGAATTTCTGGTTCTTCATTAGGATCTTGGATTTATTTCTTAGGTGAATTTTTGGCTCTTCATTCCCCGAGTGTGTTATGCACCATAGTGGGATGGCTCCAACCATCATTTTAACTATCATAGTTTGCTTCCTGGAAAATCTCCCTATTTTCCACAAGATGTGAATATGATTTTTCAAGCCAGCAGTTTTTTCTGTAGCCTCACTAAGAAATATTTATATTCTCCCTCTGATGTTTTGGGTTAGGAGTTTGGGTATCACTACCTTCTGTGGCAGATAGTTTGCTGATCCTCTGGAAATGTCACTCATCCAAACATCCCGAGTTTCTCTGACACTGATGTGTTGCAGAGAGATTTAAAAAATATTATCTTCAAGGCACTTACAGAGAGTGACACAAAACATGATATGGGCTGCCCACATATTTTGAATAGAGGCTGATGATGGAAATGTTGTCTTTTTTGGTGAGAGTTTCTTTATTAAAAAAAAAAAGGAGAGGAGTATTGGCTTTATGGATGTTGAGATGTGAAAATCCCACTGTGACAAATGGCTGTCTAATAGGGGAAAAGAAGAGGTGTACTTAGAATGAAAAAAGCCTCCAGCTGCAGATTTTGCAGGAGAGCTGGTTAATTGCTAAATGCTGGCAACATATCCTGCTAGAACTAGGAGCACGATGAGCTTCAAAGTTCATCTGTGATGGAAGGTGGTAAAACTTAGAAATTCCAGACTGGGGGGACACCATGCATTTTGTAGATGTTTGGGGCAGTGGTTTCAGTTCAGGGAGAGAGGTGGGAAGAGCAAAAAGGTGAGAAAAATCCGAAAGGTTCTCACTGGCAATGTGTTTCAGCCCTTGTTTAGGGCCAAGGAATATGACTCCAAAAGGTAGAAGCAAGTCACTATCGAATAATTCCAATTTTTCTTGAAAGTTTCCCATTTCCAAACAAGTTTTAATGTCTGGATAAGATAAATTCCCTGCTATAGAAGTAGTGTGGATGTAGCACAGTTAATGCTTGGAAAGAAAACTTTTGGATATTTTATCTTCAAAGTCTGACTTTTTGAAACCAGTATCAATACTTCCAGAATGCTCAGTGCTGAAGAGAGCAGAAAGGAAAACATCTGGAAGTGGTCAGTTTATAACCAGCACGACTCAAGTAGAGTTAGCACTGAAAATAAATGGAATTATTTCAAATTCACTATAGGAATAATTGCTTAGTTGTGGTGGAGTTGCAGCTTGGAGTACTTGGGACTCTACAAGAGTTACCCCAGAGGTGCTTCATCTGATTTTTTAATCTTTTTTTGACATAAAAAGAGCATTTTCAAATATGTATGTGGTTATTTTTAGTTCTGCTAGGATAATTCCAATTTCCCAGTGTGTTATTGTGGGATAATCCCTCTAACACCGATGGGGTTTTATTTTTGATTCCCCAAATGTCATCAGCTAAGGGATACATCTTTCTCGTTTTATTTTCACTTTCTTTTATCTTTCCTGTTTTCTTATGACTTTCTATTTTTAGAGTGCATGTAGCAAAAATCATTTAAAATATGCTGGTTTGTAGGAGATTGCATCTTAATGCCATCAGTTGGGAAATTGTTTCTCTCCAAATTCTGCCCAATTTTAACTCTCTTTTGTGCTGGAGTATCTAATTAGAATAACATTAATTAAATGTGTGTGTGTGTTCAACTTTTAGTTTTTGATCTGTACGGTAGAGTTTTATAAAACTCTATTCAAGGTTAAAATAAACCCCTCTTAGTCTACATGGATAACATTCATTTTTAGTTTTCTGTTTATATACTCAGTGCATCAATTAAAAGGTAATTTGAGTAGGCAGAACGTGAATAAATATAATGAGTCATGTTAATCAAACTCTCCTCTGCTTCTCTTCTGGGCTGGAGAATCCAGTGGTGCTCCGCTTGTAATACATGCACGGAACCTTTTGCCTGATTGTTTTTCATTTTTGTATATTAAGCAAATTTCAAATCTTGAAGTCTTAATTAAAATACAGCTGGAACATCCTGGAGAGACATTGGCTGTCTCTGAGTCTGTTTGCACTTGTAAATGCTGTCCATTACACCCATATTGTGTACATTGAAACACTTCAGAAGCTCCAAATCTAAGGCATAAATGAAGACATTCAATTACGTGCTGGATTAGCGTAGACATAAAGTTCCCTTCACCACAGAGGGCCCAGCCTGGCTCGTTCCTTCCACTCTGTACTTGTTTGATGAAGCTGTGAGAGCTCCCCAGGTGATTGATTTCCCCTTGCTGGAGGATCCCTGCATTCCCTGTCAGTGATCACAAAGCTGCTGTTTGTGCCCCTAACTCAGTTTTGCTGATTAATTTTTACGGTTTGCTTGTGACATCTTTGACTTGATCTCTCTTGTGCTATGGCTTTCTTTTTTTCTTTTTTTCTTTTTTTTATAAAGCAAACTTTATTTCCTTGAGAGGAAATCCACAAAGCATCATTCTCCCTGCAGAACGAGTACGAGCTGACTCCTTGGAGACCGGAGATAAATCACTTTTAAGGGAAGATATTGCTCGCTCAGAAAAGTGATTTGTAAACACTTTAAGTTTGTGCCATATTATCCCACCATCCCTAAATAGATACCTGCATCTAAAATGCTGAAATATGAATTCTCTGTTGTAGGCTGATGGCACAGGGAGCAGTATTTACAAACGGTGGCTTTTCTTCTTTGGCAAACAATATAGGATATCCTCAGAATATTTTGCCTGACACTGCTCATTTAATGACGACTCCTGGACCACAACCTGCCCTAGATGAGATGGTTTCAGCATAAGAATTTAATATCTTTGCCACCCTAATTTTCCTTTATAGTATTTATATTGGGATATTGCCCTATAAACATTAAAAGTAGATTTAGGCCAGGCAACACTCACTGCAAGTGAGATGTGTGGCAGTGCCATAGCCAAAGACTTACAGTGTCTGAAATGTGAAATAATTCCATTAACAATCATGGAAATATTCCAGTGTTAAGGAACTGCAGCAGAGAAGAGGCCCAGAATCCGGCCTTTGCTTCCACAGCAAAGAGAAATAGTAAATTTTATTCCAAATGTATTTCAACTTAATAAACATCTGTCTTGTGTATTTAAAGCTGCCATTTCAGGATTGTAATTATATCATCTGAAAATAAGTCCTCCTCAAAAGAGAATTGAAGTGACAGGCTGAAGAAAATGAAACATGACGTTGCTCGTTCTCCTTTTCATCCTAGAGCTAAAATTTAAATTAATTTTCTTCTTCTTGTCAGAAAGTATTTTAATTGGAAATTACTTTTGATTGCAGTTTTCAGAGAGGAATGGGATCCTTCCCATTGTGTTGTTCAGTGTCTTCATAATATTTTACTAAAATAATCTTTGCAGATATTTTTAAATAGTTGATAGCTGTGCTGGTAATTATAAAGAAGGTGTAAAAACCTGAGATAAATGTAAAGATTTTCACTTTTTTTTTTTTGTTTGTTTCTTGGCACCTTTTCATACAGCTATGGTGTGTTTGTTGCCATAGTTACCTGCTTGTTGGGAGAAATGAATATTTGATAGTAGCAGTAACTAGACTGTAAAAATTAGATATGCTGCTTCGGTTCAATTTAGGTTTATCACACTTTTTTTTTTTTGCAGCTGAATTTTCATTATAAATGTTGAAGGAAAGTTGTGGAGTCATATTCCTATGGGAGCTACAAGTCTCTGTAGCCCTGTAAGTTCATTCACACTCATTCCACAGCCCTCTGAAGAACTAAAAGATCCTAATTAAATTTTCTTCCAATATACTTTAATTTTTACTTTTCAGACCTCTTATAATGGGAGCTGCTTCTATTAATATCTTAATCTAAATATCACAGGGGACAACAGTAGCCATGCCATGGCCACCACAGGTGGTGGCTCTCTGTGCTGAAGCGGTGACCCAGCCTAGGAGGGATCGAATACAGGGATTTGCCCTAATCTCACATCTCTGAATAATTTCTGTTTTGCCTTAATCCTTTTTGACACCTGGTTCAGAGCACGCCAGACAGTGGAGCTCCAGACAGCTCAGAAATGCAGCTTTAAATGGCTCTCCAGGCAGCAGTTCAGGGGAAGTTGCATGTGAGAGAGGAAAAGGATCTTCAGAATAATAATAAAAAAGTGGTTTAATTAGAAAAATTCCAGGAATGAAGCAGCTGCTGCTCTGACATTTACCCCAGCATTGGCACCTTGCTGCCTGCACTGAAATCTCTGGCAGAAAGGGTGACTTAAGGAAAAATGATGCCTTGAGTCATGTGTTCATGCAGGCTGTCTCAGACAGGAGAAGTGACAGAAATATCCTGTTGGCTGCATTATCTTCCCTCACTCTAATTTCTGTTGTCTTAGAAATGTCTGAATTGTCTCTGTGTGCTTTCTTTAATGTAGCCTTGACAAAATACATAACTCATGGAAGAGACAAACTGAAGGGAGATCACAGTTTTCCCAGAGGATTTCTGCCTTTCCAGTGAACCATGAGATAGATGGGAAGTGCTGAAATGAGGGAGAGCTTTTCAGGAGAATTTGATAAAAATGCACTTCTAATATCTGGAAGCCCAGAGATTTCCACTAATGTGATTAAATGCTTGCGAAAACGAGAGAAAGGCAGTAAAATCTGTGCTGCTGGTAATAATGGTCTGATTTAGGCTTTCCTGAGCTAACTGCAAAGTTGTTGCCATTGATTTTCTCCTCGGAAGTTGCAGCCAGGTCCAAGGCAGCTGCCGAGGGGAATTGGAGATAGCAGGGCTTTTTGCTGGACTCTTGACTTCTCACCACATCCTAATTATAACATTAAGGCATCATGTTCCTGCCTTAAAAGAGAAATAATCACCAGGTTCTGCAGACTGCCACCTGTCAGACTCGAGGGCAGCACTCTGGGATAGCAATAGGTAAAAGCATTGCTTTTAGCAGCGTGCCTGAAGAGATGGCTCGGAGATGTTCAGAGGAGAAAACAGTGGGGTTCACTTAGCAAAGTCCAGCACTTTAAAACAGATTGTTTTTTGGTGTCTGGTTTGGTTTTTTTTTTTTTTCTATGAGAAGTAAAAAGGTCTAAGTTTGATCAGAAAGTTTTAGGAGCTGTTATGAGTTTGGGTCTGGCTGTGCCTGCACTGGGATGGAGCCATGTGGCTTAGCAGAGGATGTGAAGCCTTTTCTTGTCAGCAGTGGGGAGCCCTTCCCTACCCCATCTGCTCTGGATAACCCCCTTCCCTAGCTCCCACCTTCCTGTCACTTATGTACAGAGTTCGATCAATAGAAATGTTTCCTTTTTTCAAGCACATGTAATGCCTGGCAGCTTATTTATTAACCTAATATAAAGTTTGCATCAAACAATGCTATGCCAAATTTCCAGTGCATCCTCTTCCCCCCCCTCAAAAAACCCCAATAAAAACCCCAAAACACCAACCAACCAAACTGAACAAGGCTTCAAGGGTGAGACTCCATTTCATCCGGCAGCAGACAAAGCTGGCACAACACCCTCATCTCGCTGTGCTGCAGTTGTGATCTCAAACTGTGCTGCCCCTCTGCACTCTCTGTGCCCAGCTGTGACTCTGCAGAGCACTTTGATTTCCCCTGAGCACAGAATGACACAGCTGAAGGCACTTTCACCCCGTGAAAAGCACCCTCAGCACTGTCGTCACTGACAGCATGGCCTTTCTTCCCCAGCCACCGTGGGAAGGGATTTGTTTCTTACATAGGAGAAAATTCCATTAGCAATACCCTCAAGCCTTCAGGGGATTTGCCATCTTGCCTAATTTGTTAAGGGCTGTCTGAGTTTTTCAGAAGTGTCTTCAAGTAAGGGGAAATCATCAGAAATTCAGTTCTTGGTGCACTGGATGTAGGGAGGATTTGAAATTTACTGTCTAAAAGGGATCCTTGAACTACTGTGAACATAGAGATTTATATATATGTTAGTCTATGTATGTATATATGGGTTCTTGGTTGGTTCTTTGGGGTTTGTTTTTTTGATTGAGAGTCCTTTAAAAGCTATTTTATAACTGGCTTGCCTTTAATTGGAAAACAGGAGATGGAATTTCATATGGTTGTTTTGGGAATGTCACATCTCAGCATAAAAAGTCAATCCCATCACATGGAAAGGTGTAGATGGAATTAAATCAAGCTTTTACTAAAGCAGCTGCCAGTGGAGTCTCACAGCTTGGTTTGAGGAAGGAAGTAACATTTAAAAAATCATTATTTGCATTGTGTAAATGAGCAGAATTCCTTTTTGGTTTTAAAGCAGGTCTTGTCTCCTTTCGGGGGGGAGGAGCAGAATACTGAACACCTGAGTTCAAAAAGTTTTAATAGAAACTCCTGCCTTGTTAGGTGCTTTCCAGGAGCATCAATGCATCAGCTTGTTACTTGTCCCCTGAAGTTCATATATCATATTTAGTTTATCAGCCTCCACATGAGGCAAACAGGATCTGATTGCATGATCTGACATGTCAGTGTTATTTTTGGGAGGCAAAGGAGTTTGATTTGATGTCAGTGACTTGGTAAGTTACTCCTACTTGAAGAGATGGGTTTAAATTAAACTGAGGATGTGCATTTCCAATAGATAAAGCAGGATAAGGTTTTCTTTTTTCATCCCAGAAATGATAGAAAGCAGTATGTAATTTTTGTTTTATGAAGATGGAAGACCAAAATCTGACACAGATTTTGGAATATAAATTAAGAATTTAGATGACATTTTGAGGAAATGGATAAGCAGAAGATGCCGTGTGCTTCAGTTTGAGCAAAACCTGTCTTTTTCAGTCGTATCCAGGGAAGATAAATTATGTAGTATAATTCAGACTATTACTGATAAGTGTAATGGATCAAACAGAACATTCTAAGTTTCAATAAACAGGAGTGAGAAAGGTAAATTCCTGAACACTTTCCTATTTTCTGTGCAGCCCATCTCAGAAAATACTAGACAGTATCTTTAAAACAAATCATGCAATGCACTGCAGAAAACATTCTGGAATATTTGACATCATTTTAAACATGTTTTCCACTCAGTTATAAATATTAGAGAACACTGGAAAAGTGTTGTAGCATTTTGCATATAAATATATTTCCTGTTTGTGTATGGGCCTGCCAGTAACTGCTCAAAGATGCAACAGCTGATTTAAGACTTGTAGGCAAAAAGGAATCTGCTGCAAATGGAAGGTTAAGGCTAAGAAATGAGTGGCTGCTCTTGTTAGAATTCTGGGAGAAAGGAAGGAGTAGAGAAGAAAATGAGTAGCAAATAAGAATTGCTCCAGAACTGGTGAAGGGACTCAGAGTACCGAATTTAGGGTTTTGAGCAAGATGTGCACTTATACACACAATGAGAAAAGGGGTGTTTGGCTCTTAGGTGTGTGCCACAGTCCACCACAAATGCCACTGATCTCTGACAGGCCAGACTGTGCTTAAAAACTTCCCATGGTATGAAAAGTTTCCCTCTCCTTGCAGACATGAAAGGTGACTGCATTCATCAGCTACTGCAAAAAAAGCACCACAGAAAGAGTTGGAACTAAAAAGAGCCCAGGACTAATTTGGTTTTGCATGGTCATTTCCTCTCTCTGCAATACTGCTGTGTGGATTTTAGCTATTGTGCAAACATCTGGAGAGGTACAATTATGTGTATTCAAAATCTCAGTCACTTGAATTCTGCTGGAAATAATTCTAGAAATTTCTGTGTTTCGGCTTTGAGCTCGGAATAAATCAGAAAATCTCAAGAAAGTTTGGAATTTATTTCTGTGGTGCATGGATTTTGTTACCTAATAACAATCTCTAGCAGAGCAGAAAAGAATGACAACATCCTTAGCAGTTTAAAGACAAGGCTTCATCTGCAAAGAGACCCAACCAGTAACAGAACTCACAGCTTTGGTTTTTGTCTCCTTGTAAAAAATTCATGGGTGCTTCTCCTGATACTGTCGGTATCCACTGGGTCCTAAGCAATGTGCAGTAAGGAGGGCACATCCAGCTGCTGTTCCTGTTCCATGTTTTTATTGTTGAATGCTCTTATCAGGGTCCCAGGATAATGCAGCTCCATCCATTTCTGCTTCTCCAAGACCCCGGAGTCGGTTGCATTCTGATTCTGGTAGAGGCTGACCAAGGAAAGCACCACTAAGATTTATCTCTTTGTTCAGTCCTTTCCTGCAGTCGGGGAAACCTCAAATGGCCTCTCCACACATCCACCTTTTCCTGGGTAATCCATCTCTGGCAGCAAGCTTTCCTGTGTATAATTGTCTCCTTGGGAGGACCAGAGACTGCTGTGCTGCTAGAACACTGATTTACTCCTCTGCTAATCCTTGTGTGTTTGACAACAGAACACTGGGTAGCCAGAATGTCAGGAATTTATATCTTGAGGTAATAACTGGATGGATGATGACAGAAAAAAAAAAAAAGATTGGTTTGGAACTATTTATCTTAAAGCTCTCATCTGGTTCTGTTTTCCTTTTTCTTCTCAAGTCTTTGTCTGATAAATAATACCTTTCCAGTGGCTCTCACCTTCTTGATGAATTTCCCCTTTTTAAAGAAACAACGTATATTCAAGTAAATAACATATTTTTTAAAAGTTTTCAACATCAGAAATGTTAAAGAAAAAAGAAATATAAAGAAACACCGAGGAGTTACAAGTGTATCACTGAAATAATAAAACATACCTCAGCTTTTCACTCTGGAATACATTGGAGCAAAACTGGGAAAAACAGAGAAGAAGAACAAGGATAGGGAAATTTTTAGAAAACCATGAAGCACAAAAAAAATAACCTGTTAAGTTAGAATTTTGGCTAATTCACTTGTGTGAATTGTATTTATGAATAACATGATGGAACTGGGTGAAGGAAAATATCCAGGAACCTTTTCCAGCAAAGAATAAACTATGACATTCCTGTCTGAAAGAATGTTCATAGGTATATTTTGGAGGAGAACAGAAAAAAAGCCAACCAATTCTTTGTATATGCTTGAACAAAAAAAAAACAAAAAAAACCCCCAAAAAGCCATTTATGAACAGTGTCCCAGTCAGAAAAAATGATTTTGGGAGTTCAAAATCTTTCATTTCCTACATTTAGAGTGTTTCAAGTCCGGGTTGGGCAGGGTTTGGAACAACCTGGTCTAGTGGAAGGTGTCCCTACCCTGGCATGGGATGGAATGAGATCATCCTTTCCAACCCAGACCTTTTAATACTTTAAAACACCTGTTCAAGTGAGTCCTCACAGTAAAAATCGATGAGCAGAGAGCAGCCTCCTGAGAGGTGTGAGGTGTGTCTGTGGTCATAATGGAAAAGGAGACAGGTGAAAAGCATCCTTGATATTTCTGAAGAGCCCTGATGACTTTTGTGAGGAACAGTTCATTTCTGAATATCCAGATGTTCATATAATAAGGTGCTCTTTAAAGTTAGCACAAAGTTCCCTCTATCTCTCTAGATAGCATCAGACTCGGGAAGTCTTTTAAAAGATATAAATTGAGCGCTGCAGAAAAAATGCAAATCAACGGATATAGCACAGCAGAAGAATAGAAACAAGAAAGGGTTTGAAATGTGGTTTTAGCCGCATTGTTTTAGAGTTTATGAGTCATCTGAGCTTCTTCTCTACTGTTGAAAATTGCTTCAGAAATTGCTTCAGGCAGTTAGCTCAAAAATCGTGTTTCCAGATTTGTTCATAGGCTTACAACTCTTGCTCACATCTGCTCGCTCGAAATGGACACTTAACAAACACTTTGGGTTCAGTGCCAGCATTTGAACTCGGTCAAGGTGCAACGTTTTCTGAAGTATAAGCATGAATTTTAATGTAAATATTTATGATGCTTGCATTAAGGACTTCTTCCTGTACCTCCTTTTGTGACCATCAAACCAGCGAAAAAATTGATGGTGATTTTACTGAAAAGTAAAAATCTGGTCAAGCCAGCGCCTGGAATCAGGATTTGCTTGAGTCACACAAAGAAAACAGCACATAAATAATATTTCAAGCTTCTAAGCCTGTGGTGCACCATGAGAGATTCAGTGGAGACAATTTTTGGCACGTGCTTCACTGCACGCTGACCCCTTCCAGTGCTGGGGACAATATTGCTGCAGGTTGGGGGTAATTTCTTTCTCCTCAAAGAGATTCTGGTTCCAAGGCACCCTGCAAAGGTTTGCTTTGCCATTCACAGTTTAAGGTTTACGAGAAGACTAGCCTGGTGGGAAATCCTTGATGTTTTTATTGAAAAAAAAATTCAGTTCTTTGTGTGTGTGTGTGTGTGTTAAATGTACTGAATTTATTTATTTGCATTGAATATTCCTTTGGTTTTTGTTGTTGCAAGCATGGGCTGGTAGTTTGATCACCCCTGGAGATGTGTCCAAGCCTGCCAGGAAGCCAAAAGCACATTTCTCCAGCAGCTCCACAAATCTCTGGCCTGCATAAAGCTCGTGGTAGTGGTGTTTTTTCCAGAAAAGATGAAATTTACCCAATCCAAGTGAAAGCTGATGGGTATAGTGAATATTTACCTGACCTGGGTGAGACACATGAAGCAATACAATGCAGAGCATTAGAGACTGGAGGGAGAATTTCCTGTCCAGATGGGTAAAATCAGATGGTTTTGTCCATTTTTAATTACTTAAATAAACAGGGTCAGGGATTCAAAAGTACTGACTTTGCCAAGAGGTGGGGCTGATCAACACCTTTGAAATTAGACTGTTTTCCACATGGTTGGTGGAAGGAAGATGTAGGAATCTCATTTCAGACAACCAGAATGTCAGATTCAATTGCGTTGGCTTAATCTCAGCTGCCTCATGAAAAGGAAATGGCAGAGGAATGATCATATCAATATTCCACATACCAGTGGAGGGGAAGTAATACTTTTAAAATATAATTTATATGAAAATGTTCCTCAAAGACGTGTATTATAAATACAAAGGATATGAAGGATATCAAATGAGTTAATAGAAGGAGGAAGACAGCAATATCCTTTATTACATCCCCTTTAATCACAGGGAAATCTCTTTCCAGCTAATCAGCTGTTGATATGCAGAATGAGAGGTTCTCACAAGTTCAAATAGGTGTTTCATCTGGAGCTGCCCCACTCCCTAGCCTGGAGTTCACTCAACCTGTTCCTTTTACCTGCATTAGCAGATAAGGAAATAGAAAAGATCTGAAAAATGTTTACCTGGAAAAAACATACAGAACACAGATCACAGCCTTAAAGACAGATTTCATGAATAAAATGTATTTATTTTACCACCAGCTAAAGGCTTTTAAATCTTTACCTTGTCAAGAAAGTGCAAGTTTGTTAAGGTGAAAATAATATTAAATCAAATGGAGCAAGGTCCTGGCAGAACAGAACTTTTTCTGTTACTATTTCTTTATTTACAATTTCTTTGTGAACAACATGCACAAAGGTCAAGACTGCGTTGTGTTTATTGTGTTTCAGTCTTAAACACACGGATAAGAACGCTCTCACCCATGTCCCTAACAGGGATCCCACCTCTCCAGAGCTGCCTGCGAGTCCCTCATACATTAATAAGCAATTCTGTGTCCTCAGTCATTGTGAAGAGCTGTTTGAGTGGATGAAGATGTTCTTAGATGGGAGACAGTAATGCCATTTTCTTTGGAACACACACAAAAGGACTGTTCTGCACAGGGAAATTCTTATTTTGGGCTGCAGTCTCAGACTCTGAATCTTAGCTTGAGATGCAATTTGGCTGTCAAAAAGGGGTTATTTTTTTCCTGGGTTAATATTTTTCCCAGAATTGAGTCATTGTGGTTGAGTGACCTTAAATTAAAACACTCTGTGCACAATAGTAGTGATCCCTATTATTTTATATCCTATTTTATATAATTATACAGCCGTATTACATTCATTTATGCTATATATATATATATATTCTACTCATCGTCCTTGCTGCTCAGGTTCAGAAAGTCATGTTATTTACAAAAGGAATTGTTCTGATGGTTGTAAATGTGGTTTTGAGTGTTGAAAAGACTGGAAATCAGGTGTGCTCATGCAGTAGTTACATAAGAGCATTCCTTCAAATTTACTAAATCTCTGGGATTAATTAATATGTAAAACACCTCAGAGTGGCTTAAGGTAAAACATATTTCAACACAACTAACCCTGAGGCCAATTATACTGGAAGTTTTGCCAAAGTTCAAGAGTTGAACATTTCTAAAGGTGGTAGATAAGTTTGTTTTCACACCCCCGACCTAAGTGAAAAGCACAAAATCCTTGTCACGAGTAAAATGTTGCCCCATTTGTACTAAATATTTAAAATGAGACAGAAGTAAAAATTCCACCCTGTGCAAACTGCTGCTTTCCTAATTGCATTCTGTTAATTAGGGTGTCAGAAATGCGCATTCCCTGGACTCGAATGGGGGAACACAGTTCCCATTTCATTAAAATACTCAGCTACTATTTTTAATCCCTTCCTTTTACCATCTGAGACCGTGTGCTGTACTTATAATATTTTTTTTTAAGATTAGAAAAAGAGGCAAACTGAGGAGAAATACTTTACAAGGTTGTAAATTCTCACGAGGCTTTTCATATAAACCTTCCCCTTCTTAGGAAAATGTTAGATGGGTGTGCTTATCGAAGGGATTTTATTTCACTGCAGGAAAAGAGGGAATTCTTTGTCTGTCCCAGATACTTCTTTACCTTCCAAAAACTTTCCTGCGTGGCCTGATTTTAAGTGGGCCACGTGATTTCTTGTCAGCTTTGGTCGGCACAACAAACAAAACACAGACAAAATCATTCTCAGAAGTCATTCTGAGCATGGGAAATTCAGTTAGAGGGTGAAGCACCATTAATTTTTATCAAGCCATATAAATGGAAGGAAATATAAGTCTAAATAATAGAAAGGTCAAAATCATGGGTATCTATAGTTATTAGCAGAGCTTTATGGGGCATTCAGAATTGATATTCCTTAGTGACTCCTAAATCTAATTTTATAATTGACAAATAAATATAATTGCTTGCCTTACAGCCACGATTTTTTTTTTCCTTGTAGATCTAAGCACTATAGACATGGAAAATTATATTCTGTCCTCAGAACTTTGAAATGTTATAACTGAAAGAGATACCTGGGTCTCTGAACCTTCATTCCTCTTGGACCTTTGATGTAGTCAAAGAGCTTTGGGGCGATCACATCACACTCCCTGGTAGCTATATTTGGCTCTACAGGGCTAAGAAAATATATTTTTTAAAATAAAGAGCTTATTTTAGTGGAAGATCGCAGACATGTTGACCAGGAAGGGTCTGTGTGGCATTTTCAGCACAGGAATGTCCTGATGGTTTTTCTGAGTGACCAGCACTGAGTGTGGTCAGTCGTGTGCTGAAGGGCTGTAAAATGAGCATCCTTTATTCACATTTGGTTATGAAGTATTTGTAAAGCTGAGTGTGGCTGCCCAGCTGATGCTTGTGCACATGCATGGCCCTTGCCAACCTGCTCCATCTAGGGGATGCTTTACACAATTCTTGTTTTCACGTGCCCTTTTAAGCCTTTTGAGTCTTTCAGCACCATTTAAATTGGATTTACAGTAGTGTAATGAGATAAAAATCTAGCCTGTGAACAGCAAAAATCTATTTTACTCAACAGAATGATCACAGCACTTGTTTCACTTCCTGGTACTTGTTTTACCTACTTACATTTAGGAAATACCTCAAATCAGCTTATTTGAGGGTCTGACTTTCAATGTTACTTCAACAGAAACTCGATTTAAACTGCTCAGTAAAATATTTACAAAATCTGTTTGTCCCGTGTAGGGGCTTTACAGACCATCTTTTACAGTCCACCTTCCACCTGTTGTTAAATTAATCCACTTTTGTAAAATTTTTAATAAAAGAATGAAATCTGAAATGTTTCACAGCATATAAAAATCAAGCCAGATTTAATGTTGAGCACAGTCATCCCAGTTTTTTGCTCTCCAGTACAGCAGTCTAGAAATAGTGTTAATGTATTTGGAACAACTTGCATGACGTCAAACCACAAATGCTGGTCATAGGGTGCTGCTTGTCCTCCTTGCACGGCCATTCTCTGTGCTGACCCAACATTAACTTATGTTAAGTGAAAGGCAGTCAGTCATTAGTAAGAATCACATTTCCTCACATTAGACACTGTTAATTTGCTTTTAACTGATTCCTGTGTCTGAATCTGAACATTTGACTTCTATCTGGGAACGTTATTTCTTATTCATTGGTACTGATTTTAATTTATTAACGTTGTAAAGTTATTTTAATTGAACTCATGTTGTGCATATTCCTCATTAGTAATATTTGTGTCTTCAGCTGTATATTTTAAAGGTATTTAGTTGCAACAGGCAAGATTTTATGCAAAATTAGAATAACCGTGACATCATTAATTACAACCAAACTATAAAATTTGGTTTGTGAAGTAGCTCATTCCTAAATGTGAGCTCAACAAAAAGCACAGCTTCTCTCTGCTACTGGTTTTAAAACCCCATGGATCAAGGTTAACAATAAGGAGAATGGAGTGAGCAATGCTAGATATGAGTCTGGGCTGCTGTTCTTGGGCTGAAATGTGAGAAATAACACATTTGAGGGCTTTGGCTGTGAATAGGGATGGGAGGGGAAGAGGAAAACAAAAGCCAACTCTAAACAGGGACCCCGCAGAAGTACAAATGCTGGATTGCTGAGGATGATAATGCTAAAAGAAATACTGTGATTGGATACAGTTTCTGGAAGGAGACCTCAGTTACATTCCCAGTCCAGTTGATTTTTCCCCCAAAAGCCATACAGTGCCCCCACTAGTGCCAGTTGTACCAAGCTGGTGCTCCAAGCAGTGCCTGTCCTGGGCTGTCCTGGTGGGTTTGTGCATTCTCAGTGTCACCGAGTCACCCAGGGGTGCCAGGCAGTCAGTTTGTCTCCAGTGGTGACTGAGCTGACAGGGATGTGGCAGCAGACATGAGAGCTAAACCTGCACAGGTTAAAAATGCTGGTTGAAAACCGTGGGATCTGACTGAGAAAGAAAATCTCACATTTTGGTTGCCGTGAGCAGGACAGTGACACTCTCATCAACTTCCAGTGCTGTGCAAAGCACTTAATTCAGGATATATTCTGAACAGCCTCTCTTGCTTAGGCCCTCTCTGGCGACTCACCCAGTTCTGCAAGCCTTGGATGTCCAGACACTGTCCCCTGTGCCCCATCCGTGACCTCCCTGGTGCCCCAGCCCTGGAATGGCACAGCCTGGAGTCACGTTTTCCCCTGCCCTCACCCTCTCCAGGCTCTGAACTTTGCTGCCTGTCTCTGTTTGACTGAGTGAGCTCCTTGCAGCCTTGGCATTTTCCTTTAACCTTCCCTGGGATTCGCTCGTGGCTCTGCTCTCCCTGCGATGCTCTCTGTTGGACGCCGAAAATATAACTGGTATTGTCTTGCAATGGAAACAGCAAATTACTCTTATTACTCATTTCTAGTCCTTTGCTGCAGCAATCCATTAGGAAAGAAATAACCACTAAAACTAACAGCAAAGGACAAAAAGAGCAGCCAGGCTGAAATCACGACTGCCTTTCAGCAGTGGTGGTGGCTGCCAAATTATTCTGCTGTTTGTGGCTCCCCTCATTCAGCATTTCCAGGGTGTGAGGGTCCCTTCCAATGTCTCTGAGAGCAAAAATAATTCTTATTGCACCAGTTTCATGCATGGGGGAGATGAAGGATGAAGCATGGAAATATTGAATGTCTAGACCAAAATCAGCTAGGAAATTTGAATTGATAAAATTTACTTGAATCACTATTAAAATACAAGTAAAATATGCAAGTAAAGCTGAATATAACACTTACACAGTTTTCTAAATTAGACCCTGTGTGTGCTCATTTTCTGTTCTTTAAATGCCTTACAGATGTTCATATTAATGTTGTGATTAATACAGAAAGAAATTAGTGACTTTTTGCATTATTTTATACGTTAACACTTCAGCTTTGTACTTGACAATGCAATGAGTCAAGTGCAATGAGGAACTCAATACTTTGGAATATATTTTCCATTTTTCTGACAGTAAATTTGCACTTGCACAAGTGAGGCCACCATTTTGAAAGTCAGTTTTCATAAATGGAAAATTCAGCTTGAAAACCCCCAAGAGAAAGCTTTTGGGGCAATTTTAGGCAGCTTCTGCTTTAACTTGGTTAGAAATCCCACACAGAAAATCCCTTGTGCAGCAGAAGTCAACAGTTGTGGTTGCTTGAGATGTGGGTCAGGAGAGGTAATAAATATTAAACCCAATATTCTTTATCACTGATACAATCTTAAGGTAAGTTGTCTGCTTAAATGGATGAGAGCATTGCTGTAAAACCCAGGTAATAAGTTTCAGTGTGTGTGGCACGAGGCATTTGATTCCAGGCATAGCTACATATTTTATAGATTTTATTTAGGAATCAAAAGTGGAAAGCCTGAGTACATGTCTGTATGTCTCAAATATTTATTTGTCATCCCAGCTACGGCTTAGATGAAACATTGGGAACCTCTCTCTCCGATCCCAGGAGATGTCCCATAAAAGGGTTTTGCCTGTGGGTATCAATATCTATATGCAACACAGCTGTTAGGCTCGGCAGCGTGATGGATGCAGCTTTTATGAACATAATGAAATGGAATTTTTAAATGCAGTAAAAAGAGATGTAAGACGGCACATCAAACGGAATCGAGCCCGTCTGTGTTCTCCCTTCCTGGAGCCTTGCGCGCTTCTGTCGCTTTCAAAAATAAGAGCAGCTCAGGAGATTGTGCACCCCCCTTTCAGCCTGCTGGAGCAGGGGCTGCTCTGCTCTGCACAAATCAGATCAGGCTGATTGCATATTAATCAGAGCCCCTTTAGCAACGCCTGCCACTCCGAGAGGGTAGCGCTCCCATCCTCGCACAGAATGTGCTGTCATAATCGGTTTGTGTTGGGTGTTAGAAACATCTTGTGACTGAATGACCTGTAACTAATAAGAAGCAATGCTCAAATGAGATGAAGGTCCTTGTCTTCCAAGCACTAAACAAATGGGTTCCATCTGGCAGCAGAGTGACTTAATGTGTGATTTATGTTGGACTCTTCTGTGTTACTGGGTGGGAGAGTTAAAGAACCTCATCAAAATGCAGGGGTTCCTACGACAGCTTTTGAATCTTATTTGGAAGCTTTAAAGACAGAAGTTTAATTAGGAAAAAAAGAATTTTTAGATTAGAAATTTTAGGAAAAGTTTCATTAGCCTAGGACAGAGCACACATTTCACCTCCTGCTTAGTTTTCAGTGATGATCTGGATCAGCACAAAGATGAAGTGGAGACTGTTAAAAACTGAAAGGCAACAGCAACATGGTCAAAATGTCCACCTGGAAAGCTTTCTCTGTGTTTCCTCTAGAAGAACTTGAACCTCAGTCTGTTTTTAACATACCATATTGGTGCTGAAAATGTTTCATGATACGTATTTCATTGAAACGGGTGCTTTCCACTTAAAAATGATGGTCCTCAAAAATCCTGATTAAAAGTTTTTTTAATAGTCATGGAGTCATTAAGTTGGAAAAGATCTCCAAGGTCATTCAGTCCAACCACTAACCTGTGTCCTCAAGTGCCACATCCACAGGTTTTTTGAGTATTTTGAGGGATGATGAAAGCTTCCAGAACACTGTCCTGGGCAGCCTGTTACAATGCTTGACCACCCTTTCAGCGAAGAAACTCTTCCTAATATCCAAACTAAACCTGCCTTGGCACAACTTGAGGCCATTTCTAAGTGGTCATATGGAGAACAAAGATCGTGTCTTATACTGGAGCTCCTACAGTAAAAGTGGAAAAAAACATTTAATGAAATAAATAAACATAATCAACACATTGGAATGTATTTGAGCAGAATTCAGAGAGGTCACTGGTGGCTTCTCAGCTGCTGATCAGCTGTAGAACACTTTGCTTTTCACCCCAATGCTGATTATTTTCACTTTTCTCTCATTCTTAGATCTTTGTTCCAGTATTTTTAAGGCTCTTCATAGCAACCCCTTGGGACAGGAGGTGTTTCTGCTGTACTGGCTCATTTTTGGGTGGACATGGCCTGGTTTGTTACCTCAGTAGGTTGGCAGCTGAAGGGACGGTGATTGTCTTGTCTTGTTTCCTGTGCAAGGAAGAGAACAGTGACAGGGGGTTTTTCTTCCTCTGGAGAGAGCAACGAGGTGTGTAAATCTGGGAACAGAGCTATCAGGAGTGCAGGCACGGGAGGAGGACAGCAAGCTGAGCCCTCGCACGCAGGAAGCAACAGGGCACCAAATAAAAGAGCAGGGAGCAGATCTCCAGCCGAGCCTGAGTGATTATGGGGAAAAAGGGAATTCCTGGGAGGTCTGTATGAGTTTGTTACAGATTGAGAAGGCAGTGAAAGTTGCTGGAGGGGGAGCAAAATTGATTCCTACCAAGAGTGCACAGTGCTCAAGGAGTGAATGTTCTTTTTCCCCAAAGCCTTTTATAAATCCATTTCACCCACTAAAGCTGGATTTTCACTGTAAGAAAATGCAAAATCTCCAGGTACCCACCCACCACACCCTCCAAGCCTTGCTCCAGCCATGGGAGTTTGTATTCTAACTTTCAGAATCAGTTCAGAGATTGATGATTTTGTCTCTGCCTCAAAGCCTGGCTGACGTGGGAGCCTCTCACACCCTTGAGTATTGATGGTGTGCAAACAGCACCTGCTCCTCTGAACCATGTCCATCCCCTATCCAAATTCACTGTGATGGGTTCAGTTTGCTTTCCTGATTAGTCTCCTGGATTTTGTTTGGTGGTTTTCCCCTTTAGGTCCAGTAGGAACTCTCTGAAATGACACACATATCTTTTCTGGGTTTTTTTTTTTGCTTCCCACCCATGAAGTCTTGGCATTTTAATCCTATCCTTAAAAGAGAGCGGAGAAACTGGGACTAGGATTTTCAAAGAAACATTGAAACAGCCTTATTTTCTTAGGCTCTTCCCCTCCCTGACCCATAAAAAGCAGAATGCTGTATTTGTTCATTCTTTCCTGCTCACCATCTGCCTCCTTTTTCTCTTTTGTATAAAACTTGTACATTAAAAGCCTGGTTTTGTAACAGTCTGGTGAAAATATAGCATCCGCCTGACCTCACTGTTATCGTGTCTACAACTGAGAGAGTTCTTTGTGTGTCCTCCTATGTCTTTACTGAGAAATGGGTGTCTTACCCTTTTCGGTGATGTTGGGGTACAGCTTTGATTACATAAAAGATCCACGCAGTTTCTTTTTATTGTGCTACTATAACATTTCAGTCAACAAAAAAAAAAGCAGTCTAGCACTCCCGTGATGAGGCTTTTATATAAAAAAATATAAAATGAGGGCAATGTGAGATTTAAACCATCTCTGTTCTGTGTGCTGTTCATTATTGTTTAAGTAAGAAAGCTTTGCAGACACCCTGCTGCAGGGGCTTGGCTGCTCCATCCCAGTCGGATGTGCAGGATTCAAATGTGTGTTCTAAACAACTCAAAACCAGCAGCAGAGTTCATTACCCAACCTAATACACCCAGCTGAGCTATGGGAGACACCTTCAGAAGGCACTCCCTTCTAACTGATGGCTACCCAGTCAAAACTTGTCCAGTTTAAATCTCCATCATGTCAGAGAGGCAAATCTAGAGGTGTTTTTATTGCAGCTGTTGTTGCCATGTCCTACCTGGACCTTGTCACAGGTGATTCTTCCCCATTTGGGACATTTTTATTACAAGTAAGAATTTCAGCTTTGGACTAAGACCCCATTTATCACATACCTGTAAGAACATGAGATAAAAACTTCTTAATCCTTCCTGTAGGAAATTATGATAAGCACAGGAAAAGCAAAGCCGATGGGAAATACGGGTGGAGGTGAAACCCTGGACTTTCTCCAGGGTGCGCAAGAGTTGCAGCACTCTGGAAGACCAGGCCGTAGGGGAAACTGATGAGGATGTTGAACGAGAATGAGGAAACACCTTCCCTGATACTCTGAGTGTTACCTCATGTGGCTGGGGCAGCAGAGTAGGCAGAGCTTGCTGTCTGTGCTACATGAGAGTGAATAAATTGGATTAGACTGGGCAGTAGCATATCCTGACACAGAACTTTCTGCTTGTTTCTTAACTAGAGTTACCTTGTATTTCCCAATTTCAAAGGTGTTCACCCTTGTGCCAAACACTGAATCCTGCTCTTTCGTTTGGACACCAAGATCCTCATTCCAGACTCAGAAAGTGCTTTGTGAGCCATTATACTCTCAACATGTTTTCAGGATTTCTTCACAGAAGTACAACTGATTTGTCCTGAAGGCATTTTATCATGTATGTCATCCTGGAGTAATTGGTGTTTTTCTACTTCTTTTACTACTTTGAAACACACACCTTCTTCTTTCTGTGGTGAAGCCATCACCTCTTGCTGGGAGGTTGTTCTCTTCCTCTCCTAGGGATGACCCTAAAGCTTTTAGATTGTTCCAGGAGAATGGGTGTAACTAAGAGTATTGCTTTCTGAAAACCAAGAAAAATAGCCTGGTGTAATTCTCCTTCCCAGGAGGCCTGTTTTTATAATAGATTTCCACTCACCCACCTGCCTTCTGTGCATAGCAGGGGATGTACTTTGTATGATTTGAAGCGATAATTAGAAATGATGGTGGGTGGCCACAGGAGGGACTGCAGATGCAAAGCAATAAATGTGTCTCCACAGAGTGACACATCACCTCCCCATCAGATACTTTAATACTACAATTCCTTGGAATTAAACCTGGGGGTTCCTAACCAAAGACCTTAGAAGTAAAATTGCAGAGTGTATCTAAATCACTGAAAGCAAACGGTGGCATCAAAAGTGCACCTTCCGAAAGAGCATTAATACTGCTGTGAGAAGAGAAATTATTTTTAGATGATGCTCGGGGATTTTGTTTGTTTGTTTGTTTTAGTTTTCTTTGTTTTGTTTCACAGCTTCTGCCATAGAATGCGTTAAGGAAGAGGTCACTGTTATTGCCACTGTGCATTTGAAGGGATCCAGTTTAAGCTGAGGCTGTAGTTTGGGGAATGTGCTGTTTGGTGATCCAGCTATTCCTTAATACCCCATGGAGAAAATTCCTTCAACATGTAATCTGCAAAGCCTCCTGAGATGTAATGCAGGCAGACTGAAGCATGCATCCAGCTTTTTGCAACAACAGAAGAGTGCAGAGCTTGCTTACATCTCTTTGGTGAATGTGGGACACCTCTCTGCCTTTAATATTGTAGAATATTAGTCCAAGGTGGAACAAATGTAATTCAGATGGCACCTGTTTGAATGCTGCCTTGGCTGCAATTTAATTTTCCTTCCCAAATTAGCATGTTTCATTACTGTCCTTTTCCCAGTGATAAACAAGATAATTCATTTTGGGTTTTTCTGCACCGCGGAAACATAAAAATTTGTCAACTGTAAATTGTTGTAGGTGTCATTAAAATTCTCCCTAAACAACCTAATACATTCCACGGATTTTTTCAAGGCACTTGCAGCTATTTTTAAACCACCTGCTGTGTCTATACATATTCAGACCGTAATGGGGAGGCACTGCTGAGCAATTCAATAGAAAATCATTTAAAGGAGAGGGACATAAGAGTAAGTGATAGGAAGTTCAGGAAGTTAATGCACTAGTTTGAAGTCTTTGTCCCTCCTCTGGTCTCCCCCCCACACACTCTTTTCTGCATGGCAGCCTTCAGATTTGGATTGTTTTCCACTAAAATAATTTGTCTGTGATTGCCTTCAGTCTCACAGAATTGCCTAAGTTAGGAAGTCAGTTCCTTGTAGCACCGGGGGGAAGTTTATGGTTTGTCCTCAGAGAGGTGTTGGGGATGATGTGCAGAACAGCTGCATGTAAGCACAGAAATAGAGCAGTTAAACTGCACAGAGGGGTGCCCAGGGTTTGTCTTGTGCTTTTGGAGTCTGTGAGAATTCTCTGGTATATTTGCACAATTGTTCAAACCCCTCTGTATTATCTGCTTTATCTTTTATTTTTTTGTCTTCAATCTTCTTTTGCCACATTTTTAAGAGACCCACTCTTTGCACTCAGTTGTAACCTTTGTTCTTTAAAGAGAACTCCTAGAAAACAAAGGATTAGGTTTCATTAACTTCTTACTGATAGGAGGAGAAACAAGAAAGAGAGAAAATGCACCT
Organism: Gymnorhina tibicen; assembly: GCA_013399875.1. NCBI lineage: Eukaryota > Metazoa > Chordata > Aves > Passeriformes > Artamidae > Gymnorhina > Gymnorhina tibicen. The sequence goes on along the minus strand of VXAZ01005267.1, from coordinate 1,719,802 downwards.
TTTGCTTCAACTATTCTTCTCTTTCTGGAGGTGTTATAATTTTTCACAAGTTCTGGATGCCCTGGGCATTCAGTCAGTCTCATCCTTGTAGCAACAAATGTTTCTATTCATATTTTATATTCAAGGGATTTACACACACACAGAGCCATTTAAAAGCAAAGGGATAATAAGTAATAACCCAGAAGAGAAGCTAATCTGACCACAGTAGATGGGTATCTGCTGGTAGAGTGGGAAATTTTCAACTTATAAAAAATATCTCCATTTTTCCTCTCATTTTCCTGTTTCTGAGTTCAAATTTTTGAAGTATATTGCAACAGATGACTTTTACCAAGATATTCTGAATCCGTAAGGCAATAAGGGAGTGACTGAGAGTCCCTGTCAGGAGATACTGCCCAGAGCAGCTGCAGCTGGTGTGGAGACCACTGAGCCACCAGTGGCACCTCCTAATTGAGTCACAGGTATCCAGCAGGAGCAGGGGCAGGGTGGGAATTGTCTTGGATAAATGATGGCAAATAGGAACCTCAAGTTTACTTCTGCTGGCAAGTTTAGTAAGTCAGGACAGCCTGAGACAAGTTTGCATTATCCAACAGACCCAGGAGATGAACTCCTGCCCTGTGGTTGTGTGCTTGTAGACGGGGGGTGAGAAGCCTTTAGCTGTGCTGCTTTGATTTTTCTTGAGCACATTTTTGTCCATTTAAAATCAACTTGTTCACTTAGCTTTTGTAAAGCCTCATGGCACAAATATATTTAGACAAGACAGAGAATTTCTGTGGGTTGATGACAACATTCTGGACAAAAAGCCAGCTGAGGAGGAGCAGGGAGCAGTGGAGATTGAGCTGCAGCATCCTTCAGCTGTGAGTGAGTGACCAGCAGGTTGCTGCTGGGACTGGGATCGGTGTGGCTGCCTCACCACATCTGTGAGATAGCATTAATTAGCTGTGCTGGCAGGCAGGCCTGATCAGCCCAACACGGCCAAATGAACAGCCCTGGTCTTTAGAGGACACCAACCAACGTCCCTCCCTCTGCTGCCCTTTTCACTTTGGGATCACTGTTTGTGCTGGGTTTGCTGCTTTTAGATGTGACTTGGGGTGTTTTGGTGAATCAGAGTCATCAGTGGATCTTAGAGCAGGAAAACACTTTCCAATAATAGCAACAGCAGAGACAGGAGCAATATTCAGCCCAGGATCAATAATCAGGGTAAGGTTCTGCCTTGGAGGCTGCACAAGCCAAAGCAGTTCAGGGGTAGTTTGATGTTCAGTTCTTCTGCAAAGCATTTGTAACGGAGGTGGTAGATAAAAAATTCATCATCCTGGCTGCCTGTGCTGTACTGTCAACCAGGATGTTTCCCCTGTGTGCAGATGTCACTGAAATTGAACTTATCCCTTTGCCCCTTAATGATAAATGTGGACTCATCTGATGAGTGCAGCTCCAGGCTTGTGTTTGCCGAGTGAGGAGGGCATGGTTATATGTAACATTAAGGAATTCCTGACAGCATACATCATAAAATATTTAATTTATTTCTCACATAACTTAAAGGAAATGAGAGACCAAATGATCTAAATGAGGCAGGCTTTATATTTATTTAGTCTTAGCTTTAACTCCTAACAAGAGCTTTATCATATTTAAACAGTCTCACATCATTAGGTTAATAATAGACTGCAGTTTGCGCTGCTGGTGACTGGATTTTTCATTATCTTCAGTTTTGGTCTTTCAATAGCCATTATTGTTTATTGTGCCCTTTTAAAAAGGGAATAAATTAAGAGAAATTAAATCAGAGGGATTTGTTATCAGAGGAGGCAGTGACAGATGTTGCTGAGTTTTGGTGGAAGGCAAGAAAATAGGAGAAGGAGCTTGAAATGAGGTAGCAGGGTTTTGAAATTCAGACACACCAATCCGAAAGGGAATCCTGTTTTTAAAACATAAAGCACCTAAGTTTGATATTTTCACTTATATTTCAGTATATTTTGTGAACCTATTTAATTCTTAATGCTTGACTTTTGTACAAATGTGGGAATATTTTTCTTCCCCAGAGGAAGGGAGGAAAAAATTTCTCTATTGCCCAGAGAAGTTGTGGAAGTGTTCAGTCCAGGTCCTTGGAGCAGCCTGGTCTAGTGGAAGGTTCCTTGCCCACAGAGAGGAGTTGGAAATTGATGATTTTAGGATCCCTTCCAACCCAAACCATTTTGTGGAAGCAGGGTGCCTGTTACTCATTATTTGATGGTGGCTGACAGAATCAAAGAGTAAGAACTTTAAAACCAGATGAGATTCAGAGCACAAAGCTCTGCACAAACCGGGGATCAGCATCTGCCCTGCCACAAAAGTCAGCACAGACTTTTCCATCCGTTTCAGTCAGAAGTTGTTCATGTTTTGGGAACTGCCCCTTCATTCACTGCCAGTGCCCAGGTCTGAGATCACTGGTACCAATCCAAGCCAAGCAGCCCCTCACTGCCCGAGGGCTCTGAAGGAGGACTAGAAAGCAAATCCAAAAAAGTGTCTGCTCTACCTTGATGGCAGTGGCTGGCCCTGCGCAGGTGTGTGAGGTGAGCTGCCCACGAGCAGGGCAGTCCTGTTTGGTTTGTTTACGTGTCCGTGTCGGTGGTGTAAAGTCGCGGACACGCACCGAGAGATTTGCAGCCTTGCCATCTGTGCACCGGCCAGTGCTCCCCACCGAGCCCTGCCTGGGCTACCTGGAGTGCAGCTCTGTGTTTCCGAGCACAAAGTTCAGCGGTGCTGAAAAGGCACCCGTGGCTGAAAGGAATTTCAAGTTGGTGTTTGATCTGTGTGTTCACTGGAGTAAACACATGACGCTTCTTTAAAAGCTCTTTTCCTCCTCCTCCTCCTGTTCCCAAACAGAAATCTGTCCATGCCTCAGTTTATTCCCTGCACAGGGCAGGGTAAAGGACTGAATGTCTTTGCTAAATAAAAAGCTGTTTTGTATTAGGAATCAGACACTGCTCCAAGATGCACAGATTTGCAATTACAGCTTTGTCCTGGGAGTGAGGATTCTAGAATCATTTGCTGACACAAATTTGCTCTGTGACCTGGGGAAAACATTTAAATACTTTGTGCTTCATTTTTCTCCTGCTGCTACATAAATTTTTCAGTGTTGTGTCTTACACCATCTGATTTGTGTTTTCTGTTTAATCAAGTCATATAAAATTTTAGCCTTGTAGCTGTATTATGATGCAACTGAATGACTTTGCAATTGATATATCAGAAACTGGCCAGAAATTTTTTGATTTTTTTTTTTTTAATTAATTTCCATCTTGTCATGACTTGCCTGTTGTTTTAGAACAAATTGAAGCAGTTGGAAAATACTATTCCAACACTAATTTGTATTCTGGGTGTTACTTAATGCTGGAATTAGTGACATGCAGTTGTCTTGATGTAGGTGAATCAAAGTTTGCAGTGTCAAGTCCAATTCTGCTTGTGTTTAAGATGATAATAAATCACCCCCTGAGCTCTGCTGTGCACGTTGGGGTCTATCCTCGGCGCTGTTACAGCTTGTTTAAATTTCTAATGAAGACACAGAATAATGTATGCTCATATTATGGCTTCATTATGCAATGTAAAATGTCTGCAGGAAAACACATCCCCAGTCAATCATCAGTTGGAGAAGTTTTCTCTTCTCCTGACTAATACTCCATCACTTTGATACCTTCCAGGCAGGTTTTGCATTCACCTCGTGTCCTTAGAGTCTACAAAACAGCGCAGAAAAATAAGCCAGTGCCCAATACCATTACAGTGGATGCTGTGAGAGCCCATATGGTGTTAGTTTCTCAAAAATAAATCACACTGAGAACTGTTGGATGCATACAGGGACCTTTTCCAGTCCCTCTTGGAGGAAATGCTACACAAAAAAATATTTTAGACGAGCAGCAATGCATTGCTTTATAAGAATTATATAAAACAAATGAACCTGGGATGGATTAATATTCACAACATTAATAAAATTTAGATTTTAATTACTGTTTAGTAAACCACATATTATAATTTAATAGCTAATTTAAAATCAGAATTGCAGCACTTAGAGCAAGTTTCTAGACCAAGAAATTATATCTGCTGCATAGTCAGCACACTTATGCTAATGCTTTAATGCATGTGTTAGATAAACCCCACTGACACCTCCTTTGCACTTCTGCATGCATTATACAGACAATTCCTAATAAACAAATTTTTCATTTTTTATAAAAGAGTCTTTGTCTGCAGCTCTACAAAAACAAGTGGAAGTTCAGTACCTCAACAAGGTTGTGTTGGCTTTCATCAATTCTTCGCCTGGGTACACCAGGGTGATACAGGCAGCTGGGAGGCAAAACTGTTTCTAAAACTGCGAGTTCTTTCCCAAAATGAAAGCAAGGTATCTTTTTCTTTGGCAAATAAAACAATATTCTCCTCAAAACAGCAAATCTATTATGTAGAAGGTGTTTTCCATCTCTTGTGGCCTGATGTACATAAGGACATTTGTTATACCCACAACCCACAGGTACCCTCTCTTCACTTATATCATAGTTTTATCTACAGGCGTTTATATTTACAGATCATAATTATTTAAATCTCAGTGTTTGGTGTTTCCTTTTAGCATAGCAGGCCTCCCCCACCCCCCAAAATAATTCTCAAGTAGGAAGAAGTGAAAGGACACAGGTGAGACAAGCAGTTTGTTGTCATGTCACCTTTGAACTTCCGTGCTAAGAATTTTCACTGTTATAAACCTCAACAGGATTTTTCAAAGAGATCCTTTGTTGTTAGACCCCTTGCTAGGAGAGATTAAAAAGAAACTGCTGGAAAAGGAAAAAAAAATAAGAACAAAAAGCAGCTTCCTCAAGATGAGAAGGTGATATCCCAGCTGGACAGGAACAGCTTTGTTTTCTGATCTTGTGTTTTTACAGGGTCATTTGAAAAGTCAGTGGTTTGTTCTGTGGCTCTAGAACAAAAGATGACTAAACTAAAACAAGAGAAATATTCTGTATGATATAAAATCTATCTGCATTTCAGAACCTGTCAAAGTGAAAAATGAAACCACAAGCTTGGCCTTTAAAAATATTAATTCACTTTAGAGATGAAATGTAAAAGTGCTGGGAAAGAAGTCACCTTATCTTCAGGAAGAAGCAAGCAAGACAAAATCCCTATCGCTCTTCCTGGATCTCAGATGGCACTTTCATGCCACCCTTAAATCTAAAAAAGGATTTAATCATCAGTTCTTGCCATCATAAATCCCTGAAGCATTTTTGCTCTCTTATTAATGAGACAGTCATCAAATGCAGTAACCAGGGCTTAAGGAATTCCAGTTTCAGGGGAGTAATTTACCACTTTTACTGAGTGATGTGGATTTAGTTCAGTGTTGACCTAGAGCAGCGTTTTGGGATTGCAGCCACAGCTTATTGACAGCAGGAAGCACTGGCCATTAGGATGTCAAAAAAGGTAATTAGTGAATATTCAGCTAATAAATTGTCAATATCCAGCAATATCTAATGTACACTTTTCACATGCATTCATTTAAAGCCTATATTTAGCTACTCAGCTAAGCATAATTTAAGGCTTTTAGGGACCATTCTGCCCATTTGATGTTATTGATTCCACATAGCAAACTATAATCAACTGATAAATCTGCGATCCTTAGTCACAATGAAATAATATCATGAACGAATGTTTCTGTACCATTTGAGATGACATTTTGATATTGGTTTTGTCAGAATGTATTGCAGATATTTCTCAAAAACTATCCGTCTTCGTTTCCTGTGTTTGGCATTTAGGTTTGGCTTTATTGCCTAATCTACTTAGTACAAGTGAAAAAGGAAAGCATCCTCTAACCTGGAAAGACTGCAGGAGGTAATAAAGCAGATGTGCAAGTTTGCTGCCACAGTGGGCTGGTTTTACAGAGCTCATTTTGCAAGGCTGCCATAAATAAACCCCGGGGCTTGTGATGGATATGAACAACTTGCTGCCAGGTGCCTTCTTTGTGCTCAGAGGGTGCTCTGATAATGGGAGCTGTTAGTGTTCCTGGAGCTGCAGGAGGGTTGGATCCTCCTTCGCTGCAGTGCAAATTTCACCTTTCCTGCTCGAGCTCGAGCCTCCCTGGCTGTGCTTGGCACCCGTGGCTGCTGCCCTACACCATCCCAGCAAATCTCTGAGAATCCTGGGAATCCACAGGGAAAAATCCATCAGAGACACCTTTCAAGTGTCTCCAAATCAGGGGTTGCCATTACTTTTGCCCTTATGCTGCTTTAATCTATAACAACTGATGAAGAAATTATAGGTAAATTTTCACCTTAATAGGTCTCACCCAAAACCTTTGTTCCATTAATGTCTTTTTGAGAGATTACTCTTTATTCAGTCTGTTTTGAATTTTCTAATTATGAAGACCTTCAAACTTGACATCACAAATGATTCTTCTTGAAATACTGAATATGACAATGAGTTTCTTTTTTTATTCTTCGCAGTCATTTGGTGGTTTCATTGTTGTTGTTGGGTTCTTTTGTAATCTCACCTCCCGTATGTCCCCAGTTTCTGTTCTAAGGCTGCCACCTAGTAATAGAAGAGAACAAAAATCTGTTGGATAGGCAGAGTAAGCCCAGAGCAAAGAGCTTGTACAGTATAACCACTGCAAACCAAGAGGAACAGAGCTGTTAGTTTGTCTTTCACGTCCATAAATAAACCTGCCATTTTTTTCTGAGGTTTAATTTTCCTTGCAGCTTGTTTTAATACTTCAGCCAAGTGGAAGTTCAATACAAGGGAGCATTCTAATGAATATTTCCCATTGTTTTATTTCCTAGCACCATAACCAATGAGGCAAATAATCCATGGCCATTAAGCTTTCTATATAAAGAATTGGAAGGTACACAGAGCTTACAATAGCATGAATAACAGAGATCTTTCCTCAGGCCTCCAAAGGTTGACACACACAGAGCATTTTTCAAGAGTGCGTGATGATCTCTTTAATATTAGAATATTTTTGTTGCTTCTTCAGGGAGTAGCTGTGTGTCACTTGGCCATTGAGAAATTTAGGGCAAGTGGCTTAAGAATTTTGATTTTATTTTTCTTGTTGTTTTCCCAAGTACAGTGGAGTTCAGCTGTTGTCCTCCAGAAGAAGAAAGGGCATCTGAACAGTTATACCTCAACCTTTGTGTGAGCATCAGAGAGCCCTGGTGCACCAAATACAAAATAACAATTAAATGGTAGAGACAAACTTCCTGGAGGCTTAGAGGACTTATAGTTAATCTCAGGAAAATAAGCATGTGCATGCTGTTTCCTCAGAAGCTCTAAAAAGCAAAGATACACCTAAACCAAATTAGAAATGCAAATATCTTATTATAAAGCTTATTGCCTTTAAAATTCTCAGGCAAATGTTCCAATTAGAGTCACTCAGTGACAAGCAGTCAGCAGCTGACCTCATCTGAAACCTTGACATCCCTGCTGCCTCCTGAGGTAATTAAACTCTTGATTTTACTGAAACGCTTGGTAAAGATGAAAATATTCAAACAAGGAAACCACTGCAACACAGAAGCCACGAGCAGCAGAAACAAGGAGGACACATGCTGCTTTCTTTGACTGTAATGCTGGATTTGTGGGGAACACAACCTTGCAGGCTGCAGGTTTCGAGCCAGCCAGGCAAAGTGGGGGCTGAGAGAGGCAGGGGAGGAACACGAGGGACACGTGCATCAGCCATCAAGGGAATCATGCAGGTCATTATAAAAACAGGATGGGAGTCTTCATCTTTTCATTTATAACTAAAAGGGTGGAAGTGCTTAGGTTAGGAACTGGAACCCTCTCAATCTGCTTGTAGATGTAGTGATTTTCAGCATGACCTCGAGTCATGCCATTTATCTCTGTATCAATTAACCTGCCCGTGGGGTGTTGCTGCATCCAGTTAATGGGTGTTTGTGGTAGACATCAGGATCTTCGTGTAAGGACACATTTCATTACTTCTGGGTGTCCTGCTGCACACTAAACCGATGGCTGGCACAGCAAGAGTAGCAGTGTCAGATTTAAATAGTGGGTCCTTTGATAGCCGAATCTTCACTGTCCTGCAAGGCTTGGGGAAAAATGTTCTGCCAAAAAAAGCACTTGTGAGGACGTAACCTTTGGTTTTTTATAGTTCCTTAACCGAAAACTGTTATCTCCTAAACATTTTCACCAACATGGACCCATACAACTGCTGACATGGGAGCTATTGCAGTACCATTCACTGTAAGCGTGGATTTCTGTGCAGTCTTTCTCCCATTGCTTTTCCACCTGTAACCAAGAGATCTCATTTTATAATCAAATTGCATTTCCTGGTAACTTGTCTACATGGGGAAAGGAGTGAATGGAAGAACAGCATGTGAGTTCCCAAGGCACTGGATACCAACAGCACGTATGAAGTGGGCACCTGCTGGATTTATCTTTCCAAGTGGAACTGAAGCCCTCCTGGCCCAGTCCCCGCTGCACATTCCAATAGGTCACTTTGAAGACAGAATTATATTCAGAGATGCTTTTATTATTAGCCACTTGTTTTTGGGATTGCTGGGAAAAGTGCCAGCAGTTCCATGCAAGTCAGAGGTCCCCTAGTATTTCCTTTGATCCCTGCAGGGAGAGGTTCTGGATGCTGTCAGGACCAAGTGCGCTGACCTTTGGTAAACAGAGCATCTGTAAATAAACTTTAAGGGCAGGATGTGATGCTCTTTTAATGTAGGGCTGGTTTTGGAGACATTATATTCCATCTAAGAGAGGGATCAATCGTCTGGTCTCAGTATTGATGGAGGAATGCCTCAGTTGTACAAACTTCTGGTAAAAAGGCTTAGTTTCTGTGGAACCATGTCTCAAAAATATTGACTAAACTCAACATAATCCTTCAATCTGCCAGGAATAATCAAAAAATGCTTCGTAATTTTCCATTATTTGGAGGCTGGAGGCACTTTAAAAGCTGCATATCTCCCTTTCCTGGTGCTGTGGCATTTTCCTTTAAAGTGTTCCTTTCCTAGGTGTGTTGTAAGGGAAAATTTCCATAGTGGCCCAAATAATGAGGTGTTGGTTATCTCTGTGTAGGGATGGTTCAGTGGACTACTCAAGATGATCTGAATGACTTCTCAAATGGATGCTGTTTGATGCTGTTCTTCACCACCTGGAATCAGAATCCCTGGGAAAAAAAATGATTCTGATAAAGTCCATGGATATTATAAATCTATTTTACCTACCCTGGCCTATAACCAAGTTAAAACCCCAGGTCCAGGGAAATCGGTGGAGTCCAAACTCATTATATTTTGACACTCTCTTGTAGGTCCTCCTTCCCAAGAAAAAATCCCCATTTTTAGGCAAATAATATTCTTGAAACAAGGGTAGCTAGAGAGAAGGCAAAGCCTGGGGAGAGGGAGAACACTGGAAGATAACTGAATTCTTCCTTGATTATCTGTTGCCAGCCTTTGGATCCCAGAGAGGAAACTTAGGTGCTGATTTCTTTTTGTTCTGCTTTGCTTTCAGTTGTGTACCACGGTTCTGCTCTAAAATATTAACACCTAGCTAATAACATAAATTTTATTTCACGTTTTCACCAGCAATTGCATTCCTGCTTTGATAAACAGCATCTTACCAGGCTTAAGATGCTGAACATTTGACAAAGGCAGTAATTTCAGAAGGATCTTCTCCATCTCTTTATTAAGCTAATTGTTTCACTTGTAGCTTCCCTTCCAATTGTTGTAGTGTTAACTCAGCATTTCCTGCCTCTGGAAATCTGTTTAACTTCAAGTGACCCAGATAGGTTTTTAAGAAAATTCAATTTTCCAGTTTTCTTGTGAAATTGAAATTTCTTTCTTCTTTTTCTTTCTCTCTCAATAAAGTTTATGCAAATAATATTAAAATTTATAATGAGACTAATATTTGTTAATCTCAGTTCAAACAGTGGATTTGTATTAAAACATAGTTTCAAACACTTCCATTGAGAGTGAGAAAGTGTATTGCTTTTAATACATTCATTACTGTGCTGCTCTTGTTAAGCTTGAATTGTCATTATGATTATACACCATAATTTTTAGTATTCAATATTAATTATATTTAAATCCCATTAGATCTACGGTTGCTGGGCCTGCTTTGATTCCCGTTTTACAGAAGTGTTTTGGAGTAGTTCCAGCACATGAACCTGATCCTGCAGCTCAATGTTGGTTTCAGTAGGAGATTAGTGCATATAAATTAATTATGTGAATAAAAGTTTCTTGGACTCAGTAAAGGTTGCAGGGCATTCCAGAATGTGACACAATCTGTGGCCTGCAGAAATGTCAGGAATTAGATCCTGAGCTGGTTGAGGTCAGTATCAAATGTCCCGTTGGTCCAAAGGGTGTTGGAGAACGCCTTGAAATACAAATTTCAGGTTTCGTGGTGCACGTTCCACACACAGAAAATGCCAATCTGTAGAGAACTGAAAAGGTGCCTCAGTCATTTATTTGGTTTAATTGCAGATCTTTTTGAGCTGTTAGAGAGCAATACAAAATTCCATTTATCTATGCGTGCCTGAGGGGCTGCACTGTAAGGATTTTCACCCAGTTTCTTTCATGCTTTTCAAAGCTCTTGCCTTGCTTGTGGCCAAGCTTGCTTATCCAAACATTCTGGCTAGGGCAGAATCTGTCTGTACTGCAGTTCTGTGTGTGCCATGTGAGCTACGCTCCAGTGCCATGCTGGGAACACGGGGATGTGTGCATCCCTTCAGCCCTCCCTGCTCCTTGGACAGGCACCCAGGGGTGAGCAGGAGCTGCAGACTTCTCTCTCCAGAACAGCTGGATGTGGATGTGGCAGAGCTGAGACACCCAAACCGTGCAGTTTAAGAGCATTCCATGCTCCCAGGGAGCACAGTGCACCTCTGGACAAGCAGCAAACTCCAAATCCTTCACCTTCAGAGCAAGGAACGGGGGGAGCACGACAGGGCTGTGAGTCTGAAAACTGCCCCTGAGGCCCAGGGCTTCCAGGGCTGGGCTGGGCATGGAAGTGCTGCTCAGATCCACAGCTCGGCTCCTCCTGGCTTTGACGAGTTCTTTTGACAACGTTATGGATGTCTCTTCCCAGTTCTTCAAAGGGCTCGAGTATTCTTTCCTCCCACTTCTCCTCCTGCTACCAGTGCCTCCCATACCGTTCTCCCCTTTGTTGGCTTTACTGCTTTTAGTCGACAAGAACTGCCTGGAAATGGGACTTGGAGTTTGCAAAACTCTTTCTGAGCTCTCTCCATTGTAGTTCCCTGACCTCTGCTCACCCCCACGTCCTCTTGTATCCCACCTCCTGCATTCACCTCCCCTCTGTCTCATGGTGCTACATGTTTTTCACTTAATTGAAGTTTGTCCTCCTTTAATACAAAACCAGTAGATTTCTCTCAGTCATTAACTCTTATCTTTATTTCTTCCTTAATTCTGCAGATTAGCAAGAATTTATTTTTCTTTCCGGTGTGCCTTGGGAGTTCTCCTAAAGGAAAGTTGTATATAAAACTACTTTAAAGAGCATCAGGCCTCTAGAAATTTCTGACATTGAGTAGCATGAGCACAGCAGGGAAGCCAAGTTCATACTGCAGTATTATTTCTTCTTATTTGAACAACCTGTCCTGTATTTTCTGTCACATAAATCATTGTTTCACAAAAGCAACTGTGCTGCAGAGTAAAATCTGCATGAGCCAGTGACAGGCTAAGTCTGAAAGGGAGAATAACCTACAAATGTTGGTTTGGTTGCAAGAAGACAAAGCATGAGTTAAAGATGATGGTGGGGAGCTGTTTGGTTGGCAGATGCTCTTACAAAGTAAAACTAGGGTTGTGAAAGTTTAGCAAAAAGAGAACTTTTTAACCGAAGCAGAAAGCACGGGACTTCCAAAAAAGGCATTCAATTATTTTTTTATCATGAAAGGATGCAGATAAAAAGATACGTAGGAGTAAGAAAGAAAAGAATGAAATTGACTGGAGAAATTCTAAATGTAAAATTCCATTGTTATATCTTTCATCAGAACACAAATCCTATGGAGGGGTTGATTTTTCACCCCATAGTGTGATAAGCTTTTTGGTAAAACAGAAATAGTGTAATTGAAATCCATTTTGCATCATTTTCCCTTGGATGATTTAGAATTAGGCCAATTTATATTCTGCAGGTACAACCCAATGAGAGTGTAAATGCAGCCACCAGAATTGTTTTTGTCCACGAGCAAAGCTGGTATCATTTACTGATTCATTACACTCTCAGCAGGGTCCTCTCTTTGAAAAGCTACCTGGAATTATTGCTGGCAATAGAACACTAAACTCTAAAACAAGATTTGCATAAAAAATGAAAGTTAAAGGAAAAATGATAGTAGTGATTAAAAGTAACATCTGATGACTATTTTGATTAGAATACCACGTTGAAATGCGGTATTCAAACAGACACAGAGGCTTTTTTTCCCCTCCAGCTCCAACTGACAATGCACCTATTTAACTAGACTATTATGTCCCTGATAATTTGCCTGAAATAATAGAAGTGATTCCATTAATATTTAACAATATAAACATCAAGCAAAGGCTGTACATCTAGAATCATAGACTATGCTCTTTGCATTAGGGTACTAATTTTAGAAATAACCGCTGTCTGCCCGGGCCTGCTGATGTATGGTTGTCATAACAAGTCAGTAATTGAGTTTTCTGGGCATTTTGACCACTGGTACAAATTTGCAAAGCAGATTACACAGCAGAAACACAATTTCCATCCTGACCCTTATAACCTTGCTTTCTGTTGGGGGAATTGGAATGTTTAGGGAGCGAAATATAATCTAAGTGGGCCTAATTTGTGAGAATATGATTTCTGATGTTAACCCAATAAGCTGCATTTTGATTCATTCAGTAACACATCATGTAAAAATTTGGCATTAGTAGGTGTCACAAAACTTATTATCTTTTATTGCCTAGGCAGAAAATACCGGTTTAGATGATTAAGAATTGAAACTCATGGAAAACTTTTATCTTCAGCTTCTGTGCAAAGATCCCTTCCCAGTGACCATCACAGCCTGGTTTGTTTTAGCAAACAAACAGCTTTGTTCACATCCTCCAGCGTGAACAGGGCACAGGAATGATGCTAAGCTATTGTGGATGTAGAGGTGCTGGTTGGGGTTAAGGATGAAGAACCTCCTTGAAAAGAGGTACCTCTGCAAGAGGTACTTTCAGATGGTTCATGCTTGTCCTGGGAGTGCCACACTCTTGTGGTGTCACAGCCTTTGGGACTGTGAGAATTGGGTGAGGCCCAGGGCATATCCTCCAGCTGAATTTCAGCTGGGAGAAATTCAGTTGCCACCCTCTCAGTGACACAAAGTGGAGTGCAGAAGTGTAAACAATGGGAGGGTTCAGTTCCAAAGGTCTGTGCTGAGCAGCACTGAAGCAGCAGTGCACACAAACCCTGCCCCCTGGGCAAGTGGTCAAGCAGCTTCCCTGGGTTTGCTCTCATCAGCTGGATGCATTTCAATGATCTTGACTTGGCTGAACGTCCAACAGGATCTGCTGTTTGATGAAAAGGGGAAGAAAATCTCCGTGTGGGTCTGTGGTGTCTTGGAATGATGAGGTAGATTAGAGCAAGTGTTGCATTGGAATCCAGGCAGGTCTCAGTGGTATAAACTTGATTAATCTAAATTCAGCTCTGGTGAGATGATGGATTGCTTGACAGCAGAAGATGATAAAATAGGGTTTCACCAGATAAAATAGGGTTTCAACCAGCACTGGGTTTCACTCAGATTCCTGCAATGCATTCCTTCAAAACTGTGTGCTAGGAAGTCTGGGAGTACAGCCTGTGGTGTCAGGATTTAAGCTGTGCCCTGGTTTGCTGCTTGGTTCAGACCTGGGTTTGCAAGGCAAGAAAAATACTGAAAATAACCTCAAGTTGAACTGCTTCAAGTTTGCATAGAATCATAGAATGGTTTGGGTTGGAAGGGACCTTAAAGATCATTCCATTCCACCTCCTGCCACGGGCAGGGACACCTTCCACTGTCCCAGGGTGTTCCAAGCCCTGTCCAATCCACTTTGGACACTTCCAGGGATGGGGCAGCCACACCTTCTCTGACCAACCTGTGCCAGGGCCTCCCCACCCTCACAGGGAGGAATTTCTTCCTGATATCCAATCTAAATCTGCCCTCCTTCCACATAAACCCATTACCTCTGCCTTGTTCAGATCTGCTTCTTGGCACTTTAAGGAGATAAAACTCCAGGGCTGTTCAATATCCTCCTCCAGAGCCTGCAGGAAACACTTCAAGGCTTTTTGAGCCTGAATAAAACTCGAGGAGCAAACCCAAGCAAGGAGAAACCTGCTTGAGTCTGAGCCTTTTGTTTCTTTGCTCAGTGAAGGATTGCCCTGGTCTGGGGCTGCAGGTCCAGTGTGTGTCTGTCAGTGAGACCACTGATAACTGGCACTGGCTCCTGGCCACAGCACCTGGGAAAGCAATTTGTCCCCAGTAAATGAGGGAAGTGCTGAGCAGCTGCTGCTGTTCCTTCTGTGTGAAATATTTACAGGGTTGATCCTGTCCCCTGTGGGTTCATGCCTTGAACTTGTCAGCAGTGTCCAGGGTCTGTGTTGCACAAACACAGGCACAGGCACCCTCTCGTGAGTACCGAAGATTTCCCTAATTTTTATGTGATTATATCTGCAACGAGGCAGGAATGGTCACCCTCATCCTCCTGTTTTGGAGAATTTGTGGACTTTTCTCAAAGTGTGTGTTCTGGGACTTTTGGTTCCCTCTGAAACCTATGGGAACCTGCCAGTTTTACAGGTATCTTACGGCATGTTCATTCACACACTGGGCAAGTTAAGGCTTAATAAAAGTGTAAATAAACCTGGGAAGTCCATGTGAAGTCGGTGGAGCTGTGCTGATTTATGCTGGCCTGAGAATCTTTTCAGGCTTGAATGCTTTTGGGGTTGCTCCTGGTTTTTCCTCTCTCAGAGTTCCAGCAGAACTCTGTCACTCATCTCCATACTGATCCACATTATCTGACCTTTACACCTTCCACATACTCAGGGAATTCTCTTGGCACAGGGAATTTTTTATAGAGATATTTGAAACGCTGTCTCTACTAAAAACCATTTTAGGTTACTGTGTAGGAGAAACTTGTCTCTCCTTTCATGTTTTTTTGATTTAAATAACTCATTTCTACCTGTGGCAGGGACTAGGAATGATTCAATAATTTGCAACTAATAATTTCTTAGAACAACTTTGCCCTCCTTTCTCCTCACAAATTGTCTGCAAACAGATTGTACAACTCTAATATGTTAATGGCTGAAAATTATTTGACCATTTTTTTTTCGGCAAATATCTTTTGGCCTGTGGATTATTTGAATTGCAAATTGCGACTGTTAAAATGAAATATATAATTAACACTGCAAATAGAGCTTGTTGGGTGTTGCAGGAGACCAGTTTTTATGGAAATATAATGATTTGTCAAACATTTGTTACGGCAACATAATGATTTGAGAAAAAAAAAAGAAGAAAAGCTTTGTTGAAGTAAACATTTGTAATCCAGAAGGGAATTCTTATCTTGAGTGCTCCTGACAGCTCACTTGAGATTTTGCTGGTGGAGACAACCAAGCTGAAAGTCCTGTTGAAAAAGTAGAACTGGTTCTTACCTTCTCTCATCCAGCCAGATGCCCTGATGCAGACATTTATTTATTCTGAGACACAGCTCTTTTCCTGTGTTTTGTTCAAATTGTTGCCTTTGTAAAAATAATTAAGCATAAATTCGCAGAGTGTACAGTAGATGCAGTATTTCTTCAGGAGTGTAATAATCAGGACAGGGGAGAATGGTGCCTCCTACCCTTGTCAGTCAGACTCTTAATGTCTACAACCGTATATTCTGATTTTAATGGAAAAATCCTTGGAAAATTTTTTTGCTTTCTAGCATTGTTCAGTATGAAACTTTGGAAAAGTTGAGCACCAGGGAAACTATTTGCCACCTAGTCCACTCATGGTTTTTATCTGGCAATTCATTAATGTGGATGACATACAGAGTTTTCTAGCCAGCATCAAAAATTGGGGTATAAACAGTGGTGGCTTAGAGTCTATAAGAAATAGGAGTAATGCAGAATACTCAGTGCTCCATGTACAGGGAGGGTTGAGGGTTCTCTTTGGTTCAGGCTCTGTGAAAAGGGGGATTCTGATGCAGCACATGGGGAGCTGTGCCATGATTTCCATGGTTCCTCTCCCAAAGGCTCTGCCCATGGCTGCAGGAAGGGCAGGGGAGCTCCAGAAAGCTGGATTGCCATGATTTGTGAGCTCTGGAACTGTCATGCATTCTGAGCTCTGGAACTGTCATGCATTCTGAGCTCTGGAACTGTCATGATTTGTGAGCTCTGGAACTGTTGTGAATTGTGAGCTCTGGAACTGTCATGGATTGTGAGTTCTGGAACTGTCATGGATTGTGAGCTCTGGAACTGTCGTGAATTGTGAGCTCTGGAACTGTCGTGAATTGTGAGCTCTGGAACTGTCATGAATTGTGAGTTCTGGAACTGTCCTGAATTCTGAGCCCAGAGGAACTCTGGCCCAGCAAGGATGGCTGTGTGTGTTCTTTACAGCCCCTGGAAGGGGACAGTCAGTGACACCACACACACAGGGAATGTTTGCACACATCAGGGTCTGTAATTGTTTACAGACCAGAATGGAGTTGTCTTTTCTCTAGTCAAGCTCCCCATTCCTGGGGAGAAGACCCTCACTCCAGCCACTGTCTGCTACTGACAGAGGGTTTGGGTGAGATGAGCGTTGTCTTTGTATTGCTGGCACCTCGGAGTATGGAATAATACCAGAGTGATTAAGTGGTCTAAAATCAGAACAAGAAGTTACATAATAATTGATGCTTTCACACTGGAGTGAAAGATTTCTGCAGCTCTGTTTAATTATGAGGAACAACTGAAATTTTCCCTGAAAAAAGAAAATAAAATGTTACATACGTTGGTCCAGGAGGAAAGCTGAAACATAGCTTGTGTTTTAAAAAGAAAAGGATGATTTCAGTATGTTTGACAGCAAGTATTTTCCTTGGGACATTGTGGTTCCTATTCTCCAAAGCTATTACAAATTATTATAGCACTTTATACTTCTAGCACAGCTGACATGGAAAGGGAGGTTTTTCCCAAACCATGAGCATCCCGTGAGGAGCTATTGCATATCAACACCTCTCTGTTTTGAAGAGAAATATCTTTGCCTGGTAAAAATCAGTGTAGGGGCACCAACTTCAGTGGTGTTGTATCTTTTATGACAACTGAAGTTTTTCTTTAGAATACTGAATATGTGCTCTCTTCCCTGGGCTTACTTTTAGTAGTAGCCTAACTAACAATAATAATTTAAGGGGAAGTAACTCAGACTAAACCTGAGCTTCAGCCATTGCTCTGTCCTAGAGGTTGGTGATCTCTACCCGAGGAGAAATTCTTATGAATATCACTATCCATAGTGATATGGAATTGAGGAAACTCCCTTAAGTGGTGCTAATATTTATATTTGTATTTGTATTTCTAACAGCCAAGATGCACATGTGTGTACAGCCTTCTCCAAAGTGATATTAATTCAATGGCAACTTGAAATCCTAAGTTGTGCATCAATCAAAACTGATAATTTTACCCAGACTGTTGAAAATTTGCACATCAAATTCCTGTATTTTCATGTAAAACGTGGCAAACTCGTCCATGTTGCACCAGCCCTTTGGTTAGGCCAGCATTATGAAGAACTAAATGCATGAATTTATGTGTAATTTAAAATTAACGCGTAATTTATGAAGAATTAATGTCTCGATCCTATATATCCTATATATTGAATAGTTATAGATTTCCTCCTGATGGAAAACAAGTAACTCTGGCCAGGAAACCTATTTGTACCAAGCACTTTGGAGCAGTTTCTTTCCTTTTTTAATGGCTACTGCAAAAGGAGAAAATTTAGTCTTCCTTTTTCTTCCAGATAGACCCACAAACTCCATGTCTCCCTCGGGCAGTAAATAGGTATTGATTTTCTCCATAACAGAAGTACATTATTACAGTGATTAAATCGTAGACCTTCCTTTATGATATAAAAATAAAAAAAATTGGAAATTGGTGAGCTAAAGAGGATTTATTTACAAAATAGTTTGGGTTTTTATATTCATCAAACTCTAATTCGAGCTCTAAATGCAAAGCCTCTGTGTATATCGCCCTTTTTAAGCAGCAGCAACTGGCATTTAAAATAAATGCTGATATTATAATTATCAAAGCATTATGTCTGTTAGAGCTGCTAATAGTCACTTTGCTTCATTTTTTTTTATTTTACATTTGTCAAAATCCTGACAAGCATACTCTGGGATAATGTTAGATTCAGTGTTGATATTGTTACTCAACAAGAACATTGATTATGTCTTAATAGGACATATTCAGTATGTATTATATGCAATTATCATCTTAAATGAACACAAGCATTTATTTAGCACCAACTGAAATTATTTAAATCCGAAGAATTTTCCTTTCTGGTTAGCATTATATTATAAAGTCATTAGTACCAAATAGGATATGGCAGCACACTCCTGATACTGTATTATGCATGAATACATAGTTTATAAACAGAATCATGAATAGTTGAGGCACTGTTGCATCATTACAGAAATACAAATATCCATGACATGATCAGAAAACTCTCTATTGATAATTAGAATTGAAAAGATACTTAAAACCATTGTAAGGATGTGGAATGTTGTGTGTGTTGTTTGCTTCCCAAGCGCAGTTTGTTTTGATCTTAACAACTTTCTGTGAATGTGGGGATTTCTGTTCTCCCCCATATTTTTTTTTGGATGAGGACTGAAGCCCTAAAGGAAGTTTTGGTGCTATGGTACTGAGTGTGCCCTGTCCAAAATCTGCGGTCCATGGGTGTCTTGCAGGGGAGCACTGGAGGAAGACCTCGGGTTGGGGATTTCCTGGGGAAACTGCTGGTTCCTGGAGTCCTGCTGCTGACAGTCCAGACCCCTGGGTGCTGGTGCAGGGAATCACAGCCTCAGGGGCCCTCAACCTTCCCTGTAATCACCCAAATTGTTCCACTGGTTTCCACCTTATATTTTGAGTCCTACTGCACTGATGATGCTGCCAATTCCAGCTGAATTTGGATGCCCTACAGTCTAGAAATGACAGCCCAGACCAATATTTGGACTGTTACTGCTGCTGGTGTGAAATACTGACAGCCAGGGCTTGCTTCTCTTCACTCACGGATAGCTTTTTATTCTATCTGTAATATTAAAAGATTAAAACCCAGCAGAAACCCAGCATCATCTGGTTTCATCCAGCATTACCCAAAAGCTCTCCCTTGGTTCATTCCACCTATGTGTGCCTGTGCTGCACTGTTTATTTCCCCGTGCTGTGATGAGATCCTGCTGGCTTTGTCAGGAAGCTGAACTCTGGAAAAGTGCCTTTCCTGGCCTCTCCCTGCTTTATGGTGCTGAGCCAGCTCTGTCAGGGCAGCAGGGGAGTGAGATCTGATGGGAATGTTAACTCTGGTGGGGATGGCAGGGAGGAGACCTTTGCAGGAAAGCGCTCAGGACACAGCTCACCTCTCGGCAAACCGCACAGTTTGGCAGTGTCACCCTTGCCGTGGCTAAATGACTACAGGGAAAATTTATGGGGAAAGGAATGGTTCTCCTGCTGTAATTATACAAACCCTCTCAACAGTGTCACACTCCACAAAGTCACAGTTGATAAATAATAAGCCACACCAGCAGCGACTGGATGTTCATTTATTAAAATAATCTATTATCCTTTGGAGCTGCAGATCCCACTTGTTGTGAGCTGGGCTTTATTTCTGTTGCTCGTATCTCGCTGTCCAAGTGGTATTGATTGGATTGCTTTTGCAAGGCTGTGCTTAGGTCACTTAGGAGCAGGCCTGGGTTTAGTGACAGGCAGGTGGGACAAGTCTGAGTCACTGCGGGGTCCCAAAATGACACAAATTTTGGGTGCTGCATTTATTGCTCACCTGCAGCTGGGCAGGGAGGGAGGAAGGAAGCCTGTTCTCCTCCACTGCCACCTTCCAGCAGCACTCATTCCTCACAAGATGGGAGGAAAAGGAAAGAGAACACACTGGGGTCAAAAGCCTGCTCCCTGAGAAGAGGGAAATGCTGAGGAGGTGCCGTGCGAGCTTCTAGAGCAGCCCTGACCCCCAGCACAGCCCCTGTGCAGCAGCATCCCTGAGGAGCAGGGCTGCAGGGAGCACAGGGACCCCTGCTCTGTGCAGAAATCCGGGGCGTTGGTAAATCCCACTGATCCCAGCCATCCCTGCTGGTGCCTGACTCGGCTGGGCTGGAAGGAGGAGAATTGCTGCAAGGTCTTTACAAGCGAGTGCAAAGAGAGCCTCTGATGGGAACAAGCCTCTGCCCAGGGTTTGCATCTGTTAGCAGCTGCTTCCTCTGACAAAGCAAATATTTGGTGACAGAACGAGATGTAGGAAGTGCTGCATAGCAGGGAAGTGTGAAGTATTCATAATTATATGAAATACTACTCAAAATTCAATGTTTTTCACATTTTGTGCGAGCTTAAACATTGGACTCCTGTCACAGACATTTCTGCTCAGTAGATGCAATTTCTAGCATAAATGGGCTTGCTTTCAATAGAAAATAGGACAGTTTTCAAAGGAAAAAGGCCAATTTGTGAGTAAAAATGGGCTTCTTTCTGAGCAAAGAGGCTTATAAACATGAAGTGATAAATGGCTCTGCAAGTTTTCCGTACAATAATAACAACTTTCTAATCGAAATAATGAAAAAGTTGCAGCTAGGGGAGGGGAGAGAAGTCTCATTCATGTTTTAATGCACTTTAGAAAATAAATATATGAAAACTGTGAATTTAGTTCCCCTCCATAGCGTGAGTTTGTGTTGCAGACATGTCAGTAATACTTCTCTGCGTATATTTTTATGATGTTATAAATCAAATTCCTGTTCTTGGTTTGCCGCCTTCTGAGATGAATTTCACGGAATAATGTTGTAAGATTTCAGGAAATACATTTCTTAGGATCCCCTGTGTGGCACTGGCATCTGATTTCCTAGCAGTCCACATATTTTTAGGGCAAAATTTATCTTCTGGCTTGACTTGTTGACTTCACATGCAAATCTATTGTTTCATAATAGCTGATCTGATGAGCAGCTGAGGTGGCTGCTTCTCTTCTGGCCTAAAAATGCTTCAAAAATCTACGTACTGAGGAGCTGGGATCTCCTTCTTACACGTGCTCCAAAAAAAGAGATGGTGGGCTGTGCCCAGGAGAACATATAACGCAAAACTCACTATTTGGGAAAAGCTTCCAAATCCCTTGGCTACAGAGCAGATTGGGTGACCCAAGAGGTTGCTTTGCTGGGCTGTCAGTTCCCTGCAAAAGTGGTGGATAAAGGAAATGGGTGAGGGATGTCCAAGATGTGAGTCCTGGGGGCTTGCAGACATGGTTCCAAAAGGCTCCAAAAGCAGCAGCTTTGTTGCAGCTTTGCCCGTGGGATCCACGGTTAATTTTTCCAGGGAGGTTTGGATAAACGTTCCCGGGCAATGCAGTGTTCTCACCGTGCAGCTTCAGAGGTGACTGCAGCGCTTTCCCGTCTGTGTCCCCTGCGATGGTGCCGCTCACGTGGGCTTTGGGCAGATGCTTCCGTTCAAGGCAGCCACACAAACCCCATTTTAATTAAGTTCCCAGTGAAATCCATGTCAGGATTCCCCACGAGTTCCACGGGAGCAGGTTGTGCTGCTGCTAACAGCTCCCTTTGACAGAGCCATTGCTGACCCCTGGTCCAGCTCTCAAACACGTGTGCTTTCCCCCCGATGTGAGAGGGGGAATTCCAAAGGCTGGCACGTTCCCGTTCCAGAATTGTGACCACTTTTTTTCCAAGTGAAGGCTGTGTTTTAGGAGAGGAAATGAAGTTGGTTTTTGCTATGGGCCTGTGCTGTCTGGTTCTGCAGTAGGTGGGCAGCCAGATAAGTACCCATGACATGGCAATCAGATATCATCAATATAAATCATTACTATCACTCTGCACATTTGCTTTGGGCAGTGACTGGAAGTCTCTGACCATTTTGGAAACT
Source organism: Gymnorhina tibicen (assembly GCA_013399875.1). NCBI lineage: Eukaryota > Metazoa > Chordata > Aves > Passeriformes > Artamidae > Gymnorhina > Gymnorhina tibicen. Next base: position 1,697,812 of record VXAZ01005267.1, on the reverse strand, counting down.
GCTTTTTTGTTTCTTTCAGTGGAGCAAACTTAGATTCCCAGTCTAAATGCTAATACCCAGAGTGAATGGGATTTAATAAAGTGAATTTATATGTAGATTGTGACATTAGTATTTAATGTACCCATCATAACACTGATGAAGCAAGCTGCTAAATATTGGTGCACTGAAGGTAGACCTTGAGCAAGTATATTTTAATTTCTTACCTCTCTCCTAATCTTCCTCTATAACAGGATAAATTATGTACTGTTTACCAATATTCACCTTCATGCTGGATTGCAAATGAGGTTTCCAGGGCAGCAGCTGAACTCATATAAAGCTGTGCTTGTGTTTCAGTAAAACACTGTGATAACAGATCTGTTTCTCTGCTATGTTTTATTAGGCCAAATAAAGTGTTGGATTTTTTGCAATTTATTATTTTAATATTAATTAAAAGTAGTATGTTATCTCTGTGAGTTTTTTTTCTTAACCTTTCCTTTTTGGGTTTTTTTTTCCAGACCATGGAAAGCCCAAAGTATGAGCTGGTTATAGAAGCCAAGGATATGGGTGGGATGGATGTGGGACTAACGGGCACGGCCACTGCCACTATTCTGATCGATGACAAAAATGACCATGCGCCAGAATTCACCAAGAAGGAGGTAAGAACTGCCCATCTGTTCTCTACAAAATGGTGCAAGCAATTGTAATTAGCTCGTTTCTAAATATAAAGATGTTCCCTAAGGAAAGCAGGCACGTACAGAACGTTTTTAGCTCGGTGTGACAGATTTCCCGGAGCTGCTCTTTTCTTTTTGGCGCGTTAGTAAACGCGCGTGCATCGGTTCCAAACCAAAAGTGCAACCACAAGGTAAAAGACAATTATGTCATTTAGAGATTGGCTAGCAGGGTGAAAACCTGGAAAACAAATTTGCTGGTGGTAACTTTCTCCTTTTGCTCCTGCGGGGGGAAAATAGCAGAAATAGCTTAAGACATTTTCTTCCTGTCTGCAGCACTTCCCCTGTGAGCCAGCCAGCGTTTGGGGGTCTGTAATTAAAGCTCCAGTCCTAAAAGCTTCAAATTTAACCTACAGGTGGAATTTGCAAGGAAAGGTTTTTTTCCCCTCTAAATTGAATTCAGCTGAAGGGTGCTGGAAGGTTCTGATAAACCTCAGACCAAGGAGAGGGAATTCCCTGCCTGCAGCCACCAAATTTCCTGTCCTACTCACACTGTTCCCTTCCATCCCTTACATTTATTGTTAGTCTGATTTTTTTGGTATCTGGAGAGAATGAGAGAGTTTTAAAAGTTTTACCTAATAACATCCAGGTTAGATTTTGCTATAAAAGTTTCCCGGGGCTCTGCAAACTTTTAAGGAAAAATGACCAAAAGATGAGAAGTGAACCTGAGGGATCCTGATTTTAAGGTAATTGTGGAAGAAGGAAAGGAAAGCCTGTTGGTGTAGAAGATTTTTTATTTAACCTGAGGTATATTTTTACCTTTTTAATTTTTTTTCCTGGCCTAACATTAACAGTTTGGCAACAGATTATTTTGACTCCAATTGCTGTTATTTCACTTGAATAATTATTTCTTTTATAAATGCAAAGTAAGTGAATACCAGATTCAAACACGACAGAGAAGTGGTTTTAAAAAAAGGAAAAAGAAGGAGAGATTAGAAACAATGACAGTTTTGCCAAGGAATATCTATAATTACTTCAGTCAAATGCTTTGGCAGTGGTGTTTCAGTCACCTAAAAATTATCGTGGAGAGACTGATCCAAACCTTTCAAGCGCATGGGTGACAATTAAGTGACTATGATCAAACTATTAATTCCCTTAGAATTACCTTTTAGATCAGGCTTTTAATGCTCTGAAAGCTGTCCTGACAACCAATACTTAAAATATCTCTGAAATGCTGTGTTTTCTTTTAACCTTCTAGAAAATCACAATGTACAAGGACAGCTTGGAGTATTTAGAAACAGGAATTTATTGGATTAATCAATATAGGCAGCAATTCATGTCAGTCAGAGTTCTACCTACCTGAATTTCCAAAGTTGGAGAATTCCTCTCTGGAAGAAATATTTCTAGATATCTTTCAAGAGAAATCTTTTGAAGAAATCTTTCTATAATTATAGTGCTGTTTGGCTTAATAATTTGGTAATTTGGACACAAAAATTCATGTGCCTGCTTAGCCACAAATGTTCTGTCAGCGTCAGTTTCTGTGGAAATTCAGGAATGCTCATAAATTCAGTTCCGTCAGGGACAGTAAAAGGTACTTTATACCCTTGAAAGTTTGGGGGTTTTAGCACAGAAATGAAATAAGTGTGAAGAGACAGCATTATCTTGTTTTCTTTGAAAAGTCTGCTCGTAGACATTTTTCTTGCATTTTTTTCTTTTCCATAGTGCCATCTCTTTTTCTTTTTAATGGTTTGACGTGGGCTTGAACCTTTCACTATTTAGAGATGTTAATGACCTCAGAAATGTTCCCTCTTCCTTGATAGGTGATATTCATATTCCATGAAGAAGGCAGGAAAAATCAGCCTCTAATGTATGGTGCCAGGCCCCTTTAGGAGCAGATTCTCTATTTAAAATAAGTAGTGTAAGAGGAGGGAGAGGCATTAAATCTCAATTTATCAATTGATTTAATGCCACTTTATTTGTTTTACTGCTGAAAGTGCTTAATTATTGCATTTTAATACCAGTTGCACACCACAGGCTGCAATACTATTGATTTGAATTAGAGCTGAAAGAAAAAGATATATTTTACAAGATAACTTCTGAAGGAGAAAGCTCAAATTCAGTAAATCTGAAGCTTTGATTCCAGAGTGCAGCTTCTTTTATTTATTTAACTACCTGTGCTTGGACACTGCCAGGGGTGGGACAGGCACAGCTTCTCTGAATAACCCGTTCCTCACCACCCTTATGGGGAGGAATTCCATCCAAATATCCAGTCTAAATCCACACTTCGTCAGCTGAAGGCCATTCCCACTTGTCCTATCCCTACCTGCTCTTGGGAAAAGTCCCTCTCCTGGAAGAGGGGTGCTTGTCCAGTGAATCTGTTCTTGCAGCCACCCTTCTCCCCTCCCTGCACCCCGCTCCTGGGCCAGTCCGGTGCAGTTGTGCCGCAGGAAAAGCTCATCCCTGGAGTGTCAGGGTGACCCAGGAGCAGCTGAGCATCCTGGCTGTGATCCAGCACAGCACTTCCAGTAACTGCACGGGAAGAGCTGAGGCCCTCGAGGCTTTAAGTGTGTGTCAGGTGCTTTGATGGCTCAATAAATGAGACATTGCTTTGTGGGATTCAGCCCGGTTCATTGTTTGGTTACTGCCTCATCACTCCCCACACTTCCAAAATATCTGTCTTGTTCTGTCTCACATCTACGCTGCCTGCTAATAATAGGCTCTGAGCAGTGTAAAAATCCATTCAGGTGTGCAAACAGAACCCTGTTCCCTCCAGGGTTTTTCATAATTTCATCTTTAATGCCAAAAAGAGCAATATTTTAAGAGTTCCTCCAAAAATCCCGGGTGAGGTAGCAAAGTCTACCTTTTAAAAGGTCACAGTGGCTGGGATATTGTGCCAGATTTAAATTACAGGGACTGAAAATAGAGATACTTGTAGAATTAGTGGCCTCTTTTTAAAATTTACAACCTTATTTCTATAATGGGAAAAAGTTTTTAAATTAATTTTGTGAATTATTATTTTATATCACAAAAGAATTTGGCCTTTCCTGTCCAGCAAGGTGAGGCCTTAGGCTCAAATTTTGTTCAGCAGCAAAGGATTGCTTATGTGAAAATAAGGAATGAAGCAAAGCAAGGAGCAGGCACAGATTGTTCTGGAAAATCTGATACCTGGCCTGCAGGATATTCCAAGTGGGTGGGAATGAGCTGGACTGAGTGAACACTACTGGTGCTGAGTATTGTTTTTATACCTAGAACATTAACAAAAATGAGAATCCTTTTCTTGTGACACTGTAAGAGTGGGTGACAGAGCACTGCAGTGTTGTATCCTGCAAAAGAGGGATTTTAGTCCGGAGTGTGGCTCTGGTGTGATTAAAAATTAACAATGTGGCATCTGCTGAAAGACACGAGCTGGCCAGTTCTCCTCTTGTATCTGTTCCTGGAGGTATGGCCCTGCCCAGATATCCCCTAAGACCTTGGGGAGGAAAAACCAAGAGTTTTAGCACAAGAAAGACATGGACTTGACCCCTTTCTATCTTTTCTTCCTTTCCAAAAGAACAGTCCAATGAATCCTACTTATTCCATTCCTGCCTGCAGAGTGTACGCTCAAGAATGAGATTCCTCTGACTCTGTTTGCCTTTATCTCCTGCCCTGAATTTTTAAAGCTTCCATTGCTGCTCTTTAGTGGTTATTTTCCCTTAATATCAGATATATTTTCTTTCCATGGTAAATGCTGTCAGGCACTTGAGAGAGGAATGCAGTGGTGTGGCTGAAGGGGATGATTTTTCTGAAGTCCCCCCAGTTCTCACATCTCTCCTTCTCACCAGATTTGGGACAGCAGCCCATCCCTAGCCAAACCTGGAAAAGCAGGATTTGTCAGAGTGCTCTCACTGGCACATAAGAAACAGCAACTTCATTTGGCCAGGGAACAGCCATTCCTCACACAGTTCCTCTTTCTGCTGCTTCCAGCCTCACCTTCAATTCCATCCATTTCTGGGACAAAGAAATGTAAAATAGAAATAATTCTGTCATACCAGGGAGAACAAGAGTAGGGAAAATATTTTTCCTAGTATGGATTTTTCTAATATAAATGTTCTTAGAAAAGAATTTTCCAGTAAAATAAAGATCTTGCCTCCTGTGAACAGAATAAAATTTGTGTAATTTGAGAAAACACCACCACGGTGAGATCTGAGATACACTAGTCCTGGGAGTCTTAAGTGAAAAATATGATTTGTTCACATTCTGAATACCAGCTGATAAATGGTTTATAAAAGAGTAATAAATGACTAATGTGAGCTTTAATAAATGATTCATCAGTTCCTATAGAGACCTGTAAGTGGATAGGTTGCTTGTCACCATGATTTATGATGACTTCCAGCGCTGACTCCTGACTCAGTTGTGTTACCCACTGGGTAAAGCAGCCCCTGGAGGACAATCTGTACCTCCGTCTGCTCGTGGTTCAAAGAGGATATGAGACTTTCACAGCACCATCTGGAGAGATTTATTTTGCAGCTCAGACTGTTGAGAAACGGGCTTGAAGCTTTTGAGAGTCCCTGTCTTAATTCTTGGTGTTGGCTAAACTGTATCGAGGAACAAATATGGAGCTAAAAGCAATTTTAAGGTTCCTCCTGGATCACTTTTCCATGCTTCTTTTACAAAAACGTCTCTCTTAGACATGATACTTTTATTTTCTGTGATAAACAGACCTTACCAACACAGACCAGATCTGCCCATTCACTTTGCATGTTTAAAGCCAACCAATCCCTTCTCTCCTTCTTCTGTAGATTGAGAGTCAACCCTGGTCCTTCTTACCTTGTCTTGCAGGGAATGTTTTGCCCTTTAGGACCCCTAATTAATTTTGTTCCTTTCTGTGTAGGACTTCCAGTGAGCTGGGCCACACCTTTAGACACAATCAGGTTAATGATAGGTGATTCCCCTTCAACACTCCTCCCACAGACCTTTACATCTGACAGGGAGAGATTTCTAAGGAGAACCACAACTGTGTGGAAAACAGAGCCAAAGAGGAGCTGTCCTTTGACTGAAACCCAGCTGGGGAGCATGGCCAGGACTGCAGGCCTCTCCCATTCCCTGTTGGGATGGAAATCAGAGTACAAACCAGGCTGAACAGAGACAAAGAGAGCAGGAGCTCCCTGGGTGGCTCAGCAAGTTGGTGAGGACAAACCAAGTTGGATTCTTCCAACATCACAAACTGTTCTCTCCGGCTGGATGTTGGAAGGGCTGAGGTGCTTGAGCAGCATCAGCAGATCTGAGCAGATGAGAAGGCAGTGCCAGGCTGATAGTTAAGAATCAGATTTTCATTATAGCCTGAAAGTGATGGGAACCAATCTAAAATTCCAGCAGCCTGTTCAAATTGGATCAAACTCCCCCAGTGCTGATTTGTCAGGAGAAATTGTTTTGTGGGATGGATTAAACCGTTACAGCAAAATCACATGAACAGAATGCATATTGGAATTTCCATTTGGCTCCCGTTTTTGGGCTGTGAGACAATTTACATGCAGAGAACTCGGAATTCATACAGAAACTCAACAGAGCAGGGCAAAGCCTCTACAGCTGTCGGTAAACTTTGGCACAAGGAACAGCTTCGTGATGGCTGGGGATCACCAGACAGGAGCTCTTTGGCCACCCTTGTTTTTTCTAGAGCTGTAAATACAGCCAGAAAGGCTCCTGGAGCATATCTTAACCTTCAGAAACCTCTGCACTGGATAAATATTTGCACTGACCTTTTCACTCAGCTTTATTTCCACTTCATCCTCTTGTAGCAGTTTGCTAACACACTTGACATACCTCCAAGTGCCCGAAAGTCTCCTCAAAAGCAAATGAAAGATGCTACCTGGTATGTTTTTCATATGTGAGAGGCACAATTTACGAAAGGAAACAAGCACCTAAATAGCAGCAAATATTTTATTTTCTAAATGAACATTTTGAGCATTCTGTTGTCACTGCAAAAATGAAATTTTCTTTCATTTCTTCATGGTTAATTATTGGTCACTGGTCTCACCCATGGTACAGTTCAAGGCATCCAGAGTTTTCTGAGCTGTCATGATTTACAGAACAGATTTCAGAATCACATAGCAGTTTAGGAATCTAAGAATCTAAATAACAGCTATGTAGACACCGCCTCCTTTTTTTTTTTTCCCTAAATAATTTTAGGTGTCAAAAATTAAAAAAAAAAAGATTATTGGACTTAATAAGGTGTTCCTTTTGGACATTTCCCTGAATTTGGCCTAAACCACCACATAAAGTAGCTGTAAAGACATCTGGTGCCCACTGGAGTTCAAAAACCTGGGTTTAGGAGCATAGATTGCTTTGACTCTCAGTGCAATTAGGATTCCAAAGGTCTGTCTCCTAATCACTTTCAAATAACCTGGAAAAATGCCCATGATCAAGAAGAAGGTTTATTAATATTTCTGAGTTGTGTTGTGGCGCTACCAAGCTAAGGACATCTGGAAGACTTATTTAAACAGTCTGGCTATCTGGATAATGAAATTACCCTTTCTGTTATTTTTTTTTTTACTTCTTCTTCAGTATCGTGTGTCAGTTTTTATCAGAATTAGCTGGCTTGAAGATTCTCATCTGATGGTGAGAAACTCAGCACCACTCAGGACTGAATTACCAATGACCTTAACAACAAATACTCTGCTATAACAAAGAGTAGAATAATTTGAGAGAAAGGAAAACAAATGTGATTATTCTGTGCATTGACTGAAACAGAGAACTCTTCAGCAAAAAACAAAACCAGAACAACAAAAAAAGTAGTGTTTGGAAGACCAGTGGTTCCTGTACTCATCCAGATTCACACTGTGTGCATAATAATCTGTATTCATGTGGCTTTCAGCAAGCTATCTGCATAACCAGTGTAAGCACTTTGTTCAAGAACTTTTGCAAAATATGTTTAACACAGAGTCCATCCACTTATCACATAATTAGAGCTGGATGCGCTGCATAGCAGTAGGCAGCAGACTCCTACATTTATCTTTGCTCGTGAGGGGTGAGTTCATTGCTTTGTTTCTCTCCTCCAAGGTCAGGAAATACATGAAGTTGTCTATTTAATCTCCAGATAAACACATTTCAGTGGTTCATAAAACAACAGAGCGCCTGCTTTGTAATCTGGGAGCAGCTGAGAAACACTTGTACCGTCCAGGAAAGGTTCTGTGAATGGAAATGATCATTCAAACAGTGGGAATTTGGGGAGGAAGGCAAAGGCACTGCGCTGCTCCTTCAGCTCTGATTCTCTTCCCAGCACTCTCGCTCTCCAAGTGGGCTCACACAGTAAACTTGCATTTTTGCCAGTCCTTTTCCTTTTTCCCCCCCTCTTTGTCACTGTTCCTTTCCTGCCCTTTGTTTAGTTGCCCTGATTTGTTGTGATCAGCTGATCTGAGCCATCCTGGTGCAAACTTCTGTGCAAGCCCTTGCCTTTTGCAAGCCTTTGGTTCTGCTTGGAAGGTCAGCAGCAGCTCCGTGGTAATAACAGCAATTCTCACTGCAGCTGGCAAATTCTCACCACAAAACCATTCCAGTGCCGACTTATCCTCTGAAGGCTCCTTCCATCTGCTTCTGCTGACAGCAAATATCCAAACACCGTGAGCAGCAGAAAAACCATAAACCCACAATTTATTGCTCCCTTCTCCAAGAAGTGAAGGTTAATATGCTGCCTCAATGTGGTCTATGAAGTGTGAACTTTACGACAGATATTAAGGTCAGGATTACAAAGTAAACAGTAGCAGTGAGAGTTTGGAGTATCTCTAGCACAAATACATTTGGGTAAGGAGCTGGAGAGTAGAAATTAAAAAGGAAGGAAGGCTCAAACAAAGGCTCTTGAGGGAAGCACAAGCTAAACAAAGATAATGTAATGTCTCCAGACCTAGACTTGGACCACTTATTCAGGGAAGCTGTATAAACAGAATTATTAGCAGTCATTGCCAGGAGTGGCTATGTGATTTTCCAATTAAATGAAAAAACCCCGCCAGCTGGAATTTTGCAGTTGCCTTCAAATCAAATTAGGACTGTTTTCTACAGATTTCAATTGTAATGTATGTTTAAAAATTTGATAATTGATAATTTTTTTTCCTCCAAACGTACGGCTGAAGCAGTGCATGGAAATTTCCTTTGATTTCACTCTTCTCCAAGAGTGTTCATAGCATATTGTACTTCATTAACTGTCCAAGGAATTCCAGCTTCAACACTGAGTGCTGGCAGGTGACCCAGAGACTTCCAAGAAGCTTCACAGAGTTTCTTTCAGATCAAGATACAAAATGATGCATCAACTCTTCTCTTGAATTAACTTTGGGCATCTATGTTGGGAGACCTCTTTTGACTGTGTGACGTCCAGCTGACAAAAAACCTTAGTGTGGAAACAGTGATTTTTACACGTGGTATTCATTGCAGTGTGACTCTTAAATCATCATTATCTTGTTCATAGAATCCCAGAATGGTTTGGGTTGGAAGGGACCTTAAAATCATCTCATTCCATGTGCTATGGGCAGGGACACCTTCCACTACCCCAGGTTGCTCCAAGTCCCATCCAGCCTGGCCTTGGACACTTCCAGGGATCCGGGGCAGCCACAGCTTCTCTGAGCACCCTGTGCCAGGGCCTCCCCACCCTCACAGGGAACAATTTCTTCCTAATATCCAATATAATCCTCCCTCTTTCAGCTTAAAGTCTTTCAGAACGTAAATTGGTGGTCAGGCAGTGAGGAAGAGATGACCAGGTGTTACCTGTGTGGTTGTGGTGCAGCCAGCCAAAATTTTCTGTCTTAAAGGACCTTTTACTTCATTTGTATAAAGGATTACAGTTCCTCACCTGTGGAATGCGGGATTTCAACAGAAATACCAGGAATTCTAAATCTCTTTGTCTGACGCAGCAGAGCTGATTTGAGGAGTAACAAATAGAGGAATTGTTAGATGTGTTGCAAAATATCACTGTAGTCCCACAAGTTCAGAAACCCACACTGTTAATATGCCTCCAGCATCTGTGGGAGTTCTGTTTTAAAAGCAGGATTAAACATGATAACACACTATAGATCTTAACATATTCAATTTGCAGCAGACAAAACCCTATTTAATACCAATTACACAATATGTGTGAGCTGGTATCATAGCTGCAGTTTATATGAGCAGAGGGAATTTGTAAAGCTGAAGTCTATTAATTCAAAAATAATAGTTATGTGACTGCTTGGGTCATTCCACTAGAGTGGAATGAGTTTTGTGATCAGTTTATCAATTTCTTCACTGACAAGTGAGATTTTAAGATTTTTCTCAGCAACACTAAAACTGATTTGGCTACTCCAAAATTTGCTAACCATCTGTGCACACGAATCAAAATGTCAGGATTTATTTAGACAAAATATCTTTTTTCCTTCTGCTCTGAAGCATTAAAATAGACAATGGATAAAACTCACCATGCTAAAAGGAGCTGCAGGTTTATCCAAGTAAAATTTTTAGCAAGTGCCTGTGAAAGATATTCATTTGGAAACAATAATATTGTATAGGCCTGATCGTGTCTTGAACTTAGAGGAATAAAAATGGTGTTGTTACATGTAAGAAAAAGCAGATTAGGGGGTTCAGACAGGACTCCTTGTAGTTATAGTCTCTTTTGAGGAAAGTGGTTCAGAAGTGGAATTTATTCATATCCTTGTAGTTCCTACTTTGGCTTATTTCCAGGACTTGTTTGCCTTAGAGTTCCAGATGCTTATTTGCTTAAAGGGTAGCCCTTTCTCCAGCCGTCTGTCTAACAGTCACTTAATATTTATTTGTTTTTACAAATGTGTTCCCCTGTGTTCTCAGTCCATATGTCACCAAAAAAAGTTTAAGCCCAGTTCTACATGGAGTATCGATGTTATCCTTGCTTTCCCATTCTTGACTTTGACCGGATTAGGAAAAATCCCTGAATCCCAGCTGTTTCTTCACCCAGTGTTTCCATCCAACGCTGTTGCTCTACAGCCAGTCCTTTGGAGTTTGTGTCCTAACTCCTGTTCTCCTCTTGATACAGTTTTTATAGAGATTTTTTTTTCACTTCCCTGTGTAGTGTGGAAGATTCCTTCCAGCTAATCACTCATGTAGTCTTCTTGATATTTAATTGGCCCAGTGCCGAAATTTAGCCTTCAAAGTTCCTTCTGCCTGTTGCACCATTCTCTTTTTTTAAAACAAAACCAACCCTCCCCTTTCCAACTAAGCAAACAATAAACTCTTGGGTTTTCCCCCCTCCGAGCCTATTCTTTAGTCAGGAGTCTGTGAGGACCCTTCTCTGAATTTTAATAACTAGCTTTAAATTCTCCTTCCTCTCCAAATTCAAGTCTGTCCTTTGACTCTCTGAGCCTGAACACCTCACATTCCTTAAACCCCTCTGCTCCGGTTTCCAGCTGCTGCCTCAGAACTGCTGAGACTCTTCAGTGATGTATCCCCCCACTGCTTTGGCTGAGTGACTCCCCTTTCCCTCTGCTCTTATTTTCATCACTTTCCCCCTGTCTTCTTACATGGAAAACTTTTCCTTTGCTATATCACAAAAACCTATTTCTGACCTTTGTCCTCTCACGGTCCTCTTTCTGACCCCCACGATTTTTCCCCTTTTTTATAATTTCTGGAAGACCTTCCTTTTCCCATTCCTTGATTCTCTCCCCCAGTGAACTCTTCTTCATTCCCCACCTGCTTCCCTCGGGAACCACCTTTCTGTTTTCAGTGCCTCAAACTGCCTGTTGCTCAGGCTCACAGAAGTCCATGTACACCCTTTGCCTGCCTTCTATAAATCGAGCCCCATCGCTGTCAGCTTCCACACATACCCTCATTTGTTCCTTTTAGACTTTATTTCCTCCTCCCCAGCTCATTTGTTTTGCCCATCTCCACTCACTGAGGCTGGCAGTGCCCATATGTTAACTGGCACTGTCAGATGTTCTTAGATCAATGATTTTGTTTCATTTAGAAGAGTGATGGTGAGGAGAGCGCTGCTGTCCTCAAGAAGTTTAAAGGGTTGAAAGCAATCTTTCAGCTAAAAAAAAAATTAAGTTTGAAAAATCAAAGGAGTTATGTGAGGGACTTTCGAAAGAAACATAAGGAAAATCAATCCTGCTAAATAAGCTTAAATCTAAAGCAACAGTTGTCTGCAATAATATCATGGAAGAAGATTTATCTGCAGTATTGATATTCTTAACTGCCTGTATCCAAGCTGTGGCTCCCATCCAAATGGGAGCTCCATGGAGATGGGAGTGCAGGATTAACTGGGAAGCAAATCTGGATTTCTATACATATATATAAAAATAGAAACATAGACCCACAGGTGTCTGCCTACCTAAACTGAAGACCTGATGTTTCATTTTCCTAAGGCTTCATTTTCTAATATGGATTAAAACAAAAATGAAACCTGGATTTACTTGTCTGTTTCACAGAGCCACAGAATCATTTAGGCTGGAAAAGAGCTCTGAGATCAACAAGTCCATTTGGAAATAACACAATTTATTTCCATACTTAGAAATAACACACCTGGCATTTGAAAACAAAGAACACTGTTCCTGATTAATTGATTCAGTGCTGAACGAAGCTAAGAAACCTGTGTATGTTTGAAGACAAATGAAGGGTAGGCTTTCTGATTTAGCAGTTCTGACCTTTTCAAGTTTTCCATCTTAAATAATAATTGAAGCCATAAGTAAATAAATTCAACTTTGCCTGCAGATGTTGAACTCTTTAATGTCCTTTCCTGTGACATAGGCACTGCCTGATATTCCTGGCACAAACAGGTTTATCGTGCCCCGTGCTGCGGCTGGCTGACAGTCTCTGGGAACTGTTTTCTTTCCTCCAGGCAAATGATTAAAATGCAGTTCCAATCAATAAATCTGTGAGGGTTCTGTGGAGGGGAAGTGTTCACCCAGGGGACCTCTGTGTCCCAGGGGTATTTCTTTTCTTCAATCCTCCTGTATTCACAAGAGAACCAAATTACAAAGAGTCTTGTTTACCCGGACTGCCTGTTGAGGTTGTTTCTGGCTGCCTGCTGGAGCCGGAGTGAGCAGCACAGTGAGGAGCACAGGGCCGCTCTCACATGCTGCTGGATAAACACAGGGATGTCAGCAGTGCTGGCTCCCAGCAGCGCCTCTGGGAAATCTCAGCTTTGGGAAGATCGAGTAGCTCAGCCTGCACTCCTCTGGTGTTAGTGGGGAACAGTGCCGGGACGTTATGAAAAGGTCTCGGATTCTGAGATGTGATTTTAGCTGAACTTCACTTCTCAAGGATGTCAGTGTTGCCTGTTTCCTTTTCCTTGAATGAGGATTATCCCAGTTGATCAAAGAGCAATATGTGAGCAACTAATCAGTTTTAGATGCTCTTTACTCCAGCAGTAGTTGCTTTCATGCAATCGATTAAAAGGAAATTTTAATTATCTTAATAATTGTGCTTTTAGAGGGAACATGGCAGTTATTATTGAACTCCTAATTTAATATTTCCCATGGAGATCAGTTTGGAGAATCAAAACATAAGCTTTCAAAATGCACCATCTCCTGCACTCTCCCAGGTTTATTTCTTAAACTTGCATGTCGGTTTTGTAAATAATGGTAACAATGAAGCAATTGCATCCAGGTCAAAACTTTTTCCATTTCTATCTTCTGTGTTGTGGGAGATGCAGGGGAAAGGTTCTATTCCTGCCTGAATTGAGCAGAAGGTAGGATATGTTTCCATGCACCCATACAGCCAGGAAAAGCATCTAATTGGTTTCTTTAATGGACTGCTTTCAAGGAAAACACTGCTCTTTATCTGCCTATAAATGCAGACTGGGGTTCTAGTCAGCAGAAATTCAGCTACATGTTGCACATCTGAATTATTTATCCAGAAATAATAAGCGTGCTTTATCAACACACACTGAGAGGATTATCTGTGTGACATGGAAAGCTATTGTAGAGCCTTTCCTGAACTAATTTGGGAGTATTCAGGAAGCACCTTATTCACTTTTAAATGCCCAGAGTCCAGACTATAGGTTGAAGCTCACTTATCCCATAAATTTATTTTTCTTAAATTCGTAAAGTATGGGCAGCCTTACAAATGTTAATGCTACTATTATAGGATCATAATTTAAAAATACCAGCATTCTCCAAAGGCTCCAGCAGTGTGTCATTTCCCTGCTTTATTAAAATGAATGAACAGATGTACAATTTATTTCTGCTGAACTATCATCTAAATTCATAAGCTATTTCTCATGTGCCTGAAATCCATGTTGGTTTCCCATTTTCTTTGCCTTAGAAAAAAAGAAAAATTACACTTTCACATTCATCACTCTGGGGATATAAACGAGACGTATACTCTCCACTTCATTCACTTTAGACTAATACCCTCAATACAATTTAAATCCCATCTCTTCAAGGCTGTTCACAAACCCCAGGCATTGGGACACCCGGGCTCCGAGTGGAAAAGTCCCTTGCTGCCTGTGCGGGTGGACTCCAAGGACACCGTCCCTGACGGGACAAGGGGCATAGAGCAGCTGCGTTTTATCTTCTGGGCTGGCATTTACAGTGCCAGCGGAGGAGATGCAATTCCTCAGCTGGAGGTTGGGGAAAACCAAGGAAGGGAGAGATTATGGCTGTAAGGTGGGAGAGGTGAGAAGGCTGGGTGTGCTTGGAGTGAAATTTATGGCTGAGGAACAAGTGTCAGCTGGCCCCAGCCACTCCAAATGTGCCTTCTGTGGCTTGCAGCAGAGCGGAGACGCGGCAGGCGCTCCCTGGAAGGGATCAACCAAACAAGACAATGCAGAGATTGGAGGGAATAAAACTGTGCACGTGAAACAGAGATGTTGCCATGGAAAAAAATGAGCATAAAAACCCCAGACAGTGTTCTCAGCCTGTCGCAGTCCGTGTTTGTTGGCAGGGTTTGTGGGCAATGCAAGGGTGGTATTTTGCTTTAATTCCATGTGAGGAATGAGTGGATGGCACGTTCTAGGGGTTCTGGCAGCATTTCTTCTGTAAACCCTATTTCTAAGGGTTTATATTGTAAGCAACTCAAAAAAAATTTCAATGGTTTGATGCTGAAAACTGAATTCTCAGGCTCAGATTGTGGGGTTTAAGTCTTTTTAATTTTTTTTTTTTTTTTCCTAAAAATCACTTTGGCAAAGAGAGGAGTGGAACAGAATGCAAATCAATCTGCTTTCTTCATTTCATAGCTGCTCCAGAATTTAAATGCAGGCCTTTAAATTCCTTTTTGCCAGACAGTTCAGGAAAATGATGAAGTAATGGCTGAGATTTTTTAAAAGCATGATTTTCTTCAGAAATCTTGTCTGCTTGGCAGGAGCAGTTTGTTCCTGCGGGACTGCAAGGGACGAGTTTTAATTCGCCAATAAAAATGGAGGAGTTCTAAGTGGAGCCGGAGTTTTGCTACAGTGGCCACGTTGTAGCCTCAAAACAATTAAATTTCGATATCTAGTGCTGCCACTCTTGTCCCCTTTGGATCTGTCCCCAAGCTGAGATCAGAGTTATTTTCCTCTCCCCTTTCCTTACATTTTGTTGCCAAAAGCGGACATGACCAGCTAGGAAAGCTACAGGCACAATTTTTATCTGCAGTAAGGAGGGCAAATGTGATTTTGCAGTTCCAGCCTGTATCTCCAGCTGTCAACATCAAACCCAGCGTAATGAAGTCTTGGATGATGGGGAGTTGCAGATTGGAATTTAAGGAAACTGTTTCCTATCTCCTGTTTTTGGACACAGAAAAAGAATTCATGGCAATCCAGCGAAACAGCTGGATCATTGCAAAAATCATGGCAAAACAGCTTCCTGGCTGTTTGTGAGCCTCATGAACGTTAAAAATGTTAGAAGATCAGGCTAATGTGTTTTGCTCTGGAGAGATTCTTGGATTTGGGCTTCTCATGAAACTTCCAGGGAAGGGTTCTCCAGATATCCTCAAATTCCTCCCTCCTATTTGCTTATTTTTCCTTCAAGAGCTTTGAGGTTACAGGGATGTGATCCCTGTGATCTCCCAGCAGTCCTCAACAGTCCTTCAGCATCCCTGCAGGTGACGAGTTTTGCCTCATCTCTGGTGAGGATTTCCCTTGCCTCCGCTGAAGCCCAGCAGTTCTTGGCCTTGTTCCTGTGCAGGTGACACCCAGACAATCCTTAAATCCAGAGCTACGCAGAGCTGGCCCAGGCCACGTGCTTTAGACCTCTGCCTCTCCACTGCTCTTTGCCTTCCACGCTGTGGGCAGGGATCGGGGGCTGTACCCCAGCCTGGGCTCCCCAGTGCTGAGCAGATGGAACAATTCCTGCCTCTGCCCTGCATGTGGAGCAACTTCTTGCACTTCTCAACAGAGTTTTGCTGTTTGCACAACATAAAATCGCCTTTATTGTGCACAGTTCTTTTTCCAGCACAGAGAAAGTGACAAAACCAACATCTGCTGTCTGTGGTTTCTTCTTCTTTCATCCTCAGCACAGGAGGAGAAGAGTGTATAGATTTTGAGGACTTTGATGCGATGGGATTTTGCTGCTGTTTGTTTTCTTCTCTACCTGTGGTTTTGTGCTTGAGATGGAGAATTGATTAAGCCATTTGGATGTTGTCTTTTTATTTGTTTTGGATTTTGTAGTAGAACAGGCTGAGAATATTTCACACACCAAGGAGAGTCTGCAGGCGCTGTGTGGGGCTCTATAGGCACTGTCTATAGGCTCCCAAATTTATGTCCCATTTAGGCACACTGGGATCTTCTCTAATACACCAGACTTGTGTCCTGCAGCTCCCATTCTGGGTTTCTCTTAAGGTAAGGAATCCTGACAGCTGTGCCAGGGTTTGTCCTGTGGGCAAATGTGTTCAGGGGTTCAGGAGGAAATTCATCAATTCCAGGGATAGTTGAGAGTGAACTTCATTAAGAGAATGTTTTATAACCATATAGCATTTTTCATTCCAAAGGACCCCAAAGGAGCCTACAGAAAATGGATCTTCTCTGTGGGCAAGCAGAAAATTAAATTGCAACTTTCTGCTGCTTGCAGAGAAAACAGAGGTGTAGGACTTCATTTCCTTTATTAAAGAATTCTACTCAGGAAAGTTGCTTTAATTTCTAAGGAAGCCTTGCAGGTAATGGCTAACCCTGATGTTGTATTTTTACACTCAAAATCTTCTTGATGGCCGAAGGGGAAGCCCATTTTATGTATAAAGCCAAGAATTTATTGTCAGTAAAATTGAAAACTAATCCAAGTTCATCCTAATCCAAGAATCATTATTAATTCTGATTGAATTACTGAAACAAGTAAACAAATATTCTTCAACTTAGAAAATTGTCAATAGTGATAATAGGACAGATGCAGAAGTGTTGTACACACCTTTCTTAGCTCCCACCCCTTTTCCTGCTGTTTCTCTCACCATTTCCTTGATCTTCTGGGCCATAAAATTGGTTTCATTCCAGTGTTTGTGGTCAGGGGGTTATGGGGAGTTGTAACACCTGGAGTCCTTCACCAGGATAAACGTGCTGCTCGTGCTGATCATTTCCTCCTCCTGCCCTTGGCATCGTTTGGGATCATGTTTATGTCTTTGAGAACATGTTTTTGCATGTTGCTCCCTCCTCATTGCCCTGAAGCTGCACGTTAGGTCCAAATTTACTGTATTTGGTGTCCCTTACATTTGTTAGATGCCCTACTGCCCCTTTGGAGCAGGCTCTCCACCATCACCAGCTGCCTGGAGCTGTGGTAGTCACCCACCCCGGGCTCAGAAGGCAGAGTCTGGCTGTGGCCGCAGCCTCAGGACGCACAGTAAGGAACATTTGCGTACCTGCAGACTCAGGATCCTTGTGTAGGATGCAAACCTCACCGGCAGGAGTCAGACGGAGCTGCTGGATGTGAAGTGCCTCGAGGTTTTCTGGGAGCAGTAAGAGGAGGTTTTTGTGTTTCATCCCAGACACAGCACTTGGTGCTTCCGGTGGCTGAGATACAGAGTGGTGTCCTCAATGAGCTCCCCAGCTCCTCTGAGCACCCACGAGGGCTCTGGGCTGTCTGAAATCAGGACTGTGGAGCGTCACAAGTGATCAAAGTCTCTCTGCTTACAAGAAAAATGAAGTGGTTCTCAGCTAAACAATATTAAAAATCCACCAGAGGTGAAAGGAGACCAAAAATCTGGCAGTGGCAAAAGGGAAACATGATGAGAGCCAGGAGGAGTTTTGTGAGTAACCAGGAAAGCCACAGCTGAGCTATGGCAGCGTGTGTGGCTGTCACAAAGGTTATTTTCCAGCTTTATGCAGGCAACTTTTCTCCCTCTGGTTTTCCTTCCTCCCTCCAAGCTCAATGCCCCTGACTTTGAGTGAAAATATCACAAGTAATTGAAGTTGCAAACCCCAGCAGAATACTGAATTAGAAATTAAGCAAAAATGCTCATCAGTTGGAGCACAGAAGTCCTGGGCAATTTTTCTAATGCTCTAGTACAGCAATTGGAATATCTTTTTTTTTTTTTTTCCCCAACTGCTTCACTAACGGAATTGATTGAATTAAATGTGTTCTGTGATGCCAGTGAACCTCTGACCCCAGTTACTCAGGATAATCAGGGGGTAATCAGCCTGCTGTGATCCGAGCTCCAAGGGAGCAACAATATTGTAAGGTTCAGGGAGCCTGTGCTGGCATTAATCAGATGTCGTCAAGGTTTGATTATAAATCCTAAAGACCACCAAATTGGTACAACATGGTTTAATCCACTAAAAATTAGGTATCTACATATTAATCGCCAAGTTGAATATCTGCAAGTGATTGCTTTTCTGGTAAGTGAAGTCAGGTGTCAATGTTTTGGAATGTCCCACAGTTAGTCATAAATATAATGATCAGCATCAGCACAAAAGTAGCATTAGCTAGATTAAAAAAAGATTTTGTTCTAACCTCAAATAGGTTTTTTTTTCCTCCTGTTGGAGTTTTACAGCTCCACTGAAATGATCCGTCGTGTTTCTACTCTAATTACGAGCTTACTCAGAGGCAAGAAATAGGAGATGTTTCTGAGGTACCTGCAAGCACAGCACTTTTCTGCCTTCCAAGGGGAGGAAGGGTGGCTGCTTACAGTATATCACACTGCTGTGTACAGAAATAAAGTGCTATTTATTGTCCCTTAAAATGATTTCCCCTAGAAGTGGCAAGCTCAGGTGAAAAATCTGTATCTAGAAATGTGTGTTAGGATCCAATTAATTCCTCCTGTACTGGATGTCCTTGGGAAAAGCTCCGTGTGGCAATACTGATGCAGATGTATGAGCACATTACATGGAGGTTTCTGCAGGAGAAGGAGAACCAGTCTTAAAAGAGAGGAATGGCACAGTCTCTTAATAAACTCTTGCTCTTCATACATGTCCTGGTTTAATAAACATTCAACCCTGCAGAAGAGGTTTTTGATATAAACTGAAGATGACACCAAATTCTTTTTTATCCTATTGGTGCCAACTGTATTTCCTGGGAATCGCTCTTATTTGCATGAGACATTTGGTGTGCTTGGAATCAGAGGACCTAAGCTGCTGCTGGAGGATTTCCAGGCATCCCACAGTGTTAGCTGGGATCAGGATGAGGGAATTGCACAAAATCTGGGCATCCCAGCAAGTGTCAGTTCTAGTGACCAGTGGCTGCGTAGGTGCCTTGTGCTGCCTGCTCTCACCCAGATCCACCATGGGCACATCTGTGCTTGGGGTGATGCCTCTCACCTTCCAGCAATACCTCACAGGGATGGCCCTCACAGGAACAGCAGCCAGGGTGTGCCACTGGGACAGCCCTCTTTGCTGTTCATAGAACCATAAAATCACCAAATGGTTTGGGTTGAAGGGACCTTAAAGAACCTCTCTGGATACCTTTTCTGGGTAGGGACACCTCCCACTGTCCCAGGTTGCTCCAAGCCCAGTCCAGCCTGGCCTTGGATGCTTCCAGGGATCCAGGGGCAGCCACAGCTTCTCTGGGCACCCTGTGCCAGGGCCTCCCGCACCTTCACAGGGAACAATTCCTTCCCAATATCCCATCTGACCCTCCCTTCCTTCAGCTTAAAGCCATTCCCCCTTGTCCTGTCACTGCATGCCCGTACAAAAAGTCCCTCTCCAGCCTTTTGGTAGGGTCCCTTTAAGTACTGGAAGGGGCTCTAAGGCACCACGTTCAGGCGACCCTGCAGCCCACCCAAGGCAGGTCTGACAGGCTGATTCCCTGTGTTTGGTTGTGCACCACTTCTCTGTGTCCAGAGCAGTGTGTAGAACACTACAGGTGTAGAACCTTGGCCTGTTTTCACCTCCTGCTAATTCTCAGTGCTCAGACGCATCAGCTGGGGAGCACAGCCAGTCATCCCCAATCTCTAAAGAGCTCAGAGAGAATTCAGTATTAGGATAGAAGAATACCTTTAGTTCATTTTTATCCTCCTTTTTAATAAAAAGGAGCAAAATGGATACTTAACCATTTGCACAAAACATATCCAGCTGAGGCTGCAGGGGTGTTTGTGTTCCAGAAGGATGTGTGTACCGAGAATGTTTGGGTAGGAAAACATAAATTACCGGTGAGAAAATGAAAGGGCCCTGAATGTTCCCTCTGTGCCATTCTAGGCAAGAAATAAGCACACAACGGGCACTTACAAGAGGAATGTTTCATTTTCCTTTATCACAAATATTTTTCTTTCAAGGAAAGGTGAAATGAGCTCTGGCAAAAGGAGCTGGGTGGTGGGAGATGGAGACCGTCAGTAGCCTTAAAGCAGAAAGCAGTAAATCCATTTAGCATAGCTGCGATTTTTCCTGACCTTTTCACAGCTGTGCAATGCCGAACCATACATCTGTTGCTGCAATATATGCTTAAATCTCAGTGTTCTCAAAGCAGGTTCACCCCAGCTGCCAGTGGGCTCCCCTGACTGCCTCTGGAATGCTCCCCTCACAGTGCTGCCTGGGGAGGCTCACATCACCCACAGCCATTAGTCAAATATGCTGCATTCACATCTATTATTCTTTATTCTTGACCTTGGAAAAGGAATTTTTCTGTGCTAACGGGGTTAGAGACCCCAGGTCTTCGTTGTTCCCATCCTGGGCAATGAGAGCTCGGTGCTTACCTGGATGTTCAGGATATAATAAAGGTTTTTCTGCTATGAGACAAAAACAGAAAAGGGAAAATCATTAATCATGAAAGTTCACCTAACGTCTCTGATCTTTAAATGATTATTCTTGTATCATAGCTTTTTGATAGAGCAGTAATGTTTTGCTCAATGAATGTTGAGCCAACTGGATGTAGACTGGATAATTTGAGAAAAAAAAAAAAAAGTGTATATCCAGTAGAAGAAACTATGTGCAGTAGACTTCATTCATCACTTTGTCAGCAGACTTGGAAGACTTATTGTGTTCAGATGGATTGAAATATGGAGTGTTCAGCCCAAATTCTCCTTTCCCCACTCAGCTTTTCACAGAAAACAAAATGCTGGCTCGAGATTTCATTTTTAAAATTCAGACAGATTCTGTATCACTGCAGATTATGCTGCCTGTAAACTTCCATCTGTACCTCCTGCTTCCACTGGAGCAGTGTGAAACCTTGCAGAGTTCTTATCTTCTTCCAAAATAGAGTTTTCAAACTGGGATAACTTCAGACAGCTCTCAGCTGGAGGGGCTTGTAAATCTAGGGCATCGCATCCCCATCAGCTGGCACAACCTAAAATGCCAGAAGTTTGGGGAATTGATGAAATTTGTAGCTGAAATATTCTGGAGATAGGAGTTGCTTTGAATGCTTGGAGTGGGGCTGCTCAGCATTGCCCACCAAAGACCCCGGGAAGAGCTTTAACCACTGTCAAAACATCTGTTGTTGGCAGCTTGGGCCTTGATCAGCTGTAAACTGGCACAAAGAATAACTCCCTTCTTTGGATTCAGTGCCCTCCCGGGGCACAAAAGGCAGGATTTCTCAGTTTGGCTGCATATGCTGCTTGTTCTCAACCAGGCCAAAGATTCTGCCATGGAGAAAGTTTCGTTTTCATTGCAACTTCCACCTCTTTGCAAAGACCAGGAGTCTTAAACTCATGTTCAGTCTTGAAACATTAAGGTACATCTATTAAAATAGATGAACAAGATGCCTCTAGATTTTTATCTAGAAGGTTTTTTTCCTTTCAGCTATTTAGAATGAAGCATTCCTTTCTTTTTGTGTTTTTTTTTTTTAACTTCCATTAGCTTCGTGCTTTTGTACAGCACTAAAATAAAGTTTTCATACCTTGTCTACTTCCTAGAGGTAAAAATGATCATAATTTAAAAATCATCAGTAAGTTTCATCTGCTGAAGGTCTCGTCACTGCCCAGCTCTCTGCCCATCAGTACTGAGGCCACATTGCCTTTATCTGTACCTGGGAGCAGACTAAAGCCATTACAGGAATTTCTCCTTCATTCCCCTCAATCTCCCAAAATTTCTAGCAAATTAACTGCTCTCTCCATATGTTAATGCTAATAAAAAATAGAAGAAACTCTATTTTGTCATAAAATTCTCCTTTTTTTCTACCACTTCAGTGTTCAGAGAGGAGCAAATTCACCTCTCCTGCTGTTAAGGGTCCTTCGTGATACAGGGAACAACTGCAGCAGTGAAAGACGATGTGTTTTCGGAACACATTCCATGTCCAGGCCCCAAAAATGTGACAGTCTGGGACCTAGTAGGAAGAATTTGTTGCTTAAGGGTCTTGACCTGTGAAGCAAATGCATCCCACCTATACCTGGGACCAGCAGGAATTCCTTGCAAAATGAGTCGCAAGTGGCTTCCACAGCTTTTCCTCTTAGTAGGGCAGTATCAGGAAGCTCCACCATGCATGTTCAGGTGTTCATCTGCAGCATCAGAAAAGTTGGTTTGGGTATGAAAAAGTCTCTGCTAAAAATGAAACAGGATCATTTTACAAGGCCTCCTTCCCTTCCCTTGTCACCATCGTTAGGATAAGTGGAGGAGAAAATCCTGTAAAGCCTTCCTGCTCTTAAAACCCAGTGGATTGAAAAGAAAGAAAAATCCAGTGAGGTGTGTTCAATTTAAAGTTCCTTCCATTTAAAGAAGACATCCAGCATCTTAGAAAGAATGCAGGCTTAACACTTCCGTGATGGGAAGTGCACTGAGGAAGAAATGAGGGGAGCTGGGTCGGCTGAATTCAGCACAAGGGGCCTCATAAATGTGAAAGGCAGAGCTCTCCCTGCTCCCTGAGCAGGTGAATAGGTGTAGTCTGCTCCTTCGGCCGTGCTCAGATCATCATTTTCTCTCATGCTGTTGTTTTAAACATAAGGTTTGTTCTACCTACGGTGAGGAATTTTTTATAGCTCAGAAAATAACATCATTATTTGAGGTTTTCTCAAAAGCGCCTAAAATGTAATAAATACAGTGACCTTTCACTGTGCTCTGTCCAGCTGGAGAAGGAGTATTTGTTTTTCTATGATACGACCATCATTCTAGAGGTGTTCAATTATTTGTGGGTACTTGATTTATTCCAGAAAAAAACTGAATGCATCTTACATTTATAGGTGGAAAAGTGGAAAAAGAATGAATCGTTTCTAAATTATTTATATATTCAGGGGGGAAAAAAAAAAACAAAGAGAGCATCTTTGTCTTCCTTCTGAATCTTCAGATATTTGATGTATACCTGGAGGTAACAGGCTTTGAAGCAGGCATTCAACATATGATTAATACATGTTAGAATTATCTTTTTGCCTTTGCTCAGTGAGGCCCTGAGCTGGGCTGAGAAAGAGTCAGAATCTTGTGTAAACAAAAGTCTTCAAAATAATTCCAAAAAGTGGCTATTTTTCAAGTAACCTTCACCCATCACTTATTTACAGTCCCCAAGTGGCTTTTTAGTCTTCTGCAAGCACATAAATGAGAGGATTGAAACCAGCACCAGCTCTGAACGGGCTTTCAGCACTGCTCTGGGCAAGAAGCAGGAAGAAAGTTCTGTAAATTAATTTGTGGCTCTTGTGAGGACCTTATTCTGTAGGTCTTCCAAAGTTTTGTAAGATTTATGGTGTCTGCAAGGGGCATAGAAGGACCCTTCATGTTGGCAACCCTACAGGCAGCTCTTGCAGCACCCAGCAAGTCCATCCTTCCTTCCTTCCTTCCTTCCTTCCTTCCTTCCTTCCTTCCTTCTTTCCTTCCTTCCTTCCTTCCTTCCTTCCATCCATCCATCCATCCATCCATTCATCCATCCATCCATCCATCCATTTTACCCCGTTATTTTTCAATTCTAACCCACTGCTACTCAATCAAGAATTTTAATACCTGAAGAGTTCTTGAAGTGGTCTCAGTCCCAGAAATAGTTTGGCTTTGACCTGGTGGAAAACTGCTCCCAGAGGGACTTTTACCTGGAGCCTGATTAATAAGTTCTTGTTTCTTTGTTTGTTTGAGTACTTTTCCAAATAGATTGAAGAGCAGCAAAACAAAATGAAGCCATGTTGAAACTTCCCTTTTTTTTCTCATTCATTATTAATATCAAGGGTTTTAAGCATGTTTGTGTTTTTCTATAAAAAGGCACAAATCCAGAGCCTGCAGGCATTGTAGCCATGTTCCAGAGAGCAGAATTGAATCCTGAGCCTTCCATTTACCTAATTGATCTTTTGTTTGTGTTGCTCTTGTTGCAGACTTGCAGACAAAGATTTTGCAGACAAAAATATTCATTCAGTCCTTCATTACTGAGTCCTGCTTTTACTTTGTAAAGTAACTGGTGTGTGCCTTAAAAGATCAGAAGGCATTTACAATGCAGAGCCTGTGGAAAATCATTCAAAACTAAAAGCTGAAAATGCATCCAAAATTATTATGGTCAATTTCATATATTTGAAATGTTGGTTTTTTTGGTTTTTTTTTTTCTAAGCTACAATTGAATTCTTTTTGTAATTTCACCAGGGAAGAGGAAGAATATTATGTACTCAGAAAAAATAGAGAATAAACTGAAAGAAACACTTTCGGTTAAGAAATAATGCAGTGCCTACGAGCCAGCATTATGCCAGTAAGACAATGACAATAATAAAGCCTGTTTAGGTGACTCACAGCTATAATTTCTGCTTTGCATCTCGTTTACACCATCAAATCCTTGTCATACCATGATAATGCTTTATATTTATGTAGTGTCTTTCATCTAAATGGCTTTCCAAGTGCTTCATGTGTTGCTTGGTATGCAGCTTACATCAATTTAATCCATTACTTTAATACAGATATTTTTGTAGTGAAATAGAGCCGCTGTTTGTGTCCACATAGCAAAGGCTGTGCACAGTCTTAAGAGGGAAAATACCTTTAAAATCTGCGGAAGAGATTAGGGAGGTGAAACACCAAGTTACAATTCGCCTTGATCACACCATTTTCCATTTAATTGCTCTGGTGGAGGGTTTGATAAAAATTGATTTTGCTCAGGACCAGTTTTTCAGCCCTCCAGGGGCTCAGGTCAGCAGAGCAGCATCCTGGGCCCTTGGGATGGGAGGGAAGGTGGCTGCAGAATCAGCAGCACCACTTTGGTCAATGCACAAATGTTGTGTTAAGTATTTGCTCCTTGTACTTGTCCTGCCTCAAGTGCCAGTGAGTTGGTTTATCCTTCTCTGGCAAACTGGGCTTTGTGTCCCACTAAATTCCACCAGAAATGCTCATTTCTGACGTTTATGAAGCTCTCATTCCTGATTGATCCAGAATGCAAACCTTTGTGACCGCTCTGAAAATTCATCTGCACCTGGAGATGTTCCAGGTACAGAGCTATGGAAAATATGTTTTTTCCTGAGCAAATAAATCCTGGGAGCTCAGGTGCATGTAGTGAACGACACCGTGCAAAGGAAAAGGCACAAAGAGCAAGCAGGTTGCAAGAGATTCTATAACTTGTCATCACGTTCTCAAGAAATTAGACAGACAAAATATGGTCACAAAGGCAATGGGCTTCAGTGGAGGGAGATAATTGCAATAATACAATTTCTCTGTGAATTTCTACTAGAGACATGTGAATTAATACATCCCATTATTTCCCATCTTTTATGATATGTAGAAGAGAAAACAAACACCTGATAGCAGCACAGAATACCTTCCACTGGAATATCACCCTGATAGATGCAAACTGACACGGAGTTTTAATTTGTTTGTTCCTGATTGGGAATCACAGCGTGCAGAATCTCAATGAGCCATTGGGTAGCGATCACCGACCCCAGGCACGTTTGTCTTGCTTTGTGTTTGCTGCTGGTGGCAGCTCTTTAATTTGGGTGTCAGGGCCCCTCTGAGACAGTTTTTAGTGGCTTCATAAAGGTCTCTCGTTCCTACCTGCTCGCGCTGCTGCTGGACAGGAGACATTCAGGTGATTCTGATGCAGTTAAGTTCATTTCTTTGCTCTGAGAAATCAGCAAACAGAACCTCATTTACTACAGAAGCTTTAAATGAGGCTGTGAGCTAAGAATCTGATTTTCATACAATCTGGATACCGTTTCCAGCTATGTTTGGTATGAGGTGGGGTCAGTGCCTGGAGTATCAGGTGATAACACTTTGCAAAGTGATCTTTTTGTGTACCTGCCCCATGGTGGGAATCTGACAAGACTGGTTTGTCTGGAGAGCATCCAGAGGAATTTTTCTGCCAATGAGAGCTGCCACTGCAATGTCCTATCAGTTCATTATAGAGCTCAGTGTGGAGGAGGATTTGGCTCAGTGTTACACCCTGGCTCCAGCAGGAAACAACCACTAAATTAAGCTTGCAAGATCCAGAGAAGGGAGGAGCAGTTGGTTGGACTCTCTCCTCTGCTCAGGCTGCATCTGAACACAGTTGTTTTGAACGTTTCTGGTCTCCCTGCCATCCCTTTACTGACTCCTGTGCTGTAAGAAATAGAAGCTGCTTGTTGTCACCCTCCAGGACCTCCATGTCCCGTGGAACCACACTGGTGATCCCTCACGAGAATTCCAGTGTCCTTATCTGCTTCCCAGCAGTTCATCATGAGGGCAAACACTGCTGACTTGTTCCTTTTTGAAGTCTATTTGTGCACCTTCACAAGCCTCACGTGCTTCATCAACACCCATCACTATATTTCCTCGAAATCTTTCAGTTCCCCATTAACTGCTGCTCACTCAGTGTTTCCTTCTAAGTTTCTATCAGTCCGTTTTCTGTGTATTTTGCCACAAGATTTTGGATACAGAAAAAAAGAAGAACTGGGTCTTTTTTCTCCCCTATGTTTCTAAAACTTTAAAAATGACAGAATTGCTAAAATCTCTGGGCTGTATGCATGATAAGCACAATAAATGACAGCACGGCACATCACAGAGCAGGTTAACCTCACATCTGAAATACTCAGAAGCAGTAAATGCACACAGCTCCTTCCAGCAAACCCACTCTGGCCCAGGGTATTCGCCTTCTAAGTTATTAGTGTTAAAATGGGTCCAAATGATAGCAGTTTAAATAAAGTACTGAACTCATCTACTTTATTCTTAATTTATGGTGATGCTTAGGGGATGTGAAGATATTTAAAATGAGTAAAATCAATTAACTTGTGATCCAATTATTTGTGTTAGCCACTGTGGGGTTTTTATTTTAGAGCACTGGTTCAGACTTTCCCAGTTAAGCACCGTGCTTTGAGAGTGTAAACCTTTCACTGTGAAATATGAGGAACCTTTTCTCTGTTTCTAAATCTAATTCCTATTTTTGCCCTTTCATAGTTTTTAAATTCCTTTTTTACTTTTGTTTTTGAAAGGGACTCAGTGTAAGTGTAACAGATTTTTGTAAATGTTGGGAATTCTATTCCTTACATAAAGGTGACTGAACAGGCAAGAGTTCACCTTCTAGATAAAATACACTATATTTTTCTAGGCCATGCTATTTCGCAGTAGATATGTGTCTTTTGCAATCAGAAATCTGTGATTTATTACACTTTTCACATTATAAATTTAGAGTAGACCTCTGTGGCAACTTCTGTGGTCTGATCGTTCTGCTTTTCCATCCATCTTGAACAGATTTTAGTCTAATGTTCCAGACAGCTTCAAATATCTGTGTTTATATGGTTGTTTCCAAAATGCGAAGGATGCTAGGGGTGAGGGTACCACTGTACTTGGAATTATTTGGCTTGGCACAGCCTTTCCCTGCGGATGTTGGCATTTCCTTGACCTGCAGGAGTCAGAAGCTCAGCAGTGCTGTGCCCCCAGCAGGTCCATGTGCCCTTTCTCTCTGCAACTGAATTTACTCAGAGCTCTTCCTAAATAAGGAGAAAATAGGGATGCAGAAGAAAGCCAATCCCAGCTGAGATATCCTCGATTTAGATATCCTTAGCCTGACAGTCCATGTTTTTTGAACTAGTTGGCACATCATGGCCACCTTTTCCATCACAGTCTGGCACTGGTGGGGTAAAAATTATAAATTTCTCTCACAGGCTTCACAATAATGTATCTGAATAAAACAGCCATATCTTTTAATATTTTACCCTAACAGCTCTTGCAGTTCCCAAGGTGAGCCAGGGAGTATTGAACACTTAATTGAATCAGACTGGAGGATTAGGGAAAAGATTTTTCTGAAGGATCAATATGAATTAGGAGCAGATGCCCAGTCAAATCTAAGGGTTGGATTATTATTAGGCTCCTTGAAATCTGGTCACCTTTTTTATCCGGCTGAAGGGAAATTGTTGGGTACTGAACACCTGTGGGAAAAATTCTGACCCTTTTGGTTCTGATGTCTCATGTTATTCATGCTCCACTTGAGACAATATGAAATAATATAAAAATATCAATCGAGCTAATTATTTTCAATCAGAGTGAGAGGTATCCGAGTCTGATTGACAGTGACAGCATTTGGCTGAGCTGGAGGGAACGCAATCTTGGTAATCGTTCTTCTGTTATTTCCAAGCTACTTAATAGAGTTTTCCTTCTAATTTGTTTCAAAGCAAGTGAAAATATTGTTGTATTATCATTTAGAGTTAATTACACTGCAAATGAGCTTAATGAACTGTCTGAAACAAAGCTCAATCACAACCTGTTACATACTAACTATCAAAATCAAAAAATTCTTTAAATTCTTTGTTAGATACACCAAAGAAGATAGAAATAGCCAGTTATTAATGTCATCCTTTTATGAAATCAGGTTTGAGGTTGGAAAGCTTGAACTGAATGCATATACTCAAATTATGCAGAAAAATTGAAAAAGGGTTTGGACGGGAAAGTCAAATCTATTGGAAAAAAGAAGGAAAACAAAGATAACTGAACACAGGGGAAGACACAGTCACCTTTTCTTTATTCTCATACGAGGAAATCCACTTTACCTACTATTTGTCCATATTGGGAAATCTATCTATTAATAAAACGCCATTTTCTGGATTCGGTATTTTCACAAACTCTTCTGCAGTATTATGACTTCTCATGTTGTGTAAGGCAGAGGAAAAGACATGTAGTTCATTCAGGTCCTGAAGCCTCTTGGGCGACTCTTGCCCTTGAGTGATGCCCTGTCACCAACCATGCAGCTTTTAAGCAGCGCACGCACCGCAAAACCTATTTGTGTCATTAAAGTTTGTAATTTTGGACTTTTGAAGGCTTAATCCCTAGAAATGCTAAGATTTCCTAATGATCTATAATGGCACTGCTGATGTTCAGCACTTCTCAGGATTAGGTCTGTTATCAGCCTGGTTTATCCACCTCTAAAGCAGGTATTATCTTATCACTCTTATATACAGTGCTTTTAGCACGTCAGCCCCAAGTACTTGAAAGGTGAGGAGTGTTATTAAGTCTGACCCTTACAAGCTTTTCCAATGGTTTGCTTAATGGTTTTCTTACATAAATAAGAATGATGGAGAATAAACCCGAATATTCTGACAGGGCTTGGCTGGTTGAAACATACAGCAACGCATTTCACAAGGTCATAAAAAATTCTTCCAAGGCAAAAAGAAAGCAGCACTGACTTTTAGTTATGCACACAAAGTGGTAGCATGAGGTCCAATTATTTTTGAGTGTCTTAGAGCAAGCGCTGCAAAAAATGCTCTGAGAATGGTTTTTGTGGGACCTGTCTTGTGCTTGGGTAACGGTGCAGTGAAAAATGAATGCGGGTGGGATAATTCACGAAAAAAAGAATGTGAAATGCAAAACTGGGTTTGTTTGTAAATAAAAGTAGATTTGAAGGCAAGAGTGGTCTGTATGAGTCAGGTTCCTCTTCCCTCAGTCCCCGTTCTGGCAATATATGCAGCTATGCAGCACTGCAGCTATTTTCATGCTTCACTTTCCAGTAATATGAGCTGAACTGTCTTCTTGCAATCAGAACCTTCCCCAGCTCCGTTCCTATCACATCGCTGCTTATCTGCCATCTATTAAGTGGAGAGCAGCTGAAATGTGCTGCCTCATATTTCATAGGGGGGAATGCATTATTTAAACCCCATAACATTCCGTTTCGGTCAAGGATTCCATCTTCCTCCTGTTGGGGTAAATAATTAATGCTGCCTAGGATATTTCATGTGTGTGTGTGCGTGTGTGTGGTCACTAAGTGGAAATAGTAACGATTTCCTCTGTGTTTTTTCCTAGTTCCAGGCCACAGTGAAGGAGGGGGTCACGGGTGTAATAGTGAACTTAACTGTGGGTGACCGGGATGACCCCGCCACCGGGGCATGGAGAGCTGTCTACTCCATCATTAATGGGAACCCAGGGCAGAGCTTTGAGATCCACACCAACCCCCAGACTAATGAGGGAATGCTCTCTGTTGTCAAGGTAAGAACAATTCCCTTCTGCCCTGTATTTTTGCTGCAAGGTTAATCCCCTGGGTTCACTGGCACAGCAGGGACAGGTTATTCAAAGATACAAAGTTGGCTGCCAGCCCTTGTCCAAACTATGTGTATAAACCCTTCTGTCACAGTAACCTTATTTTTTTAGTCACAAGGACTGCCTGTTCCTACCTGTGTTGCCACTGTGCTTAAATAACAGCCGGATTTGCAGTAAGCATCACAATTACTAGTGAGACCTTATAACAAAGGTTTTTTTGTGGCTGAAGGTACAGTTAGAATTCAAGGGCCCCATTTTGTTCTCGTTTAGAGAATACATGCAAACATCAGGGAAGTAAGGGGCATGGATTCAGACTGAATCCACATTTCCAAAGTGGATTGGTCCCACATTTCTAAAGTCTTATACAAAAATTTATTGCCTGTCTTTGTATGAAGACAGTCCTATGTCTCAAACCTAAAAAATTTAAAAAAAAAAAAAGAAAGAAAATAGCCCTGCTTGCTGCCTGTACCAGAATTCTCTCTTTTTGGCTTCAGAAGAGGCATTTTCAATTCTTAAGACAAATACATGTATTTCCATGGCAGTGCCTTGATTTCAAGACAGGAGTTGAGAAAGCAGCTTGTGTTATTGTCATGAGTAGCTACTGAGTGTGACTCATTTGTTTGTTAAACACATGCTACGTATAAATAAACATGTATAAATGAGAATTGAATTATGTCTATGAGGTATGGCAAAAAATTGTAAGCTCTTGGACAGAGGGACATCTTCGTGGGTTTTTTAATTCCATTATGTTCATTATCTTCAATGCCCTTCAGAACTGACAGTGTGCCTAATCCTAAACTCTGACCAAGTTCCAGGTGCTGGGAATGCTGTTGTCCCTTTCTGGCTAATTCTGCCATCTGCGAGTTTTCCATGGGCTAAAGGAAAAAGTGTTAAGCACTGTTTGCACTTTGCCCTCTGATCTTCTGTTTTGCAGCCTTTAGACTACGAGATTTCAGCCTTTCACACGCTGCTGATCAAGGTAGAAAACGAAGATCCGCTGATCCCAGACATAACCTACGGGCCCAGCTCCACAGCCACCGTCCAGATCACTGTGGAGGACGTCAACGAAGGCCCAGTTTTCCACCCAAACCCCATGACAGTGACCAAGCAAGAGAACATCCCCATTGGCAGCGTGGTGCTAACGGTGAACGCCACTGACCCGGACACTTTGCAGCACCAGACCATCAGGTGAGAGCCATGCCCTCCAATTTTCATCCATCACAAAGTGGGAACGTCTTTTGTGCCCAAGAATTTGCCTGCCAGTGTAGAATTATGTTAAAGTTGTTTGGCTCTATACAGTAAGAAGTTACGATTTATGTTTTTTCCTGCAATTAGAGAGTCAGTTTGTTGAAAACACAGGAATTTAGTAGACAGGGAACTATGATTTTCCACACCATGAGATTCCTTCAGTAGGACAATCAAGTGCCACAAGCAATAGACTTGGTTTGCGTAGTCCCAAAACTACTTTTAACCTGCTTGTTTATTCTTCTTCTTTCATGAGAGCCAGTGAAGATGTGTAAAAGCTGAAAATGTGTAAAGCAATGATTCATCTGTTTTACATAGGGTTTAAATAAGTTTATGATCATTTATAATGTCCCTCAGTGAAATAATGATGGTCCGTCCACTTTCAAGAGCTGAGAAAAGATTTCCCAGTGAAAGACTGAAGCTAAAGGAAGCTAAGACTTGGCCTTGTCCAGATAAATGAAAATAAATTATTATTTCTGTGCTATAGTAATATAATCCTACATATTTGCCTTGTCACAAGGAGCTAACCTGGGGGTTACGTGGTATCATCATTTTATATTTTGATTCACCTGGTTTGGTCTTTTGGCTTTAGATTCTATGAAAAATCAAAAATCAACCACTTTGTTCCCTAAAACTAAATTGGCTTTCCAGACAGCTTTTCTCAGCATTTGAGAATTACAGGTTAGGTACTACCACTAAAAGCTACAGCTGTGTTTAATTTTTCATTCCTCCTGGTAAGTATCATTTCCCCCAGGTCTCAGTGTATGTAAAAGGGTATAAATACCTCGTGAGAACCACTTCAAAGCTGCAGCTGAACAATGGCTCTGTCAATCCATTCCATAGGCAGAGATTTCTCTGCTGTCACTGGGTTATTTAGCAGTGATTGTGCAATCCTTAAAGAAGGTTTGACACATGTACTGTCCTACAAAAAAGAAAGCTGCTGATCTTGAGGATGTTCTCTGTCAGTAACAAATGTTGGTGAAAATGTCACTGCAAAGGACTTGGATTTGAATGATGAGGAGGTGAATTTAAGCACAGGTGAGTGTGCTCATCTCCAAGGAAGGAGGAAAAAGTCAAGGTTGATAATTAAAAGTTTCAGTTCTCTGTATCACATCAAAGATAACATTGTTAATAACATGAATAGTTCAGTTTTTCTCCTTTGACTTCTACCATGAAAATACCAGTTTACCTGAAGGATGATTCTTAACACACCTTTCCCCTTGTTTTCTAAATGGATTTATTTCTAGAATAATTTTTTATTCTTAAGTTTAGCTTTTGCTCCTAAGATCCCTTATTTCATTCACAAAAATTTGTGCCTATGGATGGAATTTCTGTTGCTTGTCAGACAAGGGCAATGTGACCCTCAACGGCTTTGCTCAGAACCTGGCTTGTGCAGGGAACAGATATTTATTTCCTTTGGGTTTTGGACTGACTTTCAGAAACAAAATTATTGAAGTTCTCTATGATTTATGTATTTTCATGGGAGATGAAAAACCAACATTCATTAATGTAACAGCCGGTTTTGTGATGCTAAAAGAGAAAAGCCATTAAAATGTAAGGACTTTGTTATCAAAACCAACAATCCAGGAGCTATTACTTGAAATTTTCCCCTTGACCTACTGATTTTGCTGAATTTCTCCAAACTACATTGACCCTGAATTTAAAGGGCACCTAGTGAGTCACTGAACACTCTTCAATTAGCTTTAAGTGTGGTGTGTTACCACTGAAGTAACATAAGCACGTCCTGCAGTTCACCACACCTCACAGCTGGCTGCCAAGGAACTCAAATCTTGACTAACTCATCATCTAAACAGAATTTTCCCAGAAGTTTTACTGTATCTGCATAGCCAAACATGGAAGGTTTATAGCCAAAAGCAAGATGTTTTTTTCTTTTATGTGCAGAAAAGAAGAGCAGATTTAAGCTAGACAGGGCTGGGAATGAGGAATGATCGTATAAAGAAACTATGGAAATGGAAGTGGTTGTGTAAGACAGAAGAAAATAATGCAAATGTAATGGAAATCTGGGAAATGGTAGAATGCATCAGGAAAGGCAAATTTGACTACCTGTCAGTCCTATTGCTAAAATAACAGGAAAGCATAAAACAGCATTTTTAAAGGATATTTTAATGCTGACAGGTGTTGAAACACCTGGGTACCAGCAGTGAAAAAGGCAGACTGTGGTATGAGAACAGCATCTGCAATTAAAGACAGGGTACAATTCCATGTATAAAGGCCAAAACCACTCAGTGGTTGGGATCTGGCTGAAATATTTACCTCAAATTCCTACAGGCAGGTGTGTGTTTAGAGTTTGGGACAACGTCCAGGACTTTTAGAGCACGGACACCAAACTTTGTGGTTCTCAGACTATAACTGTGCCATCAGTCCTTGCTATGACTATATGGTAAAATGAAGGCCAAGCAGGGACAGCACAGACTCCTAAATGAGATATTCCACTGGGTGTTAATGACCATGAGCGAGCGATGCTTTGTCTGCAAGAAGCAATCAATGTCAGATTTGCACTGTGTGAACCATGTACATCACCCCCAACAAAGTATAAATGTCTTCAACATGGGCAGACCAGCAGAGAATTAATGTTGGTGGGCCTTGGGTTCTTTTTTCCAGCCTATTACAACTGAAATATATCTAACTGCAGGGATATTTTTGTTAATTTTCTGTATAGAACTTGTAGAAGGAGCTGCTGATTATTTGTAATCAGGAAATTTAGTTACTCTACTAGATATAACATGATAAATGCATTTCAAGACCCACAAAAAAGAGTAGAGAAACCATTTTTGCCATTGTCTGCAACTAGATTGAATTTATTCTTTGAACAATGCAGATCTGAATCAGAATCAAATTACTTATCTCTGAGAAACGTGGCTTACTTTGTAAAATTTCCCAAAGACAGCTGTACTTTTGAAGCAATTTTCTTTCTTATTCTTCAGCTTGAAGTGTTTTTGCAGGCTGAGGAAGAATTTCATTTCAAAGCTCAACCAAGCTGGCAAAAATGTGTTTCAGTGAAAAAAATAAGACTCCAAAATCACAGACCTCGGGCTGTGGCCGTTTGTCTGCACACGAGTGGCAGAACTTGCACGGTGTCAGCTCTTCCCTGTTCCATTGACATTAAAATTCCAGAGGAACTCAAGGTAGAGGTGGGAGCATCATCCTGGAAATAAGAGGTGGAAAACAGTGTTTGTTCCTCTGTCATTGCTCCCAGAAAGAAAAAGAACCTGTTCAAGCTGGGTCACATTTCTCAGATTCATTAACCTTTCTTTTTTTCTTTTTTTCCTTTTTTTAAGCATTTAAATCTCTCTACGGTTTCCATCTTTTCTAGAATTAAAAAATGAAAGAAATCCAGCAGGCCCCATTTTAATTATAACCCAACAATTTATTAATAGAACAGTAATGAAGTTTCTGAAATTTGATTTCTTAATCAGGGATCATTGTTATTTTTGTGCCAGATTTGAGAGTTTAATTTTGGGTACTTCTTCCCAACCTCTGAAATTTTAATCAGAAGTTTCAAGTGTACATGTCAATGAGAAGTTAAAGGCCAAATTTAATAACATTTTCTACCTTGGGAAATTAAAAGAAGAACCTTACGCTGAAATCCATTATTAACAGTAGATCTTAATTAAACACAGTTATGGTTCTCAATATTTGACTGTGCGAAGAGATTGGTTTTAACATTTTTCCCTTTTTTGGGATTCAACAAGTCCAGAATATTCACTAGTTAGGCTTTTAACTATGTGTAAGTAAGTTGTTTACTGCAGTGTATTTGTAATTTTTAATTAGAGCAGTGTTGTTTTCTGGTTTCGCAGCTTATCATGGCAATATATTTTTATTACCTACTGTGCACTTGGATTTTAAATTATTTATGTAAACATATTGTTTCAGTATTTATTATCAGTAAGCAATGTGACTCAACGCTTCAGAAATATCTTCATAAGAAAAGTTTATTACAGCTCTAAAGCACATCTAATTCATTAAGTAGAATTAAAATGCAGCATTTGAAGCTGGAGAGCTTAGAACCCAAACTGCATCGAGCTTCATGGGAACATAAAAGGCTGCAGAAATATCTGAAGCACTCTATGTAAATAAGGTGTATATTAGTGTATAATATTTATATCTGCACTGAATCGAGCTGCCCTGCATAGCACAAGCGGCTCCTGGAAGCACGGGGACACTGACAGCGTTTCCGAGCCCTGCTGGTCTGGAAATGGGAGCAAAGTCATTTATTATTGTCAGCATCTCCAAACAACAGCTACTGGTCTGTCTGGAAGGGGACAGACTCTGTGTCTCTTGATATAAATTGCATTTTTCTGTGCTGCAAACTAAGTGTTAATGAGGCTTCATCCTGGAGCATCAGACCAGGGGGATGAGGAGGCTGAACCCAACTGAATTAAAAGTGATTGTGTTTGTTTGCTGCCTCAAAGGAGGTTGTGGTGAGTCTCTGCTGCCAAGTCTCAAGTGAAAGGATGAGAGGAAATGGCCTTAAGTTTCCCAGAGAACGTTCAGATTAGATACTGGAAAAAAATTCACTGCAAGAGTGGTCAGGCATTGGAATAATCTGCTTAGGGAGCTGGTGGAGACACAGATCTGGAAGTATCAAGAAGTGTCTGGATGTGGCACTTGGAGATGTAGTTTAGGAGTGGGATCTTGGCTGACAATTGGATCTTGAAGGTCTTTTCCAGCCTCAATGATTCTGTGGATGATTTATCAGTTCTTCCAGAGCCACTAGACAATGGACTGGCTGTTGACTTTGGGAAAGGGAGTTTTTTGCTACTGGGACACGTTTTGCTTTAGATTGGATCATCCTCACTTTGGGGTTGGTGCCTGTGGAGTTGGTGGAAATCAGTGGAAATGTTCCCACCTCTAATCGATGGCAGCCATGATCTTTGTCCAAAAGGAAATAAAATGGCTGCCTAAAATTCTATAAAATAGGGCTGCAACTGCACTGAAGTAATATTCACAGCTCAGTGAGTGTCTCCCAAATCTCAAATGGCTGAGAAAACTAAGGAGAATTCTCTGGAAAAAGCGAGTTTTACTTCTGTTCCTCCCCTTGGCTGCCAATCCCCACCCTTCCACACAGCGAATGTATAAGCCATGAATTGCAAAGACAACTCAAAAAGCCTTTTTCGTGTCTCTTGCCAGGATTTTTTCAGAGATCCTGAATCCCCTGTGAACAAGGATGAGGCTTCACATCACATTGCTCACAACCACTTAAGGGATCAATTTTGCATACTTTGTTGCACATCAAGCCTTTTTAAAGCACTTTTGTTGCTGGTGGAGGTCAATAAACTTGCTTTTTTGGGATACACTCCAATCACTTCCAGAAGTACTACATAATGAGAGAGGGATGGGATGACTTAAGGAGCGAATGCTTAGGAGGTAACACACTTAGTCATGGTTAAATATGTCTCCTAGAGTCTGAAGGACTTGTCTTTGATTCCTAACAACAGGAGATTTGTTTTCCTTGTGCAGACAGAAGAATAGCTCCTTTGTTATAAATGAATGGCTGAGCCATGCTCTCAGCATGCAGCACCAGAGTTTTTCACTGTAAGTTATACCCAGGAGCATCTCAAGTTGGCTCTGCAGGTTTATTTATGGCCTGCCTGAACCCAGCCACTGGGAATTTGTAGTGCATCTCTGGATCTGAAGTTGCTGTGTATTGGGCAGTGTACATTGTTTTTCTCTTCCTTTCTCTCTTTTCAAGTTAGATGGAAAGGCAGGGAGAGATGGAATCTGCTTCAAGCAAAGAAAAGTTTTTTCATTTCTGTGTTTGTTAAATCTGAAACACAGAAACAACAGCTCTGGAGAGCTGCAGGTATTGGGGTATCCAGCAAGCAATGCCACAAAAGAGGAGATTTAATCAGCTCTGAACGAAGGAACTTGGGCAATTCCGTCATGCTACACAACCACCACATGTAATTGCAGGTTCTCAGTGGCCAACTACTGCCTCAAGAGTATTTTACACAGCAGTCTTTTAACTGACACTGTTCCTTGAAGGTGTTAATACTGTCTGAGCAGATAATTTATGTGATTCTTGTAATTTGTTATCATAAAACTAATAACGGAAGGGAAAAAAATAGTAAAAAACTTGCATTGCCTTTTTTTTTTTTTTTTTGTCCGTTTGACCAAACTGGCTTCCACTTTTTGTTTACTGAGCAAAGTAAATGACCCCTCTTTCCCCCTACAGCAAATTCTTTAGGCCTACAGCAATCAGGGAAAGAAGCAAAATTGTTTCTGGAGTGGTGCTGTACCTCCTTTATTCTCCTTTCATACCCAGAACCACACTGATGTAACTCTGGAAGGGTGAAAAGGGCTCAAAAGTGAAATCAGCCCCATTTTCCCTTGAAGAAGATGGTTTGCAGCTGGCCAGCACTGTCTGGTGCCTTTACCAAGGCTGAACTAATGTGGAGGAAGGAGCTGGTTAAAAGAAAAAAAAAGAAAATAAATAAAAATTCTCATGTGGGATCTACTGAGATGAGACAGAAGAGAACAAATGACTGGAATTAAATCCCACTGCTGAGAGAATTGAAATGTCTGCCAACGCTGGAATCTAGGCCCTGTAAAAGCTGTGGACAGCACCTGATGCTGACCATTCAGGAAAGCCAGTTCCATCTCTGCCAGCTGCAATAGCGGAGCTGCAGAGGAACAGGATGTGCTTTTCCTCGGAGCTGTGAGCAGGTGTTGATAGTCTGCTGCCCAAGCTCTGTTATTCAGTGCCTTTGTTCCTCACGGGCATCCCCCGGCTGCTTTAATTTACCGCCAACCTGTCAGCACCTCCCTGCTCACACTGGGAGAGTCCCTGGCATCACTGATCCCCCAGCTCTCCCAGGGTCTCTCACAGTGAGGGGCACCTCTAAGTCTCCTCTGATGTTTCTTTTTGCCCTCTTTTTACTGATGTTCTCTGCCTCTGTGTTGGGGCAGATGTTTGACCCCTTCTTTGCTTCTTTCTGCTTTGGTATATCTTAATTTTCAGTGCTTGAAGCCAATCCCAGCTCACCAGTTGAGCTTTGTTTTGAGCTCACCAGTTTTTGCCTTGCTGGGAGGTGAGGGAACTTCCATACTTGCTTTGCCTATGCTCATATCTTATCTTGTCTTGATCCTTGGTTCTTCCTACCAGTTGCCAAAGTTTGGGGAAAGGCTAATGTACATAAAAAGGTTAGTACAGCACCTATTTCCTTGTCCTCTCCTGGTAGAAAAGGAGGCAGAACAGGGAGGAAATTTTCAGACTGAGTGAGGCTGTTCTGAGGAACAGTGTCCCTCTCCTGAGGGGGGGGGGGAGATCAATCCCTCTCTCCTTGGTGGGTCTCTGAAAGAGCAAAAGTGTCTGAATTAAATTGTTAAAGTCTTCCTAAAGCAGGGGCCCCCAGGTATTCTCAACCCATGATTCATAGTTTTGCCCAGAACCCACCTACCTGAAGCTAGACCTCATCACTCCTGACAATACTTGTCAGAAGATCCTGTTCTCAGAATTTTCCACTGCTCTACTCTGTTGGCATAAATCTTACTTAATATGTTGATATTAAAGCTATGGATGATAGCATTGAAAATCTGTGTTTCCATGAAATCAAATAAGCCATAGTCGCCTATTTCAGCTTGCCTTGGTATTACCTTTAGAATCCTGGATTCTTGATTAATAAGGATGAATGTAGCATTTAAGGGGAGTTTAATTAGACCCTCTGTCTTTATCCTGCATAACAATATTATGCCACATTATGATTCCGACCGTGTCAGCACTCAGAATGAATGGCTGTGAACTGTGAAATTATAGGGCACATTTTTCATGTCACTGACTAAACAATATTGCAGATCTTCTTGAGAAATATAACAATAGGATCTATCAGTCACAAGTTATGCTTGCAGTGGAAGGCAGATCTAGACAATAACTCACTTTGTCATTACTGTTCTCTTCTAGTTTCAGAAAAGGCAGGATTTGGTCTCTAGAAGAAGTAAAGAGTATCTTGATTATAATAAGTTAGCTATCAAGTTTGAGGACACAGCCTGAGGAGTCATGTTGACAGGGAAGGGGGTGGTATGAATTTCTCTTAATATTTTAAAGCTGTTGAATTCTGGAGTCTCACTCAGCCGGGTTTGATCGTGCGTGAACGTCTGTGTGTAGTTACAGCTTTCAGTGGTGCTTTGATAGAAATTTATTTGGACTGGTAATAGGTGTGACTGGAGCTCCAGGGACCAGTGGTGTTTTATATGATAGCAAAAGCTGGAAAACCAAGAACTGAAGCCAAAGTTTTCCAGGAAGATTGGTGCTGCACCCAGGCCCGGATCCTGCCATGAAGGGAAAGTGTCCAATTAAGCAATTCAGCACTCGTGGCTTTAAAGCAGGTACAGATCTTGGATGGCACTGAGCAGGTGTTGCCTGGCACGTTATGGCCACACTTCATTAATCTGCCATCTCCAGACTAAGGATAGAATAAACCCATGGACACCTGCAGTTTGGTGCCAAAACTCCCAGTGAACCTGGGAGTAGGTTTCCATCTGGGAGCAGGAGTTTTCTCAAACACATGGAATTTCTGTTGTGTGTTCACAGCCACTGCCCGGTGGCAAGGCAGCCCCGGCCTGTGCATTTCAAGGTATAAAGACCCCATCTCCTTTCAGGCTCACAGATGGTTATCCTTAGAGTGGAATTGAAGTTCAGTGAAGAAATTGTCAGAAGGTTTAAGCACTCATTTTTACTAAATGGAGCTCTGCAGTGTTACTGTAATAGGAAAAACGCCTTGTAGAGTTCAATTGGAATTTTTCTATTAACTTAGTAATAAGGATGCCAATTTCTGCAAAATAGTTTCTGAGTAAGAGTGAAATTATGCACTTTGTTAAGCAGCAGTAAGCCTGTAGATTCATTCTTGGTTCAAATGTGAATTACTAGGGACTGACTTCTTCCTAATTTTATGACCATTATACTCCAGGTAAATATGCCTACAGAGACATGCATGCCTGCTCTACATACAGCCAGATAATTATTATCCATGGGATCCCTTGGGCAGCTCCTCTGGGTAGTGCTTAGCATCACAACCCCTTGGAGATACCAACCCTTCTCACTCAGATTTCACTGAATACTCCAAACCCTGGAGAATTTTTACACAATTACCTGTTTTAATGGGTCTGGCAGAGTACTGTTTCCTCTTTCACATGGGAAATTTCCACAAGAATTCTCACTGCCTAAGGCCCAGCCTCTCTGGAGATTCAGCCATGGATTGGTGGTAGCATTTTTCACAAATGCAGCCTCAGCCTTTATGTGCTAATGCTACAGGACTAAAACAAGGAATTTTTCTATTAGTAGGGAACCAGGTGCACAGTTTCTGGCCCTGGAATCCTCTAAATTATTAAGCAGTGTTTAAAAAACATTTTAGCTCAGAAGGAAAACAACACCGTCTCAGTTTTGCACGTCTCCGTGTCAAGGGTGTTAAGTCAGTTTGACTCGTGGAAACTGCTACAGAGTTTAGGTTTTTAAGTGCAAGGAAAAGAAAAGGAGGAAGAGCCCTTAATGGCTTTAATCTTTGTATAACTGTGCTTTTGAACAAGTCCTTCTTTGTGCAGCTAGGTGAGTCTTTTCATTGCAGCTTCTGTCATTTCAGGGGGATGAAAAAACAGATTATTTTGGTTTTACAGGTTTTGAGGCTTCCAGTTTTTTTGTCCGTCAAATTGAGACATTAAAATTCATCCCACGATGATGCTCTGGACCTGCATTGAAAGTGGCTGGCAGGACATTCAGATCCCAAAAGACAAGGGAAAAGGGTGTGAGAAGTTTAACTCCTGGGCATCCAACCCAGGGTTAAATAGCATGAAGTAACTGAGGCATAATAGAATCTTAGGAGAAGATTAAATACATTCAATTCACAGAGCACTATATTTGTGTGCGCTGAATGCAATGGATATCAAGCAGAAAATAAAACTATACATGACCAAATAGTGGAATACTTTTGGTAAAATATTTACCTCATTGGTACCACCCGGCAGTCAGGCAAGGCCTGGATAGAAAGTTTATCAGCAACTGTCAGTGTGCTAAATTAAGGTTAAACAAGCAACCCTAAATCTTCCAGTTCCTGTCTTTTCGGTTTTTAAGCCCATAACATCTAATGAAAGCCCTTTTTGTGTCATAAATGAATACTTATGTGGAGCTTTCCCCTCTAACCTCTTCACATTTTCCATCACTGGCCAGCAGATTTCTTAAATGACACACATTTGTCATGTTGTTTAGTATATGTCTGAGGGGGGCTTGGTTATTATGATGATGAACCTGATATAAAAATTGTGCTGTGCAGAGTAGATTTGTGGAAGGCAGCACATCAGAGCAAGCCTCAGGTGCACGCAGGATGTGCACCCTGGCAAGAAAGAAGCTTTTTAACCTGCAAAGGGAAATTGCTGAGACTTCTCCAGCATGAACTCACCTCTTAGTATAGAAAAGATAATTTTTCTGTAAAGAATATACTTTAATTTTTTACTTCCTTGCAAAATACAGGGGGGTTTAATATGTTGTATATTGTGTATTGAAATATACCTTGTGACTTTTCTTTCAGAATATCTGGCAGGATTTAATTTTGGTCATCCTGTATTAATATTTAGACGTGCAAGGACAATTTTGTTTTGCAGTAACGTCACTCAGACAAGGGATGTTACAGTGAACATCCCCTGACTGAGCATAACAGAGTGTGGAATCTGAGTTTCAGTGTTTTGTTCAACAAGTGGAAAGCAGTATTTTGTTTTCTAGCATCCCTTGGGTGCTGGATGTTAGAGATTCCTAGAGGCAGAAAGGTGCAGAGGAGGGAAATTCAGCACAGCAGCCCCTAACAAATGGAACAGCCTGGACTTGATGAGTTTAGAAATAAACCACCAAAGACATGGTTATGCACGACCTTGAAACATGATAAGGGCCAGGCGGGTAAGAGACATCCATGGCTTTAAAGTGGGTTTGGACAGCTTGAATGCCTGAGAATCTGATTCAGTGAGGTTAGGACAGGTAAATCACA
Source organism: Gymnorhina tibicen (assembly GCA_013399875.1). NCBI lineage: Eukaryota > Metazoa > Chordata > Aves > Passeriformes > Artamidae > Gymnorhina > Gymnorhina tibicen. The sequence continues at coordinate 1,655,321 of VXAZ01005267.1, read as the reverse complement.
CTGCCCTGGCTCATTTCTCATGGTCATTAAGGATAGCGAGTCAGGCAAACAAAAGAAAGCGTCTGAAAATAAAGGAAAAGATGTGACACGATATCACACATTGCTGCAACATTCAGGACAGAGAGAGGTCGTGTATTTTTGTATAGTTCAATGTAATCAGTCAAACAAAACTCAAATAGGAGATTGTCCATTATTACCAAAAGAATGAAAGAGAATTAATTAAGTTTCTTCTGTAAGAACTGCACCCATGAAGTACTTAGTGTATTTGAAATCAGCTGGAAGAAGACCCAAAATCTTAATTTAAAAGTTATTATTAGCCAGGCATGAATGTGCCTTTTTCTTCACATTATCAGATGGTAATGTAATTTTTCCTTGGATGTTATATACCCACATTATCAAACACACTACTGAATTTCTCACCTACCCTTTCCTTTTCTTGATATTGATGCTACAAGGTTGGAAAATGTTTTTCCTTGGTGGGTATTAATTCTTCTGGTCTATATAACTATACAACAGCACCAGGGAAGTCTATTTTCCTACTACAAATTCACTTTTTTTAAACAAAGCTAAGCAAGAGAACTGAAAGGAAAAACACATCAATTTTTGCATTACTGATAACAAAGTGACATATTTTATTTTATATTGTCTCCTGTTCTTGCACTGTCCCGTAGAGAATTCAACTTTTATAAGAGATGCTTAGAGTTTAAACAGGCAACAAGGAGTTAATTCCTAACTAACAACTCCTACCTAACTCCTCGATTGCCATCGAACTGTGACCAAAATCATTCTGATGTGATTCTGTTTCACCCTGGAATGGTTTGCCTGGGTTTGGAACGCCACATCTCTCCTCCCTGAAGGTGACATTTAACAAGGCCACGTGAAGGGCTGGAGCCAGGACAAGCCTTCCATTCCCAGTGTCATGCCAGAGTTAGAACAGGCTGTGGTGGAGTGCCCATCCCTGGAAGTGCCCAAAGCCCCATGGATGTGGCACCTGGGGACATGGGTTAGTGGTGGCCTTGGCAGCGCTGGGTTAATGGTTGGACTTGATGATCTTAAATATCTTCTCCAGTCTTAACAATCCCATGATTCCATGACTCTGTGTGCCAGCAGGAACTTGAATTTCCAGCACAGGGCTCTGCCTCTGTCCAGCTCCCTCCTTCAGGGAGCCAGTGGGGGGCAGAAGGGAGACGTGGAGGCATTTTGTTGGTTTAGAGCTGTCACTGATGCCATGGTGGGTGCTGATGTGTTGGTGGAACCTTCCAGCCTCGCTGGCAAAGCTCTGCAGGCAGGAACACGGAGCCGATGGGAATGTGTCCCCGTGTGCCCAGAGCGTGTCACGGGCAGCTGGTGGCAGCAGGGGCTGGTGGCACCCACAGGCTGTGGCAGCAGGAGCAGCAGTGGCTCTGCAGGAGAGGCTGGGGGTGCTGCTGCAGCCTCCTGAGGGGTCACACAGCTCTGCCCGCTGAGCAAATCCCCTCTACGAGATGTCAGTTCTTAATTCAGCTGCTATTGTGAACTGCAAACATGAAATACCCTCCTGGGGCTCAGCTCCACACTCAGCAAAGACCACGATAATGGCTCAGGCAGTGCTCTAATGTGAGAAAAAACCCAAGATTTAAGCCAGGTTTTGCCTGGATCAGGTTCAGCTCAACTCCCAGGATCAGTGTTTTCCTTTTCCTTCAGAGAAGTCTGGATTCCAACGTGGATCTTTGCCACTCAAGATTATGCCTGTCAAATACATAAAAACACACTTATAATCAGCAGACTAGCAGCCAATATCTCACCAAAATGAGTGTCTGGAGAGAACCCTGCAGCAGCAGCATATTTGATCCTGGCTGTCCCATCATGTTTAACTGGAGCTGGGGACAGCGCTGTGTGTTTGACAGGGAGAGCAGAGGGACGGAGCAGGGCTGGGGCTGTTTTTCCTGCCAGGCCTCCGACTGCAGCGTGCCAAGGAACTCGGAGGCTTTCCTAAGTCAGCAGAACATTATTGCTCTCCCATCATCTTCGTGCTACGCCTTGGGAATAGCTGAGTCTCAGAAACCAGCCCTGTGCAAGTTCAGCCAGCTCGGGAATGCCCCAGCTCTGTCAGCACGGGAAACTACTGCAATTGCTTTTCTGGCACTATCAGCTCCTTCACAGATTTTCTGTCTGAATTGCCACTTCTTGCACAGCCAATTTATTGTATGTTAAATTTTGTCCTTTCTTATGCGACCCCTTTTTTTTCTTTCCTTTGAGTTTTGTTGCTAGCCTAAGAAAATCCGACTGAAAATATTTATGCTGGTTCATCCCTTTCAACCCAAACCGTTCCAGGATTTCCTCTAGGACTGCAGAGGTAAAAATTACTACCGGTAGTAAGGGATAGGATGGAGGAAAGTCATTCTATTAATAACTCTGAGTGCCTTGGGAGTAGCCAGGAGCTGTGGTCCCAGGGATGCCGCTTGTGGATGTTCACGTTGAGACGCTGCTCTTTGTGTCATTTGTGCACATTCTTTGCTTCCCAAAGATCCATCATTAACAGGAAATGTTGTTAATGTTTAGTATCAAAGGAAATAATTATGCTAAATCTGCAGGAATTAATTCCCAAAATGTCCCCCTTGGTATTTCTGGATCCCCTGGCAACAAGGAGAAAGGCCTGTGATAGTTCTAGACTTAATTATTTTCAGAGTGGCAAGGTGTTATTCTCCATTGCTGGGATACCCAGTGTCCTCCAGATTTATATTGGAGTGGAATTCTTTGAAAAATACTGATGAGAAAAGGCAACAAAAGAGTCAAACGAGTGTGCAAGAGGCAGCTGAAGGTGCCATAGGGTGTCTGCTGCTCTCACTCTGCTTTGAGGCATCGCTGTAGTGAGGGCTTCGCACTGGCACAGCACACTAACTGTGCTGAAATGATTATTCAGCACGTTTGTTACCCTTCCCTCCTGGAAATTAATTTGCAGAAACAAATTCCCTTCCTTCATTAGGAGATGAGTCCCAGAATCAACAGCGGCCAGGGCTGGGCATGTGTTTGGATACAGAGGCTCAGGATGCAAACTGTGCTGGAGCTCCCCTCCCTGCCCTTTTGGGAGGTGTTTCCAGGCCAGGGTGTTCCCTTTGTGACTTTAGTCTTAGCCAGGGCACAGCTGAGGTTTCCTGGAAGCTGCCAGAGCAATTCCTTGCTGGGAGCAGCCAATCCCTGACAGTGGGACCCACAGTCCAGCAGGAGCTCTCTTGATCCGCACAGATTAAAACTTCGCAGGGTGAGCCACTCCCAACCTCCTTTCTGCCCATCCCTAAAAAAAAACCTGGAGAAGCTGCAGAAATGTGCTATTCCACAGCTCTGTTCAATACTGACATTTCAGTGCTGAATCTGCTGGGCTCTTATAACAATTTTCCAGTTTTTCAGGAGTTACCAGGACCGTTCTTGGACACAGAGAGCAGGAAATGGATTTGCAGTGGGAGCAGCTGCCTTCGCTGGAAGCACAGGCACAAAGAACAGGCGTGTGCAGAAACTTTGATAGAGTTTTGCTGCCAAAAACCTTCCCTGGGTAGTTTGTAAAAGACCCTGCAGCTCATCTGATGTTGATTAGCTTTTGAGGCACAATTGCCACGATGAGAAAACTTTTACTGATTTGCATGTGTTGCCAATTATTCTAACAGTAACAACCTGATTATACCAGTGTGTTAGTCCCAGATATGGTGTATTATTCCCTAGCTTTAGGAATAATTCTGATAGTTATAGCCTCTGGCTTCATTTAACCATAGCCCTAATCACTTCTGATTAAAACATACATAAATGAGTTTGTGGATTTTTTTTTTTTTTTGTTACACCTCAGCTTCTAGGATTTTATTTTTTTGCCCCAAAGGAAAGAAAAAGAGAAAATTAGGTTTCCGCATAGAGAAATGTTTGAAAGACTGTACAATAATAACAAAAAATATTTTCATTTCCAGAACATTTTATTTAACCGCCTCATTAATACAATTTTATTATTTTCATTTGATTAATTGCTGTAGGTTTTGAGTTTGGGTTTATTTTATTATTCTAGTTGCAGTGACTCTCCTGTTACTTTCTTCATGTTTACCATGGGGTTTACATCATTATTTCTCCACACAAATAGCTAATTAGTCAACCATTTTCTCATTTGACATTTCTCAGTGGCGGGGGACTGAAAACTGAATTTCATCTAATTTTTCATTCTGTTTTGATCGTATCATTGGAGCTAGAGAATTGTGATGAAAGCCAGCCTGTTAAATCCCTGATGTGAGACGCAAAATAAAGCTGAACTGAGGGATGTTTCAGCTCCGATGGGGAGATGGGGTGCATCAAAGTGCTCTGCAGATGGGAACAGGAGCAAACACCGAGTGTAGTGTGGTCACAGCCTGCAACCCATTCCCTCAGGGCAAGGAACCACTTCCAGGACTAAAATCCCTGAGATCAGGGCCAGCCAGGCGCCGAGGCAGGGAATGGTGATGCCTGTTCAGACAGGATTAGCATAAAGCATCTGCAAGCTTGAGTCTGGACATAAACTCCCAGAAACTCGAGGGACATTTTGGGATCACCCAGGAAAAAGCTGCTGCAGGGAGTTACAACAAAAGCTGGGGTGCCCCACCTGCAGAGCTGATGGATTCACCCTGGAATGTGTCCAGGTTATCAGAGAAATGTGTATTTTCAGTGACTGAAAATCCACAGACTCACTTGTGGCACAACACTGATGGGGAGTTTCAATTTTTTTTTTTTTTTAAATTGTACTCTAAGTTGGCATTTCCAGCCCGTGAAAATACAGACAGCCTGCAAGCCCATAAATCCGTTCCACAAAGCTGTAAAATGTCTCTTGCATGAATCCTCAATCTTCAGTAAGTTTAAAATTGCATCTGACCTAGCACCTTTCTCAACAGTGTGGCCAGAAAATGTGAATTATTTCAGGTTTTAGATTTTGTTAATGATATATTTATTCTGATTAATAATAATATCAATTTCAGTTAAATTTGCTTCTTTACGTTTTTAATTTTTTTTTTTTTAAAGAATCTAGCCCAAGTAATCTGAGCATGTCCAAATCTCTGCAGGAGGTTTTTCGTAGCCTGCTGCACACGTAGCATAGAGCCACACTTTCAGTGCATTTGAATCCAAGTTCAAATCCATTCATTTCATATGATTTAATGCTAGAGAAGGCTGACTAGGCTTAGCGTGGCAGCTGGAGTGTGTAAATCCAAGATGGGCACTGCAAAGTACAAGCAGAGGACAGTTCAGATTTTAGTTTCCCTTCTGACTCTCTAACAGCATCTTTGGAAGACTGGGTTAACTCTGTGTTGATGGAGCAACAAGGAACATCTTTAGGCCAAGGTTTAGGCCAGACACAGTGAGGTTTAAGATTCACAACAGCCATTGAAAACTGTCCGTGGTGACCTCCAGAGATTCCTTCCAGCCCCAACCACTCTGTGATTCTGTGGAATCATGAAGTTAGACATACAGACAGTTCTGAGAGCCTTGAGGATCAGAAATCAGCGTGCACACATTTACAACTGACAGGGAAAGATCTGGAAAAGCCCTTTAGTGGGGTGAGCACTGCTCCCTTTATCATTTCTCTTACAACCTGGCCTGGAGTTCTTGAGATGTCTAAATGCTTACATTTTGTCTCACTAACACTGTGTGATGAAGCATTTATGCTTTTGTTTTCCCTTTGATATGAAATCCTCTAGCTGCCTTTTAGACCTTACCTGTAATGGAAATGAATTCAGGAATCCTAAATAATGCCTTCCTTCTGCTGTTAGGACAGGCTTTGTCACACTAAACACAAGGGCCATGAGTTATTGCCCTGTACAAAGTTGTGTTTAGGGGCTGCAGCAGAAGATTTTGGGCGGTAGCTTTATATCTGAGTAAAAAATGGAATCCAAACCTCTATATTCATCTGCACCTCGAAATTAATACATTTAATCAATTTTCAGTATCTGAAAAAAAAGTGAATCACAGAATAATTGAATGGTTTGGGTTGGAAGAGCCCTTAAAGATCATTCCAACCCCCCTGCCGTGGGTAGGGATGTCACCCACCAGACCAGGATGCTCCAGGCCCCATCCAACCTGACCTTGGAAGATGAAAACCCACAACTGCTCCAACAACATTCTTCTGATGGCTTTAAACATTTGGCCACAAACATTTTAGAATTAAAAGTTAAAAAAACAATCTCGGAAGCTGCATAAAAATGATCTCTACAAAACCAAATGTCAGTATAGTTGCAGAACATTAGCTGTAATATACATTAGAGAATTGTTGTTTTTGTTCCACATGGGATAGGAATTAGAGACCCAGCTGTGCAAGGCTGGGAATACACATATATATATGGGTTTTGCCCTCCCCAAAGCTTATAACCCCAACCAGCCTGGGAGCAGGAATACCTTTGTTATCTCACAGGCAAAAAGCAGAAAAATTGCCATGTGTCCTCAGTAATGAGTGTGGAGAGTGGTTCAGCTGGAGAATCGCTGTGCTGCAATAAGGTTCCCTTTCTGCTCTTTCTGGCGCCATATGCTGCTGTAATTAGTGCAGGCAAAAGGTAATGAGAGCACAGTGGAGAAGAGGGAGCTCCATGGGAAGCAGGTTGATCTCTCAAACTCTGCATTATGTCATCCCTCTGTAGAGCACAATGCAGTTTTAATCCAGATTTTATATGCTGCACTTATATTTTGGGAAGTTTTTTTTATCTGTCTCTGGGAAGCACCACTGCTTCCCCAGGTGTGTATATTTGTGATGTAATTGCTGCACCAGTCTCTCCCAAATGCCTGTGAACCTTTTTCCAGGGGTAGTGCCTCATGATTTTTCAACCAGAAATTCATATTGGTTTCATTTGAAGATTACAGCATATCTGTATTTAGAGATTTTTTCATTCAGAGGCAAAAGGGTGTTCATGCTGAGCTCACAGGCACAGATACACAAAGTTACCTTCTCCATTATTATTTTACTTGAATTGTTCTGGAAGAGTTCATAGAAAAATTTCAGGTGCTGCCATTTCATGTTGCAGTCCCAGCACAAGCACGGATTCATGAATGTGAATAATGTGAATGCTTTTCCTTCCAAATGCAGACATGGAGCTATACTTAGGTGAAATACTAGGTCACTGATAGTTTATACTTCTGTCAGTGGGACCAGGATCCAGAAAAGGAGCAAGTATGAATTGGATGTCACGTACGGATAACTTTGTTCTATTCCCGAGACTGGCTCCTGCCAGGCAGAGTGAAATTGTATGAAAATCTTTACTATCAATGTCTTATCACAGAGTATTTTGGGTTGGAAGGGACTTTAAAGATCATCTTGTTCCACCCCCTGCCATGGGGGGGCCGACACTTCCAGATTTGCCCAAGACCAGGAAGTAAACACGCACATATATAGATGGATGACAGAGAACATGGATTTTAACTCATGTCTATTTCAAACACAGGTTAAAAAAGAATTAAGTAGATAGGCAATTTTAAAATGCCAGGAAATATCTTTCTGCATCTTTAGAAAGCCACTCAAATATTCTTTTCCATTCTGTCTATCTTGGTACTTTTGATGTCTCTCCTTGCCCTGTGCTCTCAGGCCTTTTGCAGTGATTTACAGATTTTATCCTTTTAGCAGCTTTTCCAGGCAGAAATACATCCTCACCATTTTAAAGCTGAGTTGAGGACTTAGCAAGAACGAAAGGCTTCCCTAATTCCATTGGGGTGGAGCCGGGACCCGAAATGCAGGCTGTGAGTCCCAGTTCAGGCAGCCCAGCCTTGCTCCCTGCTCCAGCACGGTGTCAGCAGCTGCTGCAGCCCACAGAGCCCGCCTGGGGAATCAGGCAGAGGGTGCAGGGCCAAAGCCACTGCAGCTCTTCTCTCCTGCCGGGAATTGTGGTGGAGCAGTCCCTGCAGGACACAGCTGGAGCCGCCTCCAGATGCACCAGGCTGAAAACCCCGATGCTGACAGAATCTCTGTCCTTCCCTCTGGTCGGTGCCACGTCAGGCTGGCTCGGATGTGTCGTTCAGCACAGATCTGGCACTGCTTCCTTTTGCCTTCCTTCCCTTTCTGTCCAGGCATGAGAGCCAAGCCCCCTTGACCCGACATGGGAAAAGTCTGGCAGTTTCCAAGCCCTGGAAGTCCTTGCCAGGAGCAGCATCTGAGTGTGTCTGGCTGCTCTCCTGTGACACCCTGGGCCACGGCACTGCTGGCTGTGAAATCCTTTTTGTGGCTAGTGCAGGGCCATGGCTCTGATTGGATTTCTGTGTCGGTGTTATCAGCTCTGTTCTGTGTAAGGATCTTTGCTAGCCAAGCCACCAGCCAGCGGCACCAGGCAACCCCTGGAGCTGCTCTCGGAATTATTTCTCTCTGTTACAGCAAGAGAGAGATTTTATTTATAAATTTTAAATTATTTCCATATATCTGCTATTCTGCTTTAGTTCTGCACCAAATGGACCAAGTGCGTATTTTGATTTGTGTTCTGTTCTGCATCCACAGCCTCTCTGTGTCTCTTTGTAGGTCTGTGTTCCAGGTGTGCACTCAGACATTGGAGCAGACAATTTCCAGTGGAAGGGAATTGTTTTTGCTGCTCTCTTTGCAGTGCCTGGCTTTTTGAAAATGCCAGGACATGAACCCAGTGCAAGGAGGTCACAGTCAGAATACGTTACACCCACTTTCCCCTGCCCTCTTGTCATGCAAGCCCTTGGGAATTGTGAGCTGTTGGCACAGTTTAAAATTTAAAAGAAAACCCCACAATGAAATAAACTCCATGAGCAACACTAAATCTCACTGCTGCAAAGTAGAATAAGACCAAACTAAAGAGTAATTGGTACACAAGAGAGCACAGCTCTGTGTACATCTGATGTATCAGGGTGCTCAGGACTGAACAAACAGTAGGAACTTGCAGGCAAGTTCATGTTTAGCCACCTAAAAAAATGGTCTGATTTTAAAAGCTGCTGTGCAATCAGCAGATCCCACCAAAGTCAAAAGTGGGAAGTGAATCTTTGCAATTCAAAACTTCTATTTTTATCACAGTTTTTATGATAGGTCTATTCTAAACCTTTGCTAGCAGAGCCCTCAAAAAGTGGAACAAAGAACAATCATCTTAACTGTACTGCAATATGCTCTTACAATAAGTAAAAAATGTGGTGGGAAAGACAAAGTACTACTTTTACAATATCCTGTGCCAAATCACAGGTTATACAATCCAGTTTTTTATTTGCACAGCCAACAGTGCTTTGTAGAGCAATCAGGGAAGATAATACAATCCATTTTACATTCTCATTACTTTAGAAGTGTTGAATCCTCTGAAATGGTTTCGGGGTTAATTGAGAATTTGCAGTTTTACAATAGACTAGCAATTGTTTAGGCTGCCCTTGTTTCATATTTTTGTGCACACCTTTGTTGCAAAGTTATAAAAACAACAATAAAAAGAGAAACAAAGAAGTGAAATGAAATAATGATCTGCATTGTTGCCGTTCCAGGCACTCATTTTTGTGGGAGATAAAGCTGAGGTATTGATTAATGTTTAAATGGCTATTAAGAGGAAGGACGTGTTGGGTTGATGGAACATCTCACTGTGCACTAACGTTTTCCTTTGATTCTTTTCCACATATTCTCTCTGGGAAAATTTCTGCTCCTGGGGAAGCCAGTGGTGGAACTCTGAGTTACTTTTCTGCCAGCATAAATAAGTCAACTATTTTTCCTCTTCACCTCTTTTTCTGCATAAATTCCAAAAGTTTCTGGTTTCCAAATCTGCTCTTTAACTTATTTTAACATCAGAACAGCCCATAAAGATGTGTAATTTTTCCTGGCTGTACATGCTGAAGTTTTGATGCTCACTCTGGCTGCCTGAACACCAGAATGTTCTTGTGCACCACAATCAACTCAGCAGCACCCAAGAAGTTGCATTTTTCAAGCCTGAAGCGAAGTTGTGGTGAAGAGCAGCAGCCTGGGTAGAGCTGTCTGTCAGCACTTCATCAGCAGCTGGCATTTTATTTCATTTTACCATTTTATTTTTTTTTTACCCCCCTAACAATGTGTTATTTTTGCTTATTCCCTCACAGTTGCACTGATATATATATATTTTTTTTGCACCATTATCACACAGGGCTTTCAGGTGAATTCAGTTTCAGGTGAACGCCGCTGTGAGGCACTGCCTCAGCACAGACTCCTTAAATAATAACAGCCTCCATGTCAATTACTGGTAATTTAAAATGTCTATAAAAGGTTGTAGGGTGGTTTATGACCTAGAACAGTTCACTACAAAAAAGATAAACAGGTTATTATCCCACTTATTGATTATATGATTGGAGTTTTGGTTTAAAATATTAAGACATTTAATTGGAGAGGGAATTGGTGTCAGTTAATTCAGTTCTGTGTTGTTCTATTACTTAATATATTTAACTGAGTATAGAATTGGGCCCTAATCATGAACATTCTTACATTTATTGCTTCAGTCAAGCAGGGAAGTTCCCGGTGTGTAAACTCCACAATCTCTTTAAACATTTCCAGTTTTGGGGGCTGAATATTTGTGCTGATTAAAGGGAAAAAGCACACCAAGGAATTTCATATTGGGGGATCTTGGAGACAGCATTTCCAAACTCTGATTGAGGCAACACGGATGTGGTTGAATTTAATCAGCAGAAGGAGGAAACTCCAGATGCCAGAGGGCAGAACAAATGTGTGCAAACAGGGCTGGGTGTAACCACCTCCCCACAGACCCCGTGGATTCACTGTCTGGCTCTCTTTTTGCTGCCATTCCCCACAGTTTAGTACATTTCCAGCTCACCCAAAATAACCAATTGAAAAGAAAAAAAAATGAAAAACACTCGAAAAATAAATTAAAAGTACAACTTCTAGTCCAACTGGAATTCTGAGTCTGGAAAAAGGAGGACTGTGATAGGATTCATGAGGTCAGCGTGCATGCAGAGGCGCACTGGGAGTGTTTTGGCTGTATAACACAGCAGTAGGAGACAGGTCCTATGTAATGTCTTAAATATTGATTTCTCTGCTAAACTGTGGGACATATATTTATCTCCAAAGGAATTGACTCAAACTTCTCTCTATATCTCCCTCTGCCAGCTAAGCCTAACCACACCGAGCTGTCCCTAAGGGAAGGCACAAGGTTTAAATTGTATTTTTGAATATTTAGAGATCCACTTGTGAAAGCCACTGAGCGCAAAGACAGATTCCTTTACAGCAAAGTGATTGTTTTATGGTTAGATCTGTAATTTGATAACACCCTCTGTACTTTTATTCAGGTATTCAGTGTACAAGGACCCAGCAGGGTGGCTGGAAATCAACCCTACCAACGGCACCGTTGGCACCACAGCAGTCCTGGACAGGGAATCTCCCTTCGTGCAGAACAACGTCTACACTGCTCTCTTCCTGGCCATCGACAGTGGTAACTATAATTGTTATTAATATCATTATTATTAATGTTATTATCCCTAGTACCGTTTGATTTTCCTGCTTGAAAAGTTCTGTTCTGAAAGCTGCATGTGTAAAATCAACCATGTGCTGCAGCCCTTCTCTGCAAGGCCACCTAAAGGTGTTAGAGATCATTGTGGAAAACAGGAGAAAGAGGAATTAACTTAAAACTTCAAATTTAGAGCAGCTTTAATTTAAGTTTCTACCTCACACATTTATTCCTACACTGATGTCTTAATGCCAGGTGCAATTAGTCTAGAAACATTCTTGGAAAGTAATAAATCATCCTAATCAGAGTTAGTTTCTCCACAATACCTGAGCAGTCAGCATGCCTGAGGCACCTAAATACCAATAACAACTCATCCTTGATATATTGGATTGTAATCTATTTAATGCAATGAAGTGACAATAAAAACATAACTAAACCCCTTGTTAAAATGCAACAATTTTTGCATACTGTGTGTATTAAAGTTCCTTCTGTCAAATAGAATCCAAATTAAGCTATCTAGGGAAAGTTCAGCGAGTGACTTTGGAGCAGAGAAAGAAAGAGAAAATCCTGAACATTCCAAATCTCCCGAGCTAAAGGCACTAAATAAATAAAAGATTTGCCTGTAATATAACAGCTAATATGCTAACACTTTTTCACAGCTGCAGCTGGTTTAGCCCGGGTTGATGAAATGTAAAATGCTCTTTTTAGGAGAGTAATTCTACATTTTTGTAAGCACATGACTCAGGGAACATTTGCAGGGCCTGACAGGAGAAAGAAAATATCGCCTTAAGTATAGCAGAAAAAAAATTCTGCTGAGATGATGATTTACTTATATATTAATATACATATTTTCCTTAGGAAAATTCTGGGGGGAAATGTAGCACTAAACATATTTCTGTCTTTTACTTGCTGTTGGATAGAGATGCATTTTTTTTTTTAAATGCATCTTAAAATCTGGTGCACTGGGAAATGTCATCTCACAATGAAAGTAAAAATTTGGGATATTACTGAGGGGTTACCCAAAGGACAAAGTTGTGTTTTAAAGGTGAAGTCAGATATTGTCAAAGAGAATAGACGGAGAAAGAAACTGAGTGGTTTTGACTGTGGGAACCAGCCTGAGCGGTGTGGATTTTGGGGGACACCTTTATGCTGCACTTAGGGCAGTAACAGTCCTTGCTCATTCATTCTAAGCCCAGAACCTCACCGCTTTTAGTTCTCAGGATGTTTTTTCCATTCTGGAAAAATGAAAGAAGGGAAAGCTGTGCTGAACAGCAGAGCGAGAGAGGAAAGGAATCCTGTTCACTTGGGGTTCTGAGCCAGCACCTGATCGCAGGCTCTGTAGCTGTGTTTATTTGTGCTTGTGCAGCTCTGTCAGTGCAGGAGTTCATCCTCTCCAGCGTTACTGGCTCCTGTGATCGCGGCGATTACAAACCTCGCGTGTGCCCGCGGGACTGCCACGCTGAGGAGTTAATCATGGCCATTGCAGAGCTCTGCCCTCCTGCAGTGTGCAGCCCTGCCACACGTGGAAGTGGGAATAAACAGCAGAACTTAATTAGCTGCTATTAACCTCGTGCCCTGTATCACCTCTGGATTAATTACCAGGCAGCTTGGGGAGCACAATTAAACTTAGAGATGGCCTGCGAAGTGGGAAGATTTTCTGCTGGCCTGTATCGATGGCTCTTGATAAAGCAGCCAAGGAAGTTTTAGAGTGGATCTCAACAGGTTGGGGGTCTGCCTTGTCCCCTGCAGGGATGACTGGGACTGACAATATCCCTGGAAAGTGTTCCCAAACTTGTTTCCAGGCCACTGACAAAGTGAACTAGCACAGCTGGGAGACCCACTTCATCCCTCCAGCCATCAGAGCTAATGTCCAACTTGAAATATTGCATTAGACGAGAAGTCAAATTGCGGTAGAATGATATGAAATGAATACAGAATTATTTCAGGACTCTAAAAGAAGGTTATGTTAACTTAAAAAGGGAAAAAAATCAGATTGAACGTAACTATCTGCATTCTCTTCAGAGCAGCATTGTCCACAGAGTGCAGATCTCTTTCTGCAGGTTAATAAGCAGAGCCTGTCTAATACCAGTGAATATGCCTGGGACTTCTCAGTGAGAGGGCAGCCAAAGGCAGGATTAAGAATTGCCAAATGAAAGAGGGTAATAGAGTGAAAATTTAGAGGCATTTCTAATAGAGCAAGTCATTTGCTTGGGCTAACAGGCTGGGGGTGAAAAGGGACGAGAGGAAAAAAATGCCTTTCCAGAAATTCTTTTTTCAAAAGCATTCAGTGGAGGTTTTTTATTTCCTGTGGCCTCTCAACTTATCTCTGAGTCAAATCTGAGATGTGCTGGCACAGGCATGGGGGAAGTCTGAGCTGCCACAGGCTTTGCTTTCCCTTCCTGGGAATACAGAGAGCTCAGGCCATGCCCAGGGCACAGCCCAGCAGTGGGAATTGATACCCAGAGCAGCTCCCTGCAGAGCAGGCACTGCAAGATCTGTGCTAATCTTTACCAGAATGTATAGTGAATAACTCTAAAATCATAAAAAGCCTTGTACTTAGACATTGCTAAAGTACCTTAGCCATATGCTAAACCATAAATGCAAATATTATTTAGTGTCCATAGCATATAGAGTTTACATGCTTACAGAAAAGATCCTGTTGTCCCATTGTGTTCCATGCTTGCCTCTTTATAAAATGACCTCACACTCAAGTGCTGTCGTGGGTGAAGAGTGGAGACAGCTGCAAACAAACCCCACAGTGATCCTTTTTCCATCCCCTTTTGCTGATGTCAATAGAATCTGTCAGCACTTCCAGCAGGCACTGGCTCCTTGTTCAGTGCAGGCAGCAAGTGCCAGGGCATTTATTCCATCTGTAAAGTGCTGGATATTTCTGTCACAAGTAAAACCTGGAGCTTTGTGCTTGGTAGCTCCTTGGATAAACCCGTCACATCTTTATCTTTTTTTGGGATATCACAAAATTGTTCTTTACCAGTAGGACAGTAGCAATGAATGGGGCGTAGAAAATGGAGTCACTCCACTGCAGGAAATAATTTAGCTCTTTATGAGATTCTTTTTGACCTTTATGATATTATTTCTCAGCATTATCAAATTAACCGCAGGTAAAGGTTGTTGAGGATGAATTATGTTATTCCTGATCTAAACAGTTCCTGTACCTTCCCAAACACTCTTAAGACAATGTGTAACAGCAAATTTGATGGAAACAGTGTTAATTTTATAGATAATAAATTTTGACCTTTTATGGGGGCGCATTACACTTTAAAAAGGACTTTTCGGGAAAAATATCCTAATTTTCTCAGTACATTTGATTTCAGTAAAAGGTCAACGTAGTGTCTTTAGAATTTGAAAACTTTTTATTAAAGACCTGTGTGGACACAGAGTCTCTGGCCTATTAAAGAAGAAATTAAACCCTGGTAGGAAATACCATGCAGCAGAGTTAACACATTAAAGTGTCATGAACTGTGTTTAATCTGAGAATGAGCTGATAATGGGGCAAAGTCAGGTTTCTGCAAACTTGGGAAACATAAGGGGTTTCATTCAATTAACAAAAGCACCAACAATGGTGATCATTTTATTTCCTGGAGTTAGCCCTCTAATCACTGAACCCAATGCGGTGTCACAGCATTATTGGGGGTTTTTCTCCAAACACACCTGTGTGAAGCACAGAGGAGAGAGCATTTGAGTTTGAGAAACCTGTGTGGAACAGATTTCCAAGTGTGCCGGGTGACCGTGCTGAGGTGTCACCCTGCAGATTCCAGTATTCACTGGGAAATTTGGGACGAGGATCACAAAGCAGAACATCTCTATGTTTTTCTCATAAGGACAGCCATGATAAAAGCTCTCCAGGAAAGGTCTTTTTTTCTCTGTATTCTGAGGGTTTGAGTCACAATCTAGAAAAAGTAAGGAAGGAGTAAACCATGTCTGGAGGTGAAGCTAAAAATACCTGGAAAATATGTGAAATCTTTAAAAGATAAAATTAGATTCTCCCTTTCCTTTTAGAGGCATGAATAATAATTTATGCCCAGATTTACCTTATTTATGCAATAATCACTCTAATTGTGGAATTAATATCCCATTGTGTAGCTTTTCTGTTTCTTTAGAAACAAAACCTTTGGTTATTTTTGGTTGCTTGATTCATGGAAAACCCACCTGTGCTGTGCAAGGCTGTCATGTGGTGACAAATAATGACACACTCATCTTGCTGGTTGGGTTAAATGCAAACTGAAGTTGGATTTACTTTTCCCATGCCACTCCAGCAGGGTCCCACCCACCCAAAGCCAAGGAGAAATATTCTCCCAGCAAGACAGTCTGATCCAGTGTGAGCATTCCACCTTCCTTCCCTGCCATTCCTATCACCAGGGGGCCACTGAGACAGAAATTGGGAATATAAGAACTTCTACTGCACTAAACAAAGAGAATAAAAGTCATGAAAAGTAGCTTTAGGTGTGAGTTCAGGCTTTGCCTTGAGCTAAACGGGCTAGTATATAAAAAAAAGCAACTTGGACCTTGCTTCTCTGACTGTGGCCAGTTGCACTTGTGAGCTGTGGCACTGTTTCAGTTTCTCTCAGCAAAATGAAAAAGTCCTGAATCAGGGTCTAATTTTCCCTTTTTCCCGTGTTTTCAAGGCCTAGCGGAACCCAAGCAATCCTGAATCCCATTTATTGTGCAGGTCTTGGCACTGCTAATCATTAAAAAGGAAAGTTATTATTCTGCACTCTGTGTGATGAAGAGTAACACACAACACCCAGAAAAACCCGAAGCAACAAAGAGATGTGTGGCAGTTTGCAATTAAAACTTTTCCTTACATGTATCTAACCTGTCTTCTCGCTTCATGATGTACGTAATTAAATTACCATAGATTGATTCCACCTAAAACATGCTATTTTTGAAGGAATCAGGCAATTAGTTACCACGGCAACCCAATTAAGCCAGTTTTATACCCCTTATCTTAATTGCTGTATTAATTGAGAAGAGAAAATAAATTGAAGACTCATCCTTTTCTTGCCATTTTAAATTTCAGTAAAATATGAATTGCACACAAAATATTGTTTTAATTTGTCATCATAGGCTCATGATTAGACAAAGAAATTAGAATGCTGAAAACAGTATTTAAGACAGATGGCATATGTCAGTAGCAATTTGATATGCTGAAAGAGCTGTGCTCTTTGGAAATGCAATTACTCAAAAATAGGAGCTGCATGTATTATCTGAGGGGATGAATGAAGGGTTGTAACTTTTGAAGATTATTTATTTTATATGTTTTACAAAGCATCGCTTCGTCAATACATACGGAAAATGCATAGGAAATTGGAACTGATGGGGAATTAGGGACCAAGATGGCAGCACATGGCTCTGAGGAGAGCGGTTCTGTGAGCAGCACACCCAGATTTTGGTGTCTTCCCGCTCTCCTGGTTCCATTTGCTTTGGCTGAACCGTCAATAGGGTTCATCCTGAGCATGGAATGCAATGGAACAGGGATCCCTGCCTGCAGTGAGGGGACCGCTGCCAAAGCGCCGAGCAGGCACAGATTTCCTGAGCAGAAAAACAGCATATGGAGGGGGGAAAAAACAGCGTGAGGGATGAGACAGAAACTTGTGTTTAGATTCTCAGAGCGGCATCATTAGGAAGCATGAAAAGCACTGTTCTCAGAGTCCTTGTTTGAAGAATGGTGTGTAAGTCATGTGAGGAGCAGCTGAGGGGACACCTTTCAGTTCCCTGCAAATCCCTGACGGCAGCAAGGCGGGAGTCAGGCTCTTCTCCCAGGCAGTGACAGCAGGAGAGAACACAGCCTCGAGCTGTGCCAGGGGAGAGGAGGGTGGACATCAGGAGGGATTTCTTCCCTCAGGAAGACTTGTCAAGTATTGCAAGGGAAGGGAAGGACTCCAGGGAAGTGGTGGAGCCACCACGCCTGAAAGTATTCAAGGAATCTCTGGAGGTGACGCTCAGTGGTTTGTTTGACCCGGTGGGCTTCAGGCAAAGGTTGGACACGATGAGCTTGGAGGGCTTTTCCAACCTGAATGACTCTGTGATTCTGTTTTAAAGAAAGAACTTTACCTGGCCTAACCACGCACGGTCTGGCTGCAGAGCTCCCTCCAGGCGAGCTGGGAACTTCCACAAGGCTCTTCTCTTTCTTTAGTCTCCTCCTTCACAGGTAACTGTGAAACTGAAAATAGAGAAATTGGTGAAAAATCCACTCCCAAGGAGATATCCTAGGCAGTCCTACATTTTACAGTTAAATGGCAGCAAAATGGAGGAAATTCTGTAGGTGTCAGTCCCAAGCTGACCCCAATGTGACAGAGAGTCAGATGGAATTTATGGAATTCTGGAGAGAGAAGGTTTTATGTAGGATGGGTCAGGGGAAAGGTAATTGTGCCAGAAATTAGCAAACCCACACTCTTAGAGGATTTTTCCCATGCTCAAATATGAAGAAAAGTGGTTCTTTCTATAATTGCTCCCTCATTTTGTATCTTTGAAACTTTGTTACCCTTTGTATCTTTGTTACTTTGTTACTTTGTTTTTGGGTCACATAAGTGATAGTGCAAGTGGATTAACAACTGCTGATAGATGGTAGAACATAAATATTCTGGTAAAATTTGGAATAAATGAATTTCCAGTCTTTCAACTCGAAGGGAATCCATGTGGCAATGGACACTCTACTGCTGGCCCCAGGGCTTAAATGGCCTTGTAATTCCTGCATTGTGGCATAGAAGGGTATAGAGAATTTGATGGTTCTGGGAGCTTAATTTAATACGAAGAAATGAGTACAGAAGTTTTTTTTACCTTTCATAATGCTCATGTGAAAAGGGACAGTTCATCCTCCATCCTTCCTAAAAACTCTTCTAGCTTCCAGAAACCCCGTGGCTTAGATCTGCATGGCCGCAGGATTCCCTGGAATGGCTGACTTTTCTTCTTTGGAAATTTGTCAGCTGTTGCCAGAATCCAACACTTCCGATGTTCTTAAATACAAAACAAAACAGAAAATATAATATCTCAAATTAATTCCCCTTTTTTTCGTATTTGTTTCTAATTAGATTTTATGTAAAGGCATTTACATAAATATTCATTTGCTATAAAACTATGAAATAAATCATAAAGCTAAATATAAGTGAAAATACAGCTTCAGTGCCTCCCAGCCCTAACGCTTTTTGACTTCTGTGTCTGACATTTTTCTTGTTAGTTGGTTATCAATGCTTTGTTCCTCAGCCATGCCACTAAACAATTTATATTATTTTCAAGCAAACTTACTTTCTTCTGGTTTATTTAAAGTCCATTTTCATACAGCATGTAAAAAAGTGTGTTTGATAATCCTTACTGTCCCTTGGGCAACTTGTTCCTCTTTAGATCAGGTTTGGTGTCAAAATAAAAAAAAAAAACAAGAAAGGAGAATATTTCTTGAAGATTTTCTGTTGATTTTCACAAATTAAATGAAATTGTATTAATATTCTTATTATACCCAATTTGTTCAGTTTATAATATAATTTAAATATTAAAAAAAGCGCCAGATTCTCAGAGAAAAACATTGCAAAAAAACCACTTTAGTTATTCCAAAGAGGGCTTATAATTTAAGACTTTACACTAATAATTCTGATATTATTCTGTACAGCTTTTTGTTAAAATTCAATCATTAAAAGTATACAAAGTATCTTTTTCTCTAATATTTCTTTCCAAACTAATTTTTTCAACTGAATGTAGCAACATGGTCGTTTATGCTGGTAGCACTCAAATCCAATTTAAAATCCACATTTCCAGGTGACAGCCCCTTGCGTTGGAGACTCATTTCACCACCAAGTTTTCACTTGGTTTCAGTATGAAATTATCCATCCTTCAGCCTCTGTTTCAGCAGCTTTTACACAAACCAGCGATGCTCTTTCCCTCCTGTGATTGCTGTGGTGTATTACCCAGTGTGCCACTTGTGGGAGTTTGGGATTCTCTCTGTCCCCAGTGGCTCTAAGGGCACACAAACATTTAAAGTGTCCAGCCTCAGGAGGGATGGCCAGTTCTGCTCAGCGGCAAAACTGGGATCAGAGCTGTTTGGAAAAGCTGCTCCCGAGGATTGTTGGACCCTTTAGATCTCGCTTTGCTCGTTCATTCTGCTCTCAGCCACAAGGTTTGACAATACGAACTAAAAGAAGTTTTACCTCAGAATTAAAATATGCTATGGGTACCTTTCCTTTCAAAATCGAAGCCGTCTGGAGATCATGGGATTTTGAATTATTTCAACAGCATAATACTGTCAAATTTATGAAAGTCATATATTCCCAATGGATGAGTTGTGACCATTTTTGCTTGATTCATTTCTTGTTACATTTTTATGACATGCGTGTTAACAAGCTCCAGTTTATGACCCTGACATTTGCTTGTTTTTCTTTTGGAGGTCTTCATAAATCACCAAAAGATTTTTGTTTAAATCATTATAAATAAACCGAGCAGAGAATAAGTCATTGAAATGGACAGAAGCAATTTCCTTTCTCTCTTTTTTTAAGTGCCCAGCCCCTGAACCATACAAAGAGTGAAACATTTGCATGGCAGGGTAAACGCAGCCATATCTGTGTGTGACAAAATAGCAGGACATCCATAATGCTGTTGGCTTCTTCATTTCAAAAGGCAGATTTTAATATTACTGACTTCAGAGAAAGATAAGAAGGGCAGTGCATAAGACATTATCAGTCCAGTGTGGAAATAATGCATTCAAAATTAAAGACAGCAGTTTAATTAAGTGCATGAAAGGCTGGCTTTTATGATCATATTTCAAATACTAGAATGTCTTTTCATCCATTCTGCCGTATGACTTCACTTAATAATATATCAAGAACAAAAAATGTATTGGAGCCTTTCTGCAAATTCAATTAGTCCAATAAAAAGTGAAAAATAGTTTCTTTTTCATTAAAAAGAACTCAACCCTAACCCTTTTGATGACAAAGTGCGAGATGAGAAGGGAGGGCAAAGCTGGAGAAGGATGAACATTCTGCCTTTGTGATGCATTTCTGTGCGCAGGAAACAGATGAAGTGCCACCATCAGTAACATTTGTTATTGAAAGGACTAATTGCGTTCTACTGCAGGCAGTAGTTTATCAGATCCAGACCACGGGGTGTTTGCTCCTCCCTTCGGATGCACTCCCAGCTCAGTGATAACTCCCCGGTTATTGGGCTGCTGAGGGCAGGGTGATCATGCCAAAGGGAACCTCTTGCAGGGCTGAACTGCAAATGCTGCGGCACCTCGCCCTGGTGCTGCACAGGTTAAGTGCAACCTCTTGAATCCATTCTGCCTGCGAAGGGTTTGTAGTCAGGGAAGCGCAGGGATCACAGTTCCCTGTGGTAAACCAGAAAAAAAAAGGGAATAAATATCCCACAAGTGCAGCATTTCAGATGAGACCCCGTTAAGTGCCGGGTACAATAAAGGATGAAATGTGCAGTCAGAAAACTTTGAGATGATTTTAATGGGGTGCCGAAGGGAGCTGAAAGGAGCTGTTGTGCTTTAGGCTGAAGGCAGTGGGTGACTGGCTCAGCCACGGCACACGTCTGCAGTGACTGGAAGTTATTAGCACCCGTCAGCTCCTGGGTGACCCCTGTGAAATGAGGTGCTGGTCCCAGCCCGGCTCCCAGCGGGCAAACTCTGCCTTCCCAGCTCCCCCAGTGCCACCGGGACTGGTTTGTCAGTCACAGCCCTGGCACAGAGCCTTGTAGCTGTACCACGGTGAATAAACAACACCCTCACCTCTGCAGCTGGGCCTCTCAGGTCAGGGCTGAGGCGGGCTGGCAAATCATTCGAGAAGGATTGGAACTCTGCCGCTAACACGGGGTAAATAACCCATCTCATTTCCCAGAGCTGCCTGCTGACAGGTTCACTTCTGCTGACATAACTCCATGTGGCCCTCAGGGCTGTTAGGAATGATCTGGTCCTGTTCTGCTTCTGGGCACCCACCACACTACCTGATTCCTCTCTGCTGACACGTCTCCTCTTCCTTGTCTTATTTTTGATTCTCTTAATACTGTGCTATCTATCCGGGGGATGGTTCCCAGTATGTTTCTCTCAGTATGTGCTGATGAACAGATTCTGTTCCAGATATCTATTCATGTCCTACTCTCATTTTAACTTCAAAATATTCCTCTCCCAGAGGTTTCCTTAGAATAATTTTCCATACTGTAGAGAATCAGACAGGCTTCATTCTGAAAATGCAACTGTGAATTTACAAGAGTGACTCATCAGGTTTTTTAAGCAATAATTTCCATATAAAAGAGGTAAGAACAATAAAAATTATTTCCCTTTGCAAGCCTGCAGGTGCAAATAAGAGCAAGAGTTTATGGAAATATGATTTAATAAACAGACGTTTGTTTTTTCTTATAGGTAACCCTCCTGCTACGGGTACAGGAACTTTACACATCACCTTGGAGGATGTCAATGACAATGTCCCATCCCTTTATCCAACACTGGCAAAAGTTTGTGACGATGCAAAAGATCTCAGGGTAGTGGTTCTAGGAGCATCAGACAAAGACCTGCATCCCAACACAGATCCATTCAAATTTGAACTCAGCAAGCAATCCGGCCCAGAAAAGTTGTGGAGAATCAACAGGCTTAACAGTAAGGCTGTAACTTTGATTATTGTGTGCTTATCCCTCCCACTCCTCCATCCCAGTGTACTCCCCCTGAGGTACTGTGGGAATTCAGGAGCAGTTTTGCTTGAAAATCTGGTAGGATGGACCCGCTGCTGCTGCTTTACCCTGTGCGGGGCCTGCTGGGACCAGCTGCCTGTGGGGCACACCGGTTCTGAAACCTGAAACTTCTTCCTTTTCCTGATATGTTGGCTGAACTTTCTTCTTTCAGCTTGGCATTAATGAGGGGCCACTAATGACTGATAATTTTGTAAAGATTGCTGTATTTCATGGCACAGGATTTGTTTGCACAAGGTGCACAAGGCTTTGCTATAGGACAGCATGAAAGTTTTGCATGGGTTTTAGCAATGTAATTAAAAAACGTCCTAATTTTAAATATTTCAGCTCCTCACAATTAAATACCCCAGTGCACTGGGACTTTACATGAATGGGAAGGGGTTCATGAAACTGAAGAAGGTTTGTATGTCAAACTGCGGGCACAAAGTACAACATTTCTTCTTAATGTAGATTGTTCCTGTTTCTTCTCTGGAATGCATTATTTGTCTCTGCCCCTCTCCAATCCTTTAGTTCATGTCATAGTCTTAGAGAAAACTAAAGATGCATGTGATGGCTGTACCTGCCTGCAGGACAAAGGGGAGGAGCTGTTTCCTTGGCTGTTCTCCAAACATCAAACCATCCCTCTGCTGCAGCCTCAAAGAATTATCACACCCACCTGGGTGCCAATAGCTGCAGTCGTGGCCCTCAGTTCCCCAGGTGGAGCAGATCTGTGGGTTTGGAAGGGGCTTTACTTCCCTTCCCTGCCTTCTCAGGGAAATTATGGGAGCAGTTCAGCAGCTTTGCTTGTACTTCCTGGCAAGAAGGGTTATTTTTTCCTTTGGCAAGTAAATTTATTCTCTGTTCTTGTTGTTTTGGGGGCGGCATGCCCTAGCATTTCATTAATATATTTGTTCTCACAGGCAACTTCTGCCAATAATTTGCAGAGTAAATAATGTATTTAAACAAAAGGGGCTCTTACAAGTCTTTGTTTTGGTGGGGTTTGGAATAAGTTTGCAAGTAGCTTTCACCCATGAAAGAATTTCAGTACTGTCTCTTCTTCCCTCCAATTCAATTCTTTTACGTTTTCTTGGAGTATTCTCATTTTCTTCCTAATTTCCATGACTAATTTTGGCATATCTGATGTTGCTTGCAGATTCCTCTACCCTTCCAAGCAACCAACATTTGGCTAATTCTCCCCTCATCCTTTGCAGATACTCATGCCCAGGTCGTCCTGCTTCAAAACCTGAAAAAGGCCAATTACAACATCCCCATCTCAGTGACAGATTCTGGAAAACCTCCTCTGACCAACACTACAGAACTGAGATTACAAGTGTGTACCTGCAAGAAATCCAAAATGGACTGCAGTGCAACTGATGCTCTCCACATCAGCCTGACCTTAATCCTCCTTTCACTCCTCAGTTTATTTTGTAAGTCTTTTGCTGAGCTGTAAGTAATGAAGTGTTGTTTATCTGCTCATTTTTACTCTGCACAAGAAAAGCCTCTGAGGGAGAAGTTAAATTCATACATTGATATCATAATGCTGTAATTTTGGGTTCTTTTTCCATGAGGGAATAGCTGTGAGAAAGTTGGGGAGAGGGGGTTTTTTCAGTCAAAAAAAAAATTAGCAATGAATGCGTGATTGTCAAATTAAGAAATAGAAGCAATAATTTTCAGAAGAATCAAAGAGAATCAGTGCTAATATAGGATAAAGTAAGAAGTACCAGCTGTAGTAGCAGATCTGTGCAACTCTTGCTTTCATCTCTCCCCACTTGAATTCAATTCAAACCCAGAAAGAGGAGATTAAAGGTGTTCGTGTAGCAATGGCTGTTCTGGGTCACCAGGAAAACGAGGACTGTCTGCTTCAATCTATTCCTCCACATAAAATGTGCAAGTGACCGGAACATGAGGAACTTATTTGGGATTCTGGGCTTAGAACCACCCAGAGCTGATAATCAAGTGACCAGTCTGGGTTGGAGGGCAGAGAACTGACAGGTAAAAGAACTTTCTGCTGTTTCTGAGAAAGGAATTTTGTAAATCTCATTTGGAAAGCTAGCTTTAATTGGAAGAAGTGAAAAAAAAAATTTAAAAATCCCAGAGTGACTCAAAAGTAGGAATTCAAAGCCATGGAATCCACAATCTAAACTGGGTGTGTCCCTGGCTGGTCCTGTGATGGGTGCCAGAAACATTTTTGATGCAGTGTTAGTTTTGAATTCCTTATCTGTTTCACAGGAATAGCTGTGTCCTACAACTGTGATAGTAAATCTGTTATTTAAGGACTGCTACCATCACCTTATACTAACAGAATGCATAGTGTGGTGACTGAAAACCTGAGCCATGGCGAAAGGCCTGGGATTCTCTATGAGAGAAAATCTGCCACGAGGCAGGGAGAGAGGTCAAGGCAGAGATCCTTTACACATCTGAGGCTTGGTGTGTGCTTGATTACACATCCTGCCCGTTTCTTCCTTCTCGTAGACTCCTGTTATCCCGAAAGGTTGGCATGAAGGTCGCAGTGAGCGAGCTGGTACCAGCTAATGTTTGTGATGCTCTTTGAAGATGAAAAGGACTATATAAATGCTAAGTGCAAATTCATGTTCTTAGTCTCAATCAGTGACATCTAAAGTATCTGCTTTGGCTTTGGTTCAGCTGTTCTGGGTTTAGTCTCCTGGAACCAAATGCAAACTTCAGCTGTTAGGAGCAATATGTTAAAAATATTTGACAGGGTGTGACACTATTGCAGCAGTGATATAAATATGCAGCCCATTGATTCAAATATATTCTTGTTGCCACTTCATAAATGTTGCTGGTGCTACACTAGGCGTGACTTTCACCACTGGAATTACTTTCTTATCTGACATGATTTGCACTTGGACTTTATTTACATTAATGCATCTGCTCAGAATACAATGAGGTAGAGAAAAGCTTTTTACTTTGAAAAGTTGTTATTTTCGTGTTGGTTTTTTATAGCCTGCACCAACAAGCCTGATAATTTTCCTTAGGCTGAATTATAAAGCCAGTTCTAAGCACTGGAAAGCAGTTTTTGAGTTGCTCTTCTTGGCTGCAGGTCTTGTCCAGCTCAGCTGTGGGTGGAATGCAGCCCCTGGCATCCCAAGGGTATTCCATGGCTGTCATTCCATCCCTGGAGCTGCTACCTCACCATGGCTGTGCAAAGCCAGTGAGCACCACAACTCTCACGAGCATTTTCCTCAGGTGTGGATGACTGCATGGAGACAGGAAAGAATGAGGCTGGGAGCCAGTTAAAATAATGTGGTTCTGTGTTTGAACTTCTCTGAAATGTGCTGGTATCATCCCATTCCCAATTCATTTCCACACACAGATTTTTTACAGCTGTGATTAGCTCCATTGCAATGTTTTGTATAGTCCAAATATTTATCAGAGTAATCAAAGATTACGATGCCATAAAAACAAAGAGAACTTTAGTGCTTATTGAACAGATGAAACGTCCCATTTCTAGTGGCAAGTTATGGGTTTAATTTTAGCAAAAGCCCTTACGTGGCTCACTTTGCTCCCAGTGTTTGTGTTTTATGAGGCTCTTGTTCCTGGGAGGTAAATCCTTCAGTCAAATGAACTTTGTTACTCATGCCAAAGTATTTCTTTTTGTATTTGACATCTGGTGTGAGGATAGATAGCCCTCTGAAAGAGCTGTTCATGGTAAAAGAGCTCTGCATGAATATCTTTCCTATAGAAAACATCTTGGTATTATCATTTAAATGGTGCAATTATTATCTATACTTAGAATATGTGCCTGCTTCGTAAATCATGAAAGAAGTCAGATGTGGCAGATTTCTGAAGTGTCTGAGCACACAAGTGAACAGCCTGATTAAAACTGAAATGGATGCAAAACCCAGCAGTTTCTCCCATTCTGGAGATATCCTACTGTGCTCACTATATTGAGGGATAATGGGATACAGACTGCAGAGTTGCCCAGAAGCCCTTGGAAAGGTGGATATAGTTGGAACAAGAAAAATTTAGGAGTTGCTGACAGAAATAGAAAATATAAAAGGCCAAACTATAGGGACAGATTTGTGTGACAGAACACTGAGGTGCCTGGTGGAATTAAAAGATGATAAACACAAAGTTGATTGGAAAAAGGAGCATCTTTGCATATTTGTACTTAACCTAATTACCACTGGAGTCACTAGGGTCAAGCTGGAACGATGGAGAGTGGACAGGCAGAGGAGTTTCCAGAGTTACAATAGGCAGTGGTGACAAATATTGGAAAGAATATTGTCACTGGTCATTATTGCAGACCACATGAGTAAGATGAGACTTCATGTGGTGGCTTTTTGTCTTCTGTCAGCTTTTCCTTGCCATTACCGGAGACGAGGCAAGGAAATGTTCAGATATAATTCAGAATTTAGTAGTTCAGGCTGAGGAAAAAAAAACATGAAAAAAAAAAAAATCTGTGTTCCTTCTCAAGAAGGGAACTACGGCAATCATTCCCTGAGGAAGCGAGCGAGTGGGAGAAAATG
Source organism: Gymnorhina tibicen (assembly GCA_013399875.1). NCBI lineage: Eukaryota > Metazoa > Chordata > Aves > Passeriformes > Artamidae > Gymnorhina > Gymnorhina tibicen. The sequence continues at coordinate 1,628,794 of VXAZ01005267.1, read as the reverse complement.
AAAATCTCTCAGGAGCATGTCTGGTGCTGGCTCTGAGGTTGTCCGTGGTGTCCCTGAGTGCTGCATTGTCTCAGTCATCTCGTGTTTCCAAGCTGAAACAGCTCGGTTCAGAATTAATGGAACCAAAGGGATGCACTCAACACCACCAGAATTATAAACAGGCTCCCTCTGGAAGGCTCCTGAATGTTTTAAGTGAGAGAGCAGCTACAACATTCCACAAGGATGAGGGATGGAGAGAGAGGCAAAGCGAAACAAGCGAAAAACAAATTTGTGCATATTGCCACAACAAAGTCAGCAACAAAATCTCCCCCAGGCCCTGTGGGAGACTGAGAAAGAACCACTCTGGCTGGCAGAACGAGGCTTTAGATCTATTACAAATTATTTATATTATTATTAGTATTTAAAGGAGTATTTGAATTCTGGGCTTTTGATTTTATAATAACTATTTCACTTAATTGCATAATCATAGAATGGTAATTGCATTTCATATCTTCTTTTATATTCTACTGACATTAAAGACCACGTTAGATTCAAATGTGTGGAATGAAGGGAATAAAAGAACAACCAAAGGCACAATAGTCACGTCAGTAATATTTTACTTAAATTTCCTTGCTATAAAAAGACTGGGATTCGAACACTTTACATTGAAAAAAACCCAATTTTTTATCTTTTTTACTATCAACCACGGATAAGAAGCTTTTTTGTTCACCTGGCCAGCGGACAACAAAGCCGTAAGTTGACTTGAACTGAAATAAGCGTTCCATTATTCTGAACAGAAAGTGTGGTGCCAGACTACAGGGGAAATGCTGCCATAAAGAAATTAAATAAGCTGGAGGTCTCTGCATTGCAATTAATTTGTTAAAGTCAGGGTGAAAGGCCTCAGGTGTGTTTGAAAAACAGAGACTCGCACAGATGTCTGTGCTGCGATTGCAAAGAAGCCTTAGAGATACCCCCGAATTTAATTTCCTATTAATTTCCACAAACTTTTCCTATTTAGTGCTGGCTGTCCCTCACTGTATTGTTTTTTTCTGATTTGAGGAATGCAGCTACGGGGCCAGTAGAGAAAACACAGGTTGGGTTGTTTTCTTTTCCCTTGAAAATGATGTATTTGTTATTAAACCACTACCGCAAAATAAATCGAATTATATTAAACTGGTGGGTTTGAATTTCCGTGAACCTGGACAGGCAGAGTTAATCCTGCAGTGTTATCTCTCACCCAGCTCATTTTTCAAAGCAACAGCAGCCCCTGTATCTCTTGTTTACCCCGTGTTATTTGTGCAGGAACATCAAATGGCTGAGAAGTGAAACAATGCGTTCCTGAGTGGCACCAGAATAAGACAAATCAGAGCAGGTTTCGAATGGAGCAGACCTTTGAGGTCACTGCTCTTTCCATTACCAGTGCAGATTTGTTACCTGCACATTCCCACTTTTCAGCCTTTATTTTGAGTTGCTTGGCTTAGTTTTAAACAGTCAGGTTGCTTTTTTTTTTTTTCTTCAGGGCTCACTAGTTCGGTTTTTACAGTAGAATTTTTTGGGTTTTCCCAAAAAAAAAGAAGTTCGTCCCTGTTCTATACAACGGCAAAGAGGAACCATCAGAGGAAGGGTTCTCAACAGGTGCATTTGGTAAACCCAATACTTCTTGTTTGTTTCTTTGTTTTGTTGGTTGGGTTTGGTGGGGTTTTTTTTTACATTTTAGGTTTTCTTAGCACTTTTTAATCTTCTACAGCAATTTTCTACTTGTCAGAGCAGTGTTATTTAAAAATAAGTTACAAAAAAGATATCAGCGTAATTAGGAAGAGTAAGGAAGTGTGCAAGATACATTTTCCCATTTCTGGGAATTGAAATATCCCTGTTTTGGTTAGCATTGCAAAAACTATCAAGGAGGGGAGTGTTTTGCTATGAAAAGTGCTTTTTTGGGATAGTTGTTTGGGACTTTTTTGCGCTGCTCTGCTTTGAGTTGCATTCTTGTTCCAGAGCATTCCCGTGTAGGTACATAAAGTATCACCTAAATTATGGTCTCCAAGTAATTTGAAATTGCTGATATTTAGTGAGTTCCAGTGACATAAATCTCACCTCCTAAACCCAATAATAACAGCAGCAATATCCACTATCACTCGTTACCTCTGTCACCGATGCTTTGGCCAACATGAACGTTATTATTTTTACAGCTAAATATCATTGAAATAGATGCTTTCTCCAATGCCTGTATGAGAAAAACACCATTTTTATTTGTGTCCGTAAAGACTTTGGTTGATTATTAAGGAAAGGATGGTTTGGGGGTTAATGGATTGCTTCAATTTGAGCCAGCCTTGATTTGAATCTCACTTTTAATACAGAGCTGTGTCCATTCTTCTGATTTCTCTGCAGGTTTATTCAGTCCTGCAGTGTATTGTGCAGTTGGCTTTGGGAGCCCACCTAAAGTCAATGGGGCTTGAAATGGCCCAGAAATCCATATGGATGTCCATAACTGGAGACAGGATGTTTGTACACCTGGTCACAGAGACAAGACAAATAGAAATGCCCCCAAATTGCACATCAGCATATTTAAAATGTGCTTAATAACATTACATTTTATTGAGTCAATTAGGTGGGAAATAGCATTTTACACACATTTGAAACCGTCCAAACATGTTCCAGAAGTGCAGAGGTGAACAAATAGGACAGTTTAGAAGATGTGTGTTTGGAATGCAAAAGGGAGCAACGTTAGCAGCAAATGCAGCTCCTTCCCTAAGAGCTGCAATATTATTCCTGATGGTCATTCTGGAGGCATGAAATGGACATTTAAAGAGATTGGTTTGATAGACCATTTAGTGTTGTGAATTCAAGTGAACGCTTTTATGTTTTCATTTTCTCAGCAGTACTTCACAGTAATTGTTGATATATAATATTTTGTATTTCTTTTCTGAACAACTTCTTAAAGCCACGTAAATATCGAATTTCAGATAGTTATCATCAGAATGGCTCTGGAGTGGCTTATGATTAAAAACTAGCACTGAATTTATAACCAGTTGAAGTATTTTTTCTGTCATTAATGGTCACTATACACCATGGGATGTTTGTTTCTTTTCACTGTGTCTGTCCTTGGATATTTCCCCACTCTATAACACCCAAATAGCTCAATGTAAACAGCTTTCTATTCAGATTGGGGTGGGATATTAAAGATTAGGAGGAGATTTGTGGTGCCTAAAGGTTTGATGAGGTTGCCTTTGCTTCTGTACCACCCAGTGGATACTTACAAAGCCCTTTAAAGGGCCACTGATGTTTGGAGTGTTTCAGACTACACCTTAAAGCCTTACTTCATCCGTATAAGTAATTGGGATATGGCAGTGGTTGGTACTTAGGTAAGTGCCACATGTATGAGTAGTTCTTCAAAAAATTTGAAATAAGCAGGTTGATACCGACACAGCCAAACCTGGCAGTTTTCTAGTTTGGTTTCTCCTTTTCCATGGCTTCTAAACATAATACTTTCCTCTAGTTTTTATTCTTCCTCAACAAGAATTTCTTCAGATGATTAATTTAGGATTTCAAGCTGGGTTTAGTCTATACCTACAGATCAGAATGTGTCTGGATTGTTCATGTCCTACTTATTTAAAACTGATAGTAACCTGTGCTGTGCTGCTGTGGGAGATGAGATCTGACTGCCTGAGCAGTTTCCAGTCCTGTAAAAGGTTGGCTCCCTACTACAATTGATGCATTTCATTTTCAGCATCCGTATGAAAAAATCAGCGGACTTGTTCAATGCTGCTGTTTCAAAACTGTACTTATTTGTTTCACTTGTTGAATATTTTCAACCATTCTGTTCAATTTATCAGATTAGAGCATGGGAAAATATCCATGCAGGCTGCAGGCAGCCACCTCTGCAATTGTTCAGTTTTGACAGAACTGAAAAATGAAGGAAGCATTTATTCCCTATTGCTTAAATGAAGGCAACATTGCTTTGGCAAAGTATCCAACTGAAATTCACATCAATTTAAAAAAATAATAATGGAGTACATCTTGGCTGTTCTACCCTAAAACTACCCCCTCCCCCAGTAAGACTCTTCATATCCCTAGAGAACAAGAATTAAATTAGATGTTTTATTTGATAAACCTAGGGGAGCACTGGGCTGGGTAGTGCATGGCTCTGAATTTCTAAGCAAGGAGAGTTGGAATTTTACTTCACTCAAGCAACTTTCCTTTCAGAGAGTGTTTCTTTTATGCACTTCTTAGGAACAGCTCATTACATGGGGAGTGTGTGGGGGTACATGACAGGGAAGAGGAGAGGCACAAAAAAGGATTCAACAGTGCCCTTGCCAGGGTCAGAAGAGCACTTTGGTTTCCACCAGCCCTGCTTTGGATCTGCCACTGCAGCCTTATAATAATAAATATAATAAACTATAATAATAAATAAATATTATAATAAATATAATTATAATACATTAGCAATGTGAGAGCCACTGTGGGAAATATCCTCTGCTGATGTCACACCAGTGAAATTACTTCAACAGCAGGAACATGTCCCCCTTTGGGAGATGGGAAGTTGGGATTGGCACATTTCCCCTCTGCCCTGCCAGTTTGGGCTGATTGCAGAGCACGTGGCACCATTCCAGTTCCTGAAGTTAAACACTGACACTCATCCATGAGAGCCCACCGAAGCTCTGAGTACAATTATGAGACGCTCATTTCACACACAGCCCTAATGCACACGGTGCTTTTCCTGTCATTAACAACTTTGAAATCATTTCTCACATAAATGGGAAACAAACTGTGTGTGCTGTTATAAGCTGCAAATTTTCAGGATAAACTCATTTACTTTTGTAGTCCTCATAAACTTTTCCCCAAGGTGTTGTGTCCACTGCCATCAGCAGTTTTCTCTGGCTGATATTAACACTAAGTTTCTTAATAGCAGGATTGAAAACACGGGGGATCTGTCTTGGAATAGTCCTTCAAATTCAGCAAGATTTGGGGTGAAGTTGATAATAATTTATAGGCACAGGGTGAGTTTATAGGCACAGTGTTTCACACTGTGAAACCTCTGGTGTTGAAAGTTACCCATGACAAATCGCCAGTGATGCACGTGAAAATCATTTCTATTTTTCTAAGTTCAAGACTAAACAAATAACTATGCATCTAATTAATGACCTTTCCTAGATGGTAAATCCAGGAAAGAAGGACCTGGATGTTGATTAGCTGTCTAATCAGAAACACGGTGCTGATCCCTTCTATGATTTTTGTTACCTCTTTAGCATTACTGAGGTTTCAATAAAGTCCATGATGTAATGTAGACTTTTAATTATGCCAGATTAATGTAATATTTCTGATGAAAGGGTAATTGAAAGAAATGGAGCATGCATGAGCTGAACTCCAAACTCCAGCTGCGTTAACTCTCTTATTTTAATGGGAATTAAAGGATGAATGCATTTTGGGTAAAGCTCATTCCTGTACTGAGGGTCAGCGTGAAACTTAAATGCCTTTAATTTTTATGAGGTTTTAACTGCAATGTAGAAACAGTGTCTGTGTAATAGAGGGTGAGCTTGGTCTCATAAGGAGCACATCTTTCAAAGGCTTTTAATTACTCAATTTAGACCTGTTTCTTTAAAATAAGCAGGGAATTGAGTCGCTAATATGTAAATATGTTCAGAGAAAGCTCAGGCTGCAACAGGGAAAGCTGGGAAATACCAAAGCATTTTCCAAGATCAGAAGTTCTGCAAACACCATTGCTTATTGGCTGATGGGAAGAGTGCTGCTGGAACCTGAGCTCTTAGCAGCCTGAAACATAGGAAATGAATTTACATCCTACCAGTTGCTTTTTTCCTGGAATGCGGATTATGAAATTTTTGTCTTAAATTATGTGCTTTTTTTTTCCCTCAATTTTCTTCTGTTGTGTGGATCAACATGAGGAGTAAACCTGGAGTTAGCCCACAGTGCAAAAGGCAGGGAGCTGTAGTCATTGAAGAAGCCAATGTTAGGAACGCTTAGGCTGAATTAGGTGAATTGCACTTTTTCAAACCAAATCAGCTTTTGAAACCCCAATTCAGGGCTGTCCTGGGGAGTTCGGCCACCAGCATCAACTCTTGTGACCTTCCAAGTACAATCAACATCAATAGACTTTGGTTGGAGTAGAAAGAGGGGTTTGTTCCATTTAAGTTTTTATGTCATGAGTCTCCCTACCCTGAACTGGGTACTTAGACCTATATCCCCATAGCATAATTGTTATTAATAATGCTATTAGTACATTAGATCCAGATAAAATCCACAATGTTTGTCAGTTTTCTTGACCAGCAGAAGCAAACATCCTCTTGCAAGGCCAAAGCACTGATGCCAACAGCCACCAGCTGTTTATGAGAATGTGTTGTGTTTTCTTATCCGAGCCCGTTGACCAGAAACGTAATAAATTCAGAAACACATGGCAACAAAACCCTGCCTTTTCCGCTACTCTCTCTCTGTTATCTTAGAAGGAATGAGGCTGAATGTGTCTCTCAAGTATCAAAGAGGTAGAAGAACAGAGGAGAACTGTGAGATAAAATTGGCGAAGATCACATTAGAGACCGAAATGAGAGAGATTTCTGGAGAAATAAGTTCCCTCTAGCTGTGCTCGCTTAGTGCCCCTGGTGCATCCCCGGATACCCAAAGGGAAAGGTGGGAGGGACCAGATGAGAGCAAAAATTCTCACCCCACATTTGTGGCTTGAATGCCTTGGGCAGCAAATCACTTGTTGTAGGTAATTTCTATCAAATCACCTCTAAAACAACACACAGTGTGTAATAATTCTTGAGTGCTGAGGCCAGATATAGAGACAGAGCTGATAAAAAGAAAATAAAATAATTACTAGGCCTAATTATCATTAGTGTGCAGCTCTAAACTTGCCAGGCACAGGCTTACCAGGGCATTAAGTTCTTAAAAGAAATAGTTCTCATTGATCAGCAAATGTGCTCCCTGCATGCATTATTTGCACATTTTATTCTCACAGTATTCCTTAAATGCTAATATATTTGATGAGCTATTGTCAGCTGCAAATTTTAAATCATCTGTGTTACAAAATACATCAGAATGGGTAAAAAAAAAAAAATTAAAAAACGATGCAACCCCATCAAAGTTAGTGGATAAACACCAGAAGTCTCCAGGTGAGCTGGTTAGAGCTGAGGCTCAAGAAGTAGACTCTAAAAATTTGGCTCTGTGTGAACATTTCTGGAACTTTCATTTGTTCCTTCTTTATGGGGACAATAAAGAAAATGAAAAGACAACAAAAAAACTACAATTCCTATACAGGAAACATTAATGAACACTGGAACTCCAGCCAGGAGAACAGAGAGGTTTTAGATATGGACCAGAGGCTCACAGTCCCAGTGAGTTTATAACAGAGCAGGGTTTTTAACAGAGCAGTGGATTTCCTCACATTCAGGGTTGAGTTTTCTGGACAATACTTTGGTTATCCTTGATTTCTGTGGATTTTGTGTTAAGGGAGTTACTGGCCAGAATGTTTTGTAGAAAGTAAATTCATAACTGACATTCGTAACTGACACAGGAAGTAAAAGTTAGACTGATGCTCTCCAGGACAAAAGCAATTTCCAATCAACTTTGTGTGCAATAGGAAGAACCAAGATAGATTTGATATTGCATATTCTTACTCACTGAAGATGGTTGTCTACTGAAACTTTACAGAGCGCAATTTTGAGTGTTGAATCTGATTTTCATAGGCAAAAACTACTCCTTGAATAATCCACCTGTGCAGAAGGGTCAGTCACCATGAATGGGTTCCAGGCAGTGTTTGGAATCAGATAATTCTTTTAACACACCTTCAGTCAAGGCTTACCTGAATCCAGAGTAGTCTCAGCACCCTTCGCCAATGCCAGGAGTTTCGCAGAAGTGTCAGCAGAAGCAGATGTTGGGAAGCAGATGTTGGGACACAGCTTCCTATGGAAGGTCCCCAGGTTTCTTTGAAATCACTTCTGGGGAAGTTGTCACCACGGGCTGTGAATGAGAGGAAAAACAGGTCCTGCAGGGATAATCCAGGAATGTGCAGGGGGAAAGAGGCAGAGAAGGAGCCACAGCTACAGAGGTTTTGTCAAAGTGGCAGAGCAGGAAAATGCTCTGTGCAGCACAAGGCTGGCAGGAGATGAGCACACAGCAGCTTCAATTTGACAAGGGCTCAGAAGAGATGCTGCAAACCTGCTAACTGGGAGCCTGGGTAGGAGATTTAGCTGTTTGAATGGCTACAAAAAGCCCTTTGGGACAACGTGGGAGAGAATCCTCTAGATTGACATAGCCTAAATATACAGGCCTAGAAAGGAGATTCCATGACAAAAACCTCCTCTGGTTTGTTTGTGCTTTCAGGCCCGAACAAGAGGCAGGATGATGGTGTTGTCCTGAGCAATCAAAGGAAGGACTAGAAGGGAGTGCTTTAGGGGGAAGATTTAAGAGCTGAGTTGAAGCTGTGCAGAGCTGTCAGCTAAACATCCAAAAGGTATCAGAGCCAGAGGCTGACATTTTAGACTAAATGGAAAAGTGGGAAAAGAGAGTAAGATCTCTGAACTGCCAGCACCGATGTGATTGCTGAGCAGGAATGGATGGTGTCACAGAGAAAGGGAAGAAACCAAAGTGGGGGGAAGAAAGGTTTCCTAAAAAAACTGGACTGGAGGAACAAGACAGGACAGGCTGGAAAAGTGATCAGAGATAGCACAGTAAAATGATAGGAGGAGATAGACCTGGGAGCCAAGGGAACATCAGATTTTCAGGCACGTGATGAAATGGATCAAAGGCAGCTGGTGGGTCAGGAAGGATGAAGTTGGGAAGCAATTTCAGTGAAAGAAAACCTAGGGGTTGTAGAGATTTGAGGTGAAAGGAGTAAGGAATGGGGTGGTGCTTGCATAGGCAGGTGGGTTAACAGGGAGGATCAAGAGCTTATTGTGAGAGAGAAACTGGCCTTCGATAGATAAAAAATAGCAAAGGAAAAAGATTCATAATTAAAGCTGAACTAACTCATTTTTGTACATCATTTACTCAGGAAAGGCAACGTGTTTGAAAGGTAGTAACATTCATTATGTCTGTGAATATAATGTAAAATATACAAGATTTTCTTCAGGTGTGCACATAAATCACCAAATCCTGCCCTTTATTTACAGGCTGTTGGTGAGGCAGTTCACTGGCTGCTCCAGTTGGTGGGATATTTATAAATTTTGAGCTGACAGATTCCTCTGGTGATGTTTCAGCCTGTGGATTGTACAGAAACGCAGCGCCACAGCTGCTGCTCGTTCATCCTGTGCAAGTGCCTGTCCTCAGCAGGAAGACCTCAAAGGATCTCCTCAGGATTCAGAGCAGCTTTGTCAGTCCCAGAGCCAGTGTCAGTTCCTCTGAGCCAGGGTTAAACAAATGCCCTTCAATGACACTAAGCTTCATTGGGATCTGGAATTGCTATTTTCCAGGTGGTCTGTGAGATCAGAGTCCCAAACTCTTTCTTTTCAGTGCCCAGGAGATCAGGTTGTTTATGAGAATTTAGTTCTAGCTGGAATCCCTAATCCAGATATATCCAGACTTTGGCAGTCATGACCATAAATCTCCTCTATGTGAGTCTGGATCCCGATTTTGTGGCCAGACCTCTTCTTTAAGCAGCGTGCTAAAAATCCACATGCCAAGCAATTCCACATTTTGTCCTATTTAGAAATCTCAGTTAAACTTCTCACTTCAGTGAGCCCCATCCATCAACCCCTCTGTGGATTTCTTACACTTAATTTGCTTTATTTACCTTTGTTTACCAGAAGTGAGGTGCTGCAGGGAAGGGGCCAGGCAGGTGTTGCCATCCAGGTGCCTGCACTGCTGCAGAATTCAATGTTAACATCAATTTAAATGATAACAAGAAAGAAACAGATAAAGTAAAACAGCCTTATCAATAATTGCATTAAATTTGATTTGCCCCAAAAGGCAAACAGAGCATTAAAAATTTTTAAAGGCCACAAACCAGCATCTAACATTGACCATTACCTTTCTGTGGTTGTGAAAAAACTATCAATATTGCAATATTACAATCTTTTAAGTGCACAGATGCGATAAATATTAGACAAACGTTTGCTGAGTGAGTTCTGATGTGTCTTCCCCCTGGTTTTATAGGCTGAGTGTGAGCTACAGCTAATGTTAGATTTGCTCCTCAACTCTCCTTTCTGAATTTCTTTACTGCCTTGGTATTACCAGAGTGCCCATCTAAAACAGAATTCAAGCTGTGCCACCTTCACTTTATTTAATAAAAACCCCACATCCGTCTTATATTTCTGTAGCAATATTAATATGATACACCAGGCCTTTTATCCCCTGCTATATTCACAAACCATAAGGCACTATCAGAGGGTTATTTTTCAAAAGATATTGTTTGTTTGCTCTTTGCTTGTCAGGTGTGCAGGGAGGGAGGGACTGGCTGGCATTTCCTTGTTCTCCTGCACAAATGGAACTGATGGAGGTGTCCAAGGCAGGGGATCAGCTCCTGGCTCAGCATTTATCCTCGTATTTCCACACCACATCTTCCAGAATTACATCACAAAAGTCTCTGACTGCCCCATGTGACATTTTGGGGTTTCCTCTTGGAGATTTCTGCATTCATAAACAATTGCTTCTGGACACAGAGAATTAATATTTAATTACTGGCAGTGTTTGTGCACTCAACCAGCGATTTGACTGGGGAAAAGAATCCCAAATAGTTAAAAGATCCTGTGATTTGCATAGCAATACTCACCCCCATCTCCCGTCCTTTAGGTCTGTAAGAACTCCTGCCATTTGAAGCTGTCCTACCGAGTTGCCACGGCAACAAGAAGAAGAGAAAAACCGTCAGATCTGAAGACTGCAGTTTACAATTACTGTTCTTCACTCCTCGGCCTCAGTTGCTCCAGTTTAGTTTGCAACCTCACTCAATCTGTCCGACTGTACCTTGGTGTTCGACAGCCTCCGCCCCTCTTCCCTTGATCCACGGATTCCTCCTGCAGGACACAAGGGTTACTCAAAATTTTCTCTGAATGTTAAAAGACCGTGACATCCAAACCCGCCCTTGGGGGAGCAGAAAAAAAAACCAGATTGACTCCATTTTTTTCTATCTGTTGACTTGTTGCTATTCAACTGTTCAGAAAATATTTTGTCTGTGGGTTAGTATTTGTATATGTATGAGTGTATGTATATATATATATTTATATAGAGAGAAGAGTTATACCACAGGTTTAGCTTTTATAAAATGTTCATCTGGAGCGTGTGAAGGGAGGGAGCAGAGTAATACAGCCACAGATGAACTGTAGCTGTTCCACCATGGCTAAACCTGCTGTGTTTGCTGTTTAGAGCGTGGCCAGGAGGAGGGAGCCCATGGCCATCCCACCCCAACCAGGGCTCTGACGTGGCCCTTCTCGTACCTCAGGTTCAGCAAACAAGAAATGCAAGTCCCCGGGGCTTGTTCCTGATCTGAACTGCTCTCCCTGGGCCCCAGAGGGAGTTGAGGATGCAGGAGGAGCAGCCAGCTGTGACCCACGTGCAGCTCAGCCTGACGTGAGGGGCTAAAGGGGTGAAACATTCGCTGGGGCAGGTACAAGATGTCAGTGAGCTCTGCGGGTGAGAAGCTGAGTCAAACAGCAGCGCTCAGTGTTTGCCAGAGCACTGGTCTCTCTCTCAGCCTCTGTGCCAGGAGGAGCACAGGTGCCCTGTTCTATAAATACCCTCACAAACACACAAATCCATAGTTTTGGATATATATATACATACATACACACGTACACACAGTTTCCAGTTAAGAGTAACAAGAGCATTTCTTTGTGTGTGTAAACTTACCACACTCGTTTGCAGACATGGGAAAAAAGGGTGTTTGTTCTCTATGAATATGGATCCTTTTTTATTCTGTGAGCATGTAAGGTCAAAAAAAAAAAATCCTTCTAACTGTATGAAGATGATCATCTTGTTAATAAACTGTAAATGATCCATCAAAGCTCACACCAAATTTTTATAAAATTAACACAAAAAGTATACTAGTGACAGACTGTGGCTTTTATTAGAGCTTGCCAGTAACTAGGGTAAGGTAAGTGTCTTAGAATATTTTAATAAACTTGCTTATTTAAAGTTTAAACAAGAAAGCTTCCTTATGCAATAGAACTTTGCAGCTGCATTCTTTAGTTAGCATTTTTACAGTACTTATGGGTCATACTCTACGGCATCCTTACTACAGTGAGATTATGAGCATATCTTCCACACCACGTCTATGTTTCAATAGTAAAGATTTTTGGAAACATTTAAAAATGTCCAGGCATACATTTAGTTTCCCATAATGCTACACTAGATATTAAATGTGTGTTGGTGGTTAAAATTTGCTGTACAATAGCTTTTCTCTGACTTCCTGTATTGTACCAAATATGAAACAGGTTTTCTTTTTCTTTCTTGATTTTTTTTTTTTTAAATCAAAAGGAGTAATAACAACAGCAGCAGAGGAAAAATGAGTTTGTGTTGTGAGCTTTCCTAACGCTGTAGATTTCTTGATAAGATATGAGCTGCCTTCAGACCAGTTTTTCTCTTCCAGCTTAACTCCTGCAGTCCTGACCGAGTAAAATCTCCCCCTGGTCCCTGCAGGAGCCTCTTGGTCTGTGCCACCAAAGTGGCACTTCAGGGTCAGTGGGAGCTGGTCAAGGACATCAGGAGTGGCTTTGGCAGCTTCAGGCATCCCAGCAGGGATGTGCCTGATCCCAAACATTAACATGGGCATGCTTCTCCTTCTTTCTCCCTGCCCATGCCTTGCAATGACCACGTGCTGCTGCTTTGCCATCAACAATCACATCTTCTTTTTAAAAAAATATATATTATTTTCAAGCAAATTTCTCCGAAAGGAACAATTCAACCACTGTATGGCACCTCTGGAATTCCAACATGTATGTTCAGTGAATGCACCTAAAGACTTTCTGCACCCTGTGCTTGGAGCTACAAAACCTCTTATCTTGAATAAAAGAAATTATATTACCCTCCCCCACAAATACTCTTTTCTACTTGCTTTTTTCCTCTCTCCACCTGGCAAAACCCACCTCTGGAAAGACCCCCCCCTTGCCTTTAGTGCCATTTCTATCGAGTCCCAGAGAAATCTGCCCTTCCCTGCTTTAAACCAAGGCTCACAGAGCTTTTGGTGAATCATTCCAAGGGCATCCAAAGTGAGGAACAAAGCAAAAACTCTTCTGCCTGGAGCTACACCAACAATGGGAAGACTCTTCCTACTGCCCTGTGCCCAAGGAGAAGACCTTTCTTCTTGGATCCACTGCAACTTTTTGATGTGCAGAGAGATCAGAATCTGGCTGAAGCTCTGACCCGAGGTGCATCCAAGCCTCCATTCCCATTTCCCCTTTATTTCTGTTCCCACATCAAAGCCTCCCAGCCTTTCCCGAGTGTCCCAGGCTCCACATGGAGCCGATCCCTGTCCTAGCCGAGCATGCCAGGAGAAGATGAAGCTTCCATGTTAATGTTTCTCCCCATTTAACACAGATTGTGGCACGTTCAGAGCGTGACGCAAGCGAGGAACCACAGCAGAATCTGGGTTTTCCTACCTGAATAAAGGGAGTCACCTCTGGCTCAACAAACCGATGCCCATCTCCTGAAACAAAGGAACAACACTGATTTATCCATTTTTCTACAATATAATGAAAAAGCAGAAAATTTACAAAATTGGTTGTACTATTTTCTGATAGTTGATTATGTTTAACATTTGTTCAGCCAAGCTTGCTGTTTTTATAACATATCCCTTATTCCTGCCCAGCTGTTTTAGTCCCACCAACATTTATTTCAGTCTGTGTTTGTAGGTCTATAAATGCTGTCTAGAACTGGAAAGGCAGTGAACTTGTTGATTATCGTCTTGTAACATGCACAAAACTTTTTTCTTGGTAGAAACATTTCACTTGAAGAGACTATCTGCTCTTGAAACAAAAACTGGGAATAACAATCAGTGAGAAGGGTTTATTAGCAAGAGAAAGGTCTCATTTTTGGTGTTGCTAACTGAACCCTGGTCTGTGCTCCTCGTGTGTGCTTTTCCAATATGCCTGCGTGCATTTATTAATGTCCATTTTGTTCAGTAGCTGTAGGTCTGAAGAGTAAAACACAGGGAAACGAGCTGAATTTCCCACTGGGGGTGGAGGAAAACTAGGTGAGAGTGGAACACTGGTGACACACTCCCTGAGCCCCGTTCTCATCGTGCGTACAGTGCTGTAAATCAAACAGCAACTCCGTCACGAGAACTGAGATTCAGTTAATCATATTGAGATGAAATTATTCATCTAAACCTCGCCACATACTGCTTTTTGCTGTGAACAGTAAAGCTGCAAGATTTGTCACAGGATTGCTGAGTGCTTTCATATTACCAGAAATCTGGGGTTTGTGACATCCAGAGAACCTGCAGCCACCCACAGGTGACTCGTGCCCTTCACTGACCATCCCAACTCTTACCTGACCATTTCTCTCTAAGGCTCCCTGAATAATTTGGTTTAACCTTTATTTGAAATGGCCGGGGCCAAATAACTTGTCCTGTTCTCTTACATAGTCATTTCTTGGATCACTATAATTCAAACCTCATTTATTAAATGATGGACTTACAAGCAGTTTGTAGGGCCCTATCTTAAATGCCTTATCACTACAAAAAAAACGTATGTTACACTGACAACTTTTGTCTTTCCTTTGCAAGGGCCTCTTGTCTGACATACAGAGAAAGCTGCCAATTTTCTTCTCAAATGTTACTAATTCACTAGTAGCAGAATTCTGTACAGAAATAATTTTACATCACTTGGTCTAAAGGCTAAGTTACTTTCAGAATAGGTTTAAAAAGGTCTTATTTAATTTTAAAAAAAAATTAATTATATTAAAGTCACATTGGCTTGAGAACACCAAGCCTAAAGCAAAACTCTGCTCCTGTCTTGCCTTTATTGCATCTCTAGAAACTCTGTTGTCTGAGAGATCCAGTCCAGTGCTAACAAGAAAAGTAAATTAGCAATTATTTTCTTTCAGTTAACTCTGTGCTCTACAATCTTTAGAAGTAACATGGTGCACATTAGTAATTAGCATTATAACCATTCTATTTAAAGCAGATATAGCTGAGTCTTTCCTACATAAAGCACATAACCCGCTGACTGCCCCGTTCTCTGGCCTCACACCAGGACACACGAGCTGGTTTGGGTTCGTCCCAGTGGAATGGATGCACTCCCCCACTCTCAGTGGAAAGTTTCTAGTTGCACAACTGCTATGTGTGTATATATGTAGATATATAGAGATATACACATATAAATATATATATAATATATATGCAGGTGGAAGGAGACTGATACAACACGGGGACTTGGAATAAGCAGTTTAATTCCCTCAGTTAGGGATGAATTCATGAGATAAGGGACAGCATGGGCTACATGTTCTGAACCAGTCTGATTTAAAGCAAATAAAAAAAGGCAAAAACCCACACTCTAAACCCCAGGCTTATCCCAACTCTCCTGTTGTATTGCTGTTACCTTGAGCTGTCCCCTCGTACCACAGTTATATCATTTGAAGGTATGCATCATTGTTTACTGACTCATTTTCAGTGGTCTGTGGATCAGCAGGTCACCAGTAGTGGAAAGGGAAGGGCTTAAAGCCAGAATTCCTCATTCCTAAGCTTTCAGTGGGACAGCTGCTTGGGAAAGTTTCATCCAGCCTTGAATATTGCACTCCTCCTCTGCGTCAGCAAGTGACTGTACTCTGTAATTTGGGGTGAAATGAATGTAGACTAGAGCCAGGCTGGGTGTTTAGATATGCACACACCCCCTGCCTGGGACTGGGGCTGAGGAATAAATCCATGTCGGGGGGACTGTGATGGGGAGGGAACTCAGCACAAACGAGTTGTGTTGTTACTGCCATTTCAGCCAGAACCCTCCTGTAAAACCACATCTGCCCCATAACAATCTCTGTCCCTTTAAGTTACCATCAAGTTGGGTTTTATTTGTGATTAGTTTTTCTTTTTTAATAGTCCAAGCAAGGAGGAAAATATTTTGTTTGATTTTCAAGATGCTTAATTCAGCTACTTTTCCAGTTAATCATTCCTTTGGGCCCTAGTTGCTGAATCGCTTGCTGTTTCTGAGGTGTAAATAAACGTTTTGATTTATGACGTGGTTGCAAAGAAACTTGTAATTTATTTGTGAAATGCTCAAATAAAGGATGTATGGGCTTTTACCTTCTGTCTGGGTGTAGACCTCGCTGCAGGAACGGAGGGCCACAAAATGACCTCCAGAGTGGCAAAGGAATGGAATAGCCTGTGTTAAATATCAGAAACCCCAGGGTGTTCTTAGTGAAGGAGATAAATTGCAGCCTTCACCTCACCATGACGTGGTTTAAGAATGAGAATGTGCAGCTTAGAGAGATAAAAACAATCACAGAGAGTGGTTTGGGTTGGGAAGGACCTTAAAGATCATCTTTGAATGATCTAAAGGTCAGGGACACCTTCCACCAGACCGGGTTGCTCAGGGCCCTGTCCATCCTGGCCATGGACACTTCCAGGGGTGGTTTGACCACACAAGAACAAGGTTTGATCACACAAGAAAGCGGCAGCTGAATGTTCAGGTAACAACAATAATTTGCCTTCTGAAGCCCCATTTCCATTACAGAGGCTGCCTTGAGCCAAACCCAAACCAGATGTCTCCAGGCTGGGCTGGGGCCAGGAGGCCTCATGGATTTTTGTGCATTTCCTTTCTGGCTCACCTGGTCACCCTCCCCACCCAGCACCATCAGTTCAGCTTAGCGAGAACAGCCAGACACAGGAACTGCACAAACAACACAGAACAGGCTGAACAAACGCCTCTTTACCAGGGAATTCTTGTTCCAGCATAATGCTAAAGCCTGTTGGCTTTCTGAAAGTCCTCTGACTTGTTTTTTAGATCTTCTAGGAAGTTATCTAAAGTGACAGAGCCACATAAAGGTAGAAAATCTCTGAAAATAGCCTTTTAATACCTGTGGGAATAGAGGAAGCTGGGGAGGGAGGGCAGCAGTTGAAGGAAACATTTGAGTACAAGCCCCAGCAGCTTTCTGTCACCAAGACCCACCTCCAGCTCCTGCCTGTTGCTGATGCTTTATCAGACTTTGAATCTAAAGGGGTTTTTTCATGTGGTCCATAATAAGTAGAGGATGAAAGAGCCTACATGAAGCTTGTGGTGTAATTGAGCAAAAGGTCATTACCTGAAAGCCACAGCAAACGTGTGTCACCTCCTTTGGTCTCAGCTGAGATCATTGCCCTAAACTAATGCTGTGCCTTGTACCTTGAGAGAAGGTTTGAAACAGCCCAAAGTTAAATCAAAAGCAATGAAGCATTAACAGAGAGAGAAAATGCTGAATGGTTTCTAGCTGGGGGAAGTTTTGTGCTGCCCTTTCAACCTTCCCGTGTCTCATCTCACCCCACCCGTTCTGGACTGCAGACTGCCGTTAGTTGGTAACTTTGCACAGCTCAGCCCAGCTATGGTTTTTTCTCCAGCAACAGTAAATCAGAACAGTCCCTCTGCCGTCAGTACAACTCTTACCTGCAGAAACAAAGCAAGGGTCACTGCTCCTGCTGCAAAGCCTTTGGGAGGCTCAACCTCCACGCCTCTGGCCAGACTCTACTCGTCCTCCTGCCAGTGCCTGCTGACCTTTGCTGCTCCTGTGGTTACTGCAGTGAGTGACTCCAGTCCAGCACAACCCCACTGCCTGTGGCAGCACATCTCACTACTCTGACTCATTCCCAATTTATTGTTCCATAACCAGCTGTGGGATATTGCCACCAGCTCTGTGGCTGGATGCGCTTTCCAAGACAGGCTGTCCAAAACGAGAAAAAGTGTTCAGACCACTTGATTACTGCCAAGTATGCCAACAACTCAGAAAGTAAAGCATAGCTGGACATTTGTGATTAAGCGTGTCATGTAATTAAAACCAGTGATTATAACCTGCCTTGGGGTTGCAGTGTGCAGTATTGGCTGGGCTGGCACCGAGGGAAATAGCTTTTGGTGGGATTTATGCACCTTTCTCCCACTGGAATCACTAAAACCCTGGAAGTCTAAGAGCTGAACGACCCCTCCCCCAGTTGATAAAATAATTATATAACTATAAAATATTTCCTTCGGTTTTAAGTCATCATGAGCTAATACACACACTAAATTTTTTTCCTACATCTCCAAGGTAACTTAATTGGCATCATGTTTCATACTGAGCAACACCAGCAAAACCTCCAGAGAACAGGGGCCTCAATTAACAGATACCCAGCCTTTCATATCCTTGATTGTTGAAAGGAAAAAGAACAACATGGGGGATGTGTAACTCATGTGGGGATCACAGAGAATGTGACAGAGCCCGTAGATAAAGCACAGTAGAAATCATGTATTGCAGTAATTAGAAAAGCCCTTGTTACGAGACAGTGTCTAAAGGAAAGATTTAGGCTTTTTGTGCCACTAAACTCACGTGGACAAGCTCTGACCATTAACTACATCATGTTAGATCTGCCCGTGTTGGAGAGCCCAGTCACAGCGCCTGGCAAGTTCTGCCATTATTACTAATGCCAGAAACGGCATTAATCCACGTGAAAATGGCTTGTTCTTGGATCCTGCACGGAGAAGTCAAAGCAGAAATGGGTCTAGAGAGGAATCCTTTCAGCTGGGCATGCCCTCTGTACCCTCAGCCCTGCTCAAACAACCCTGGCAGTGGAGCCAGGTGGAGATTCACCCTCCTGGCAGGGCAGCCACAGAGGTGTGACGGCCAAAGAGCCACAGTGCAGAGACATCTCACACCAGAACCTCTGACAGGCACTGGGCAGGGAGCTGGAGCCTTCCCAGAGGCCCACACTGGGCTGGGCTGCCAGTAGCATTGGTACAAGGTGATAGACACCCCTCTAAATCAAACAGCTGTTGTTTGTGGAAGCTTTTTTGCCTTTGGTTGGAGTTTCCCCGCTCTTTCTCTCCCTCTGGTTTCTGTGCACTGATGTCCTGCCATCACTCCTGCACTGCTGCTCTGGCTTGGCACCTCATGGAAGACCCATCAGGGCTCTCTCTTTCCTCAGTTCTGTAATAAATCCACTTTTAATTGCAATTGTCTGTCGTCACTCACACACCTGAGGAGCTCAAGCCCTTCCTCACACTCCTAATTCCCATTCCTTGGCACCGGCTTCTTTGTTCTTTAGCAAACAAGCTCCCAGTACCTGAAGCAAACACAGATGAGTGCTGTGCTCAACTCTCTTCTGGGCTTGAGTGGATGCAATCCAAGGCTTGTTTTCTTCAGCTCTTTCTTCAGTTTTAGGCAAGGTCCTCTTGCCACTGCAGCTCTTCTTCCTGCTTAAGCTAAATAAATGAGGGAGGCATTATGTGCAGTTAAGTACCATCATTTAGTGAGGGTATAACTCATTTAAAACAGAGCTAAACAATTAGGTGTAATAGATTTATTGTTCAAATCAAAGGAATAAAATATGTATACATATAAATATAAGCTGTTAAGGTGATGAGCTTCATTATTACACACACACGCAAAATAATAGGCTATTTTTTAATTGCTTATTAAACAGTGAATACTCATTAAAAGCTCAGTTCGCTGGGAAAAAAAAACACTGTGCAATTAAACCATAGTACAGACTAATTAATATGGGAATTGGGGCAATTCTAATACCTTTAAAGAGGTGGAAGTGGGGACGGTTGGCAGCATGGATTTGCACCAGTCATCTTCATTAGCCTGGCAGATGGATTTCCTTCTACTTTAGGGTTTTGAGGAGGTTCTATTTTTTTGTTTCAGCTTCAAAGGAAATAGAGGGGAGTGAAATGGGAATCTTTGCTGTGTGGGTCTTCACACAGTCTGCATAAAAAAGATAATAGATTCATCTGCTTACCCTGCAACACTCTCACCTCTCCCTCTGTTTCTGTACGGAGCCGCTCTCGGCACTCTGCGTCTTTCCCTTAAACAAAAAAATTTGAAATGCCCGAAGATTTAACAACAGAATTCTCGGCCTGCTCAGCTCCTCAGCCATGGAGCACACCTTTTCCCTTTGGGAGATCCCTGTAAGTCTGTTCTTCCCAAGGGCTGCTGTGCCATGAACCATTGTTACAAGCCACCCAAGTTCCTGTGGGTCAGAAGACATTCACCAGGTATAAACCAGACTCTCAGGGGAAGCATTTTGGTGCTTTTCTCACAATTGAATTGAAAAAGAATGCAAAATTTCTAAGGAAATACCACTGAAGGAGCCTGCTAGCCCCTTTTTTTGGTTCTTTGCTTGCATTTTTAAGTCCTCAATCCAACAGTTTTCCTGCTTAGAAGTAGGATGTCACAGGAGTCAAGACAGTGAAAGTTTGCCCCTCATTTTTGATAGCATGGGCACCACAAAGAGAGGTAAATAGCAGAGGTAAATATTTGCTAAGAACAGTGGTTTACACCCAAACTCAGGATGGGTTTCAGACTAAAAGCCAAACTAAAGTTTGCTGCTGGTGCTCCCCCTCTGGAAGTCTGAGTCTTGGTGTGCAGTTTGGTGGGAACGTCACACAGCAGCCAGCTCTGATTTCCGCCCTGTGGAGGTCAGTCTTTCATTACATAACACAACTTTCATATTTGCTGCTCCAGGACTAAAGCACAGGTCTAAGATGTTCTCAGCATCTGAAGCTTGACTGGCCTGTGGTTTTGGGAATCCATTTGAGTCCTGCTTTACACCTGAACACGTTTACACCAAAGCACGAGACTGTGAAATCAGCTCAGCTTTGATGCTAGAATTTTTCTCCCAGTTTGCAGAGCTGTAAATCACCCTGCAGGATGTCACAGTCTGAGCTGATGTGGAAACACCGTGGTTTCCAGCTGTGGTAAAGAGCAAAACCCATTCACATGCACTCATTCAAGAGAGGTGTCCCTGGCCTAACACAGTGCCTTCTTCCAAGCTCGCCCCTATATTTCATTCTCTTATTTCACTGTTAATAAAGAAACAAAATCCCTGTTGGTTTAGGGCTGTAGGAGATGAAAAAATTTTTTTTTTTCATGTCAACACTGTGCAGTGCTGATGGAGCCTGGCAACAGCTCAATCCTGGCTCAGGCTCCTGCTCTGTTTTCCTTATTAACATTTTGCTTGGCTGTCCCTGCCAGAGTCCCCTGGACATCGCTGAACTCTGAGAATTGTTGCAAATGCTGCAACACCCAAGTGTGAAATGAACTGTGCGGAGCCCCCCGGGCACCTGCTGAGAGTGTATTCCCAACAGGCACCTGTGCAGTGGGAAACTCGGTCTTAAACTGACACCCAATTACCGCCGCATATTTTAGCATCATTTTTGCACCTTTATCTAGGACCTACCAAGAGCCTTGAAAGCCTGGTTATTAACCTAAAAGCAGTCCACAGAAACCGAGACAAAAATGAGAATGTGAAGGACCGGAGTGCACAAACAGTTCAGCATTTTAAGAGAGTTCTAGAAAAAGCTCTGTTTTATGTTGCAATTCTGGTTTAGGTGGATGTGAATTGAGGTAAAAATTAATAGAAGCCAGGTGCTTAATCTTAATAATTACCTCTAAGGTATCATAATTATCTAAGAAAGATTTCCTAAAAAAAACCCAAAAAACAAAACACAAAACCAACAAAAAAGAACAAAAAACCCCAACTTCTCAAAAAAAAGCTAAAAAAAAGACAACAATAAATAGTGCTCCAGAAACCTTCCTTGTAACCAAGGAATACCTTAAACATTTAAAAATTATAGTCAACATTTTTAGACTGGGAAGCTAAAACTTAATGTATAAAATAATTTTAAAAGTACCACATGCTTTCAACCATTACCCACATGGTAAATAAATCTGTATTTTCAACAGCCTGCTATAAAATTAAAAGACATTTCTATTCATCCAGTGGCCCATGAATGAGTTCAGCCCTAAAAACCAAAATAACCCAGCTCTTACTCCTGTATACAATATAGGGGCTGCGAAGGGAGGGGTTTTCAAACTCAGCTGACTTTTCCAGAGTTAATTTATGCTTTTTATAATTCCTGCAGCCTGATGCAAACTGTGTCTGAATAATGGTAATGATTAATGTCCTATTCACCACAGTCTTCTCCCTGAATATTGAACTTCCTGGACAGTAGGATGAGGTATTTGCATTTTATGTTAATGCCAGGCAAATTTAACTTCCCAGTTGAACCCAGAAGCCTCCAGAGTGACTCCTTCTAGTCACAAACAGCTGTACTTAACCTTAACTCCTGTTTTTCACATCCTTCATGAGTGGGACACAGAATTATTCCAAGGAATGAGCGTTCCTGAGGATGGGGAAGGGGTAGAGAAAATTTGCCCTGGCTGAGTGAGTAATATTGAATCTTGGATAGCTGAATTATTGTCTCCCGTATGCCACACAGGATAATCTGTGTCTGAAAACACCTTCCACTTGTAGGGACTGCAGAGCTGTGCACCCACACACGTTATATAAATGTAGATACTCCAAATATGGATGGCTTGTTTCAAATTAGGTTTCTCAGAAACGAGCAGAAAAGCCAGATAAGGGAGCCAGGTAATTTGCCTCAAGCAGGCAGGTTAAACCTCAAATATATGTTATTCTTTATCATGTCCCAGAATATCATTGAAAATAACACCTGAGCTATTACTCGGAATGCTTTCTCCTGTTCCAGCAGAAAACAATACCTTTGTGTTCACAATGCAAAAAAAAATGCTGGAACTGCATTAAATAAACTTTTTATGCCATCACAGCTGGGAAGAGATTTTAGCAGGGAGCTGTTCTGGCTACCAAGCATTAGGATAACCTGGAAGAGTTCTCTGCTGCTGTGGCCTTGGCTGTGGCAGTTGCAGGTACAGACACCCAGGAATGGTTTAAGGACACAATTTTTGCCTTGTAAGAGCTGTAAGAGGCTGTGGTTTGGAGTGCAACAGTCTGACAACGACGTGTCACGTAGAACCTCCAGGGTATAAATATGCATGGAGTTATGTTCAGAAAGGAATTTTATTCTGCTGGGCACAGGAAAGGTCTAGAAACACAAGCCACGGGACTGCACATTTTTCCTGATAACCTCCTCTTTAATTTTTCTTCCTCTAATCTTCTTGGACTTCCCCTCTCCCGCTGGAAGTGATGCTCTGATAATCCTTTCCTGCTTTATTGTTAGCACTTCAGATCTGTGTTCCCACTCGACATCTGCAGTCAGGCAAGTCCCACTGACACCAACACCAGATTTTTAAGGGGAAAAATGTGTTCACTTAACTGTTAATTACCATTAGCTGCCATTGTTTGCCATGTTAAAAAACTTGTATTATCTTCCCTGCCTTGCTACATGCTTGTTCTCTTACCTCTGTTACTCATCCTCTGCTAACTTCTCTATCCACCTCATTTCTGGGTTATGTCTTTGATGGACCAAGTGATTATTTCTCAGCCAATGATCCCATTCACGCATAAAATAAAGTGTCCCCAAAATGACTCACGTTTGCCTTCATTTCAAATAGCTTAATCTGTCACTTCCAAATGGTGTTTCCTAATGGAGCATCTCATTTTCTCCTTTTCTCTCCCTCCTTTGCAGCCACACCAGTCGCAGCCTAACAGTGAATGAGATGGATTGATTAAATGGATGAGTTCCGCATGAAACAGTTCCAACTGGAAAAACATTTAATGGTGGTTAAATATTATACACTTGTACACACTGCCTGAAAAATGAGCATGACTAACACAGCAGTCAGAGCCCTTTGAAAATGCCTTTCCGGGCAGAATTGGGCACGTTTACCGACATAAATTTTGTCATGCCGGCTCTAATTAAGCCTGTCTAATTACCTCTCTTACAAGGGTTTCAGGTTGAGCATATAAATTCCTGAGGCCATTATCTGCTGTAGGTGCATAAACGTCCTGCAGAATAGTGGGGAGGAGAGGTCTGGAGGGAAAGTTAACACTTTTCTTTAGACCATATGACATAATTGGGGGAGCAGACAAGGTTTTGGACACATGGGATCTCTGAAATAAATAATATCAGTGAGGAATGATTTCACCACATGTCCAAAAGAATGTCCTTTTTTTTTTTTTTCTGGTCAGATAAAATTATTAGAAAATTTTCCTGCCTCATATTTTTCTAAGTTTGAAACCATTGCTACATATAAAACATACCTAGTGAGGAAAAGCAGCTTCTAGGTGAACAGACTTCTCTTTGGTCAGATCTGTTTGCAGCAAATGAAAAAGGAACTAAAGGAAATTAAATGGCTCCTACTCACACATCGTCTTACCCTGGGAAATCCATAATACTTTTCTGCAGAATGGAACAGCTCCAGCAAGCAATGTCACCCCCAAAATTGCCATGAATTGATGAGGAGGGCACACTGCTGTGAGAGGCTGGATGTAAGGTGGTTATATAGTCCTGGGGAAAGACAGGAAGAAAGAAATGCAGTGTTTATTTTCTCCCTTGGAAGGGCCCTCTCCGACACCTGCTGGGGATCTCACACTGTTTTGATCTATAGGGAGGCTGTGAGGTCACCTGAAACTCAGCTCTTGCTCAGCCTTGCCAAGAATGAGGTCTTAAAAAACCACCTAAACAAAGGGAAAAAACACACCCCAAACCAAGAACTGCCAGTGCTTGAGGGGACAGAGGTGGCAGCAGTGGGGAAGCATCTGTCCTTACTGCAGGGACATAATTGCCATGAAATCATGGCATCAGTCTCCATGAATCTACACAAGATTAGACAGAATTATTCTCCATGAAATCCACTCTTAAGTGCAAGTGGTGTTGAGTTTGAGATATGAACTATCAAGGAGCAGCTCCTTATCTTTTCCTTGCTGTTGCTCACAGAAGTGCTGCCACCACAGCTCCCTGCACACACCTCACCAAGCTCTGGAATTCTGATTTCCAGGTATTTGACCAGTTGAAGAGGCCAACCAGGGTTGAAAGCACAGTACTTTAAAGGAAGAAATACGGGGAGGAGGAAGCAGGGCCCCAAATTATTTCCACTTTGTAAATTCACGTGCTAATTTAAAATGGGGAAAAAAAGCCATAAACGTATTCTCCTGAGTTCAATTGGGAACAAGGCTGGGCTGCAGGTAGAACTTAATTACAACATGGCTCTAAACAGTTATTGCTTGAAGGGCTGGTGCCAGAATCAGAGTTAGTTCTTATTTTGTACGGGAAAAAAAAGAAAAGCCACCATCACCTCCCCAAAAAACCCAATGGCACAACCCCCCCACTGCAACCCACGCACAAAGGACTAATTAATGTCTGTAAAGTGCACACATTTAATAGCAAAAGGCTGTTATTGTACACATTTACTATAATTTAGTCTGTGTCATTACTTGAATGTTGCCATTGTCG
This sequence comes from Gymnorhina tibicen, assembly GCA_013399875.1. Lineage (NCBI taxonomy): Eukaryota > Metazoa > Chordata > Aves > Passeriformes > Artamidae > Gymnorhina > Gymnorhina tibicen. Next base: position 1,603,559 of record VXAZ01005267.1, on the reverse strand, counting down.
CTGTTTTACTGCGGCCTTGGCTTTTCTAATTTAAATACCTTTGTTGGAATTTAATTCGTTGGGGAAAAGCAGAATATTTGCAACATAGGCGGTGCTCTGATCAAACTGATAGCAGAGCCAAGGCTTTCCAAGTTCCAATCATATTCAGCATTTTTGTGGTTTTGTTTTAAGTGTAGAAACATAATGAAATAATTCCATACCATAAAGCTTGATGAAAGTGGCAATTAAAAAGGAATCGATCTGATACATCCTGCTCTTCACATTACCACGCTCTGTAAAGTGTAAATCACCAGCTCCAGCACTAAAGCTTTCCTTTCCCATCCTGATTAGGCAAATATTGAAAACAATAATCATTTTTCACTAAAGCAAGCCTTTAAAATGGAGCAGAAAGGGAGCACTCTGGATATCCCATTTTCCACAGCAGACTGGCTCCCACATTAGTGTTTGCTATCAGCAGATTTCGTGTCACTCCATCATACTGTCTTTCACTCAAATCCTACATTTGCTGGAGCAGATGGAAAGTTAGTTTAAATTAATTGAAAGCATGCTGTGCACAGCTTGTGGCACCAAGAACACACAAAGAAGAGAGGAAGATGCATCAATTTCCTTTCTAAGATACCTATAACTGTGAGAAGAGATCTCTTAAGAAATCATTAAGATATTATGGGGTTTTTTGGTTTTTTTTTAAGAAAGCTATATTGCTTTGATTTTTACAAGACGAGGATGCAGCAAAATTGGCCATGTGAAAATTAAATCCTGCCTGGGGTGGTTCGTGGTACGATGACACAGAGAAACCCAGCACTGCTTGGTTTGTCTCCAGTTCTTGGAAATACTGACAAGTTTGAAGGTTAATTATCTCTTCACTTATTTTAGTTAACACTGCCTTCTTATATTTGGGTCCTGAGCTCTTCTTCTGTCACTGAGAAAATCCAGTGACCTCCTCTGTGCTCTGAACCAACAAAGGTGTCATCAGTGCCAGCATCACCTGTGCACCTGGGACTGAGACGGCCAAACTCCTCTGCTGCTCCCCAGGGATCAGAGCGTGGCCGTTCCTCAGCACCTCCACAGCTGCAAAACCACCACAGGATAAGTCATCTCTTGAACAGCAGCTTTCTTCCAAGCAATAATAGAAAGGTTTACCAGTTTAGTCCCTTTTAACAAAATATTCCAAGTACTTCTTTCAGAGTGGTGTGAAACGAGAGCGTGAGGGAATTGTTCCTAAGGCGGATGGCATCTGTTCGTGTGCTCTGCTCTGTTAAAAACCCGCAGTACAGGAGGCAGGAGAAAGGTTTGGGTTTACATCCCCGTGGCCCAGGCCAAGGTGAGACCCTCCGGCCCGAGCAGGAGTTGTTACATCTTGTAAAGCAGCCGAAAGCGCAGAAATCAATGAGGAAAAGCGGGCTCTGGGGTACGAGGTGGGGAAAAGCAGGCAGGAAACGAGGAGTGTGCAGCACGAGCCTTGAGGATTTGAGAGGGAGCAGATGCAGCTGAGCTTTAGAAGCGATGGAAAGAAAAGAGCCCCGTGCTCCAGCAGGACTGGAAATTGGAATTGCTGCGAACAAGGAATGCACTGAAATTCGTTGGACTGAGAAAGGCCCCAAGGGTCCTGCATGAGAATGGCGAGAGATCTGTCATTTTAATCTGTCTTGCAGAGTTTTCTCTGTCTCAAATGTTGCTCTGCTCCAGTTTGCACTCAGATAAAAGCTGACTTTTGAGGTTTAGCTCCCTTTCATTCACCTTGGTGCCTCTTCCTTCCACAGCTCCTCTCTGGTGTCTCAACACGAGGCACTCTTTGCTTTTCTTCTCTGGAAAGGTCAAGAGGTAAGAAGAAGGTGGGAAAATATTTTTTTTACCTTTTCTCTTTTAGTCTTTCAGTCTTGAACTCCTCCAAGGCTGATGGGGAACAAAACTAAAACAATACCTTCCGGGTCTAGAGAAGTAACAATTTCTCTGTAAAAACTCAAAGGAAAAAAACACATCCCACATTTTTTTCCCAAATTAGCAAGGTTATTTTATACTGAGGCATTTACACCCTCCCCACTCTGAGTGTAAGTGTTGAACCTGTGCTGCTGGGGCCTCGTTTCTCCTGGTCGCTGACATATTTCATCACCTCTGCTCCTGGCAAATCAAACACAACTCTAGCGATTGCACATGAAGAAAATAAAATAATGCAAACCTTTCCCAATCCTACCTGTCTGACCTCATCTTCCACCTTTCCAGAGAGATTTCAGACCTTGCAGCTGAGCCAATCTTCATTTTCTCGTGACCTGATGACATCACTTACGTTTACTTGTCTTAAACATCCCCAAAATTCAATTATACTCTCGTAAGATTTTACAAAATTTTTGCAGCCTGTATTTTTTCTTCCACAATTATCTTGATATCTGCTTGCTCTCCACGAGTCTTTTACTTAAATTCTTCCCTTATTATTTTTTATGCGCTTTCAGCTTTGTCCTTCGTGGTGCCTGCAGAATTTTCGCTTTATTTCTACATTGTGCAGATTTTTGTGTGCACCCAAGCCAGCATTTTCTTTTGTTCTTCAACCTGTATCACAAGTCTTTGTTTTTCCTATTTAATTCACAGCAAAATCGTGTTCCTTCCAGCATGCCAGACTCCTTGACTCATAAACAAGATGCAGCAGCGGAACAAAAGGGAAAATTTGGCTCAGAGTTCACAACTCCTCTCGAGCACATGACAGGTGTGTTAGTTCACATTAAGAAAGCTCTCTGGAAATTCAGAGGATTGTACAGGTAATCACTGTTTGATTAATAATTTACAGCACCAACAGGACAGAAATGAAAATTGGGGAATGGCAATCTCGAAGCAGCTGTGGGCCTGTCAAATATGGTAATTTTTTGTCCTTTTTCCTGTGCTTGGGCACTGCTTAACCCCATGCTGAGCTGCCTTTCTAGAACACAACCCCTACAACTCTCAGGAATAATTAGATAGTCAGAAAGGAACAAGGAATGCGTGAGAATTAACTTCCCACCTCCTAGTGTCACTTGAAGATTAATTTATCTAAAAACTAATTAGCTGACATACCACAAGCACAGAACCCCCAGTGAAATGAAGAAGAAAAAGGAAAAGAAACCTCAGAGCTTAACCACAGTTTTCCGTCTCCAAGCCTGTACACAAACAACCTCACTTCTTCTGGGAAAAGGCAGCAGATGAAATCCCCGACGTCTGTTTTTACTGAGGAGCAAATGGAACCATGAGGCAGCAGGAATGAAATCCCTCAGCCCTCTCCCTGCCACCTGCCAGGGAAGCAAACGTCACTACAAGGAACTTCTTTCTGAAGCTAAAGGTGCAATGTGCTTTCAGGATTACAGGGTTTGGGTAGCTGTGGGCGTGTGGAGTTTGCTTTCACCGAGTTTGCCACTTAGCGCCAGCTTAACAGCAGCCAAGTCATTGCTTAGGGTGGGTTATTAAGGAGGAAAAGTGAAGTCAGCAGCTGTGTCACAGAGCCAGTGACATAACTGGTACCTTGGGTTGGAGGAGGTTCTTCCCCATCGGGAGGAGAAAACGAGGCAAAAGGGAAATTCCCTGCACAGGAGGATTCATTCCTACGGCTGCGAACCTGCGCTGGGCACGAATGTCAGCTTTGCTGGGAGCTGAAAGGAAAAGGAGGGTGAGCAGAATCCAAAATACTAATTAGGAGAATCGGGGGTTTATGGCTGGCTGAGTTTTCAATAGGTGTTGGAGGGTAAGCCAAGACTAACAACCTGAGCTAGACTCTGGCTGAGTGAAGGAGAAGGATTCTGGTATTTCCCAGATCTCACCCAGGACACTCAGAGTAGCTGAAGCTTAAGAAACCCATTCCCATTATAGGAGCCACTTCAAGGAAGCAGCAAAAACACAGGGATATGCAAAAAAGTCAACATTTCAATTTTTTTTTTTTCAGTGAACTCTTCCATATCAGCCTCATAAAATTATATCAAGCACTCTCAAGTGGGCCAATCACCTGCATAAAAATATCATGGTAATGCTGAGTATGAACTGGGAAGCTTTTTGCATTTTTTTTAGACAGAGGAAGAGTAAGTTACATTTTCATACAAAATTTTTTGAATATAAATTCATCTTATAAGTTCTTTCTATGAGAAAACCCCTGTAATATCACTCCAGTATTGAGTCAAATAACTGATTGTGGTCAACCACCACAAGAAATAGAATCCGGTCTTTCCTTAAGAAGTTGAGAAAGACAGGGAATCTGGAGATTCCCTATGCACAGACATTTGTCTTGTGGTTTAAAATTTCTGTCTCACTCTTATTTTATCAGTGTTTAACCAGCACATAGCTCCTGATGTCTCTTTTCTTAGCAAAAGCACCTTTTCTGTAACTGCTGTGCTTTTCCCTCACTTAATTATTTCTACGTGGTAACCAAATTTGTTGAGTCATCCTTAGATGCTATTTACCACCTTTCTTTCTCTCCAGCTCTCAAAAAGCATTTTAGGGCCTCTTTTTTTTCTCTTGTCTCTAAACTTGCCGTAAAGCTAAAGAAACAATAAGGGCATCAGAACTAAACCGTGTTCTTTGCTATTAATCCCAACCGTGCTGAATTCCAGAGAGAATCCAGTTCCATCCAAGGCAGAATTCCCCACTTTCAATTTTACAACAAAAACACCATGCTCTGCACAGATGAACTCAACAAAATTGAGAGTATGTGACCACAGCAAAGGAAGAGAGAACAAGTTTGGTGTTAGCAGTTCAGATGTTTGCCACTGATTTCATTTTTCCCCAGGCCTATTAGGAGCACACATAGCCTGGTTTAGCTGCCTTTTGGTGGGATATCCACAGCTGGAAGCACGGGGAGCAAAGCACCATCCTGCAGCCAGCTGGCACAGGAGGGGAATTTGGGAACCTCGCTGCTGTAACTCTCTCCTGCTGTTTCTATCAGCTCCACAACCACGTGAGATCCTTCAGCAGAGAGGCTCCCGGTGCAATTCAGCATTAACCATATCAGCTAAAGGAAGGTGGATGAGCACAATTTACAGATGCTGCTGCCTTACCCAGAGAGATCAGAAGTTTCAGGCCCTGTCACATTTTGCTGTTGCCAGGGTTTGCGGTTCTGCCGGCCCCTGGGAGCCCGGGGTGTTGCGCAAAGCACGTCCCCCATTGCCTCCCCAAACCAGTTCTGGACACACACGGCTGATTTCACAAGAATCTCCATGTTCCAAATGTCCCTGAGTAAAGTCGGGAACAAACGTTCAACTGAACTGTGCACTGAGTCCTTCTCTTTTGACACCAGCCCTGCACAAACGATTTGCCTTTCTAATTGTTAGAAGAATGCCAGAAGTTGCGGCATTTATCCCCTGTGTGCGTGGCTCTCAAACACAAGCTTTGTCTGCACATTATGTTAATTGGCTCCATCTCATCTTTATGAAATTCAGCACGAGCATCCAAGGGTAGGTGCAATTAGCAATTTCAAATTTGCTTTTCTAAAAAAAAAAAAAAAAGAAAGAAGAGAACGACATAAGGGATGAAAGACTTCTGTGAAAGTGCCACAAATGAAACACAGGTGAGACTATAAAAATAGGGAGATATCATGAGAATAGATTTACCCACTTCTCTGAGGGTAGCTACCGTTCTGTTTTTCCTCAGAAAAATTCCACCAACTTGCTCTCTACATCTGGATAAACTTTACAAAGTCATGAGCAGAGATGAACTTCTCCCTTTTCATAGATGAAGTTCTTTCTCTCTCTTTTTCTTTTATTATTTTTTCCTGAAAAAAACACGTTATTCAGAGGATCTAAATTATTTCCAGAGAATGGAATCCTAGAAAGGGAATGTGCTGCCTTGCAGGCCCAGTGTCCCCCAGGTCTGTACCTGGGCATTAATGTCCATCCACGGCTGTCACTCACCAGGACACCACAGGTCCAGGTGACCACATCATCATTGATGGTAAAATGGCATCATGAAAAGATAAATAAAGCACCTTCCATTAAAAAAAACCAAACATATTACTGATAACTCCTTCATGCATTGGAATTTCTGTGAACACAGCACACTCCTGAGAACTTCAACAAATATTCTCCAGACATTTTCTCTCTTTGAACCTCTTATCTTCCTGTAAATAGGGAGCTGACTGCTACAAAGATCCTCCTAAACAAGGGCCATATTTTGAAAAAAAATCAAAACTTGCCACTGTTTCGTTCCTGGAGAATTCCAAACCTGGGAACTGATGTCTTAATTTTATCCATCTACAGTTGTGAGGCAGACACTGCTTTTGCTCCTCCCCATGTAACGTGATGCAACTGTTAACCACATTTTAAAGCCCAGCCGTGTTTCTTTGAGTCCTCCTGCAGAAGAAGCATTTTCTGCACATTAATTCCAGTTTCTTTATGGGATAGTTGTTATGCATGACTGATTAATGGGCCCCAAGCTATACTCAACCTGCTACCCACAGTAAATTGTTCTTTCTGTTGTTGCTGTCATTGCCTTTAAAATATCAAGCTGTTTTATAATTAAAGAGTCCCTTGAAGGTCTCGTTTCAATAAACAACCATTCCTTCCACCGTGTGAAGTTCTCGTGCTAATAAACAATTAAACAGCGCACGTTATTTCTCTTGTCTCAAGAATCAGCCTTTTATGGAGGACCCACTGAGGCAAAGCCCGAGATGCGATGCCAGCCACACGTTCAAAAACAAAATTTCAGCGCGTGTTGTGCGGCTCAGGACTAGATCTGCTCTTAATCTGCACATGGTGTGAGTTATAGAAGATTAATTGCTCACAGGAGTGTTTAGACGCTTTCATATGTCACCCAGAAGATGGCTGAAGAGTTACTTATCTCCAGCAGCTTTATCCTTAATTACCTTTCTCGCCAATAATTCCAAATTTGGGATTCAGCGCACAGTGAAAAATCTCCTGTATTAATTAGAGATTGTAACTTTGTTATACAATGTGTTTTCTATGATAAACGGCTTTTCCTTGAACACTGAATATTTTGTGGAAAAGGCAACAAGTTTAAAAGTTTTGCAATGTTACCAGAAAGTTTTTCCAGAATTTTAACACTGCAGAACACAGTACAGTGACATTGGGGCTTATGCAGGAGTGTATATATATTTTTTCAGTCACTCTTAACATTGACTATCATTTCATTGTTCTGGGCAAAAAAAAAAAAAAAAGGGGTAATTAATGTAAGCTTTTTAATTTTTAATGCAATTGAATAAAAGTGTTCCTTTAAAGTGATAAAAGATTAAAAAAAATTGCACAAAATTAGGAAATTGGATCAATTTGGGCTCTTACAACATTATCTATGAAATAAGTTTTTAATCGCTGTTTTAATGAGTTACACTTTGGAAGCAAGTTTAAATTTCTAAATATTTAATCATAACAGCTCTTTTCCTTGGATGCATTTGTGCACCAGGATGTCTTATTTTTCTTTTCAGGTGCTACTTTCAGTACAATTTTAGATAGATTCCTCAGCTGATAGAGGATGTCATCATTTCTCTGAAACACTGGAGGTACAGCAATCTGTGTTCGATATGAATTTGCCCCGAAGACATCAGTTTTTCACGTTTAAGAGCTTTCTCTAAGACAAAACAGATTGGACGCTGCAATCCCCACATCAGTATTTTTTTCAGATTACTCTGGATACTCAGCTGCCTTCACCTCTCAATGGCCCACAGCCCCTATTTCCTACAGGTAAGAACCCTCAGCTGATGCAATTCCCAGTTAGAAAATTCTGCTCTGGCTCCATTTTCACTCTCTGCTCTTACATTAAGTAACCTACAAATCTGTGGCCCGCTTCAGTGCAAACACACACGTGACAAACTGCCGAGTTCCAGGGGCCTTTGTTTCCCAGAAGCAGCAAAAAAATAAAGAAATAACACGGAATTGTGCTTAAAATACGCAGTATTAAAAATACCCTTCAAGGACCACACGTGAACTCTCTGTCACCTGCACAATTATTTCATTCTCCTCTGCTTTTTCCAGTGACTGCACCCCTCAGTTTGGTGTGGTTAGACAGGGCTGTGCTGGTTTTAAACTGCTGCTTCCCACTTCAGGGTTGCCTTGCAGCAATCCCTGTGCAGCATCCTTGTCCCTCCTACTGGGATTCACAACCTCAGAGAGTCCTGAGACCCCTGGCTCAAGTCCTAATGAAGTAAAAGTGCTCTCACGAGCAGCCTGAGGGCTTTTTGCAACGTCTTTGAGATGAAAATTCAGGGGGTGGTCGGAATTCACTTGCCCAAAGCCCACAACAATTTTGCTGAGTGACACAGGTGCTGCTCAGAGCACAGCCCTGGAACAGGACACCCCAGCTCTTGTTACTCCTTCCCCCCCGCTCCAGATTTTGGTTGTTTTATTCTCCCCTCATTTCAACCTCTTTGCACAGATATGGCAATAAATTTGCACCTAATTTCCTTAAAAGCTTACCCACTCACTTTTCTGGCGTTTTATATTGTAGATTCTTTTTTGTTGATAGTAGAGAAGCTTTTTCACAAACTCCCTAATCTATAGCCAGCACCTGAAAGCACATGTAATGCTTTGATATAGCCATCTCTGATCAGCTGGTACATATTTTAGCAGCTGCTAAACACATCCAGTAGGATAATGGAGTTTTGTTTCTTCCCCCCCAGGAGTTACATGACAACATTCCTGCTCTCAGTGCCTTCAATGACACCCAGTTCTCACTGCATTTCTGTGTAATGGCAAAATTTTGTTTTTTGTTTTTTTTTTTTTAAACCAGAACACATTAGAATTTTTATCCATTTTCTGTCTCCACCCAGGAGACACTACACCACTTCCACCAGAGGTAAGAGTTCCTCCAGCTACGTGAAAATCTTTGGCACTGCCCCATTATTCGGTGCCAGACCTCATTCCTTTGGGCTTTTTTGTCTTTATGATCATAAAGTCATCATCCAGACCTGTGCCCCCGGTGTGAGATTCTGTCATTAATCCTTTACCTTCCCCTTTCTGATCCTCAGGATGGTTCCCTGCCTTGTTTTTGGCCAGAGGGATTTGGCAGAATGTCCAAAGCAGGGCACCCAGGGCAGCGGCTCAGCAAGGGCTGGGCTCTGCACTCAGCAATAAAGGACAGGTGACAGAGGTACACAGAGGTGGAGATAGCTCAGGAAATTTGGATGGAAAGCTCTTTCTGAGACCCAGGAAGGAGAAGGAACCCAAAGCAAACCTTGGCAGTTCCCACCACCGGGGAAGGGACACCCCTGCACGGCCGAGCAGGCAGGGCACAGCGTGGATTAGACATGCTCTGCCTCAGCCCACGGCCCCCCAGCCCATCTGTTTGGCCTTTCCACCTCTGCATCTTCTACTTCACAGCCCTGCTCTGCCCCGAAAGGAGCAGCCCTTGGCACAAACTCCAGCACAAACCCGCCACGGGATGCTGCTGTGTGAGGCTGTGACGTGTGACCTGCACCCTGCTCTGCCCGGTGCCTTCCCCCGGATAACTCATCCCTGAGCACCCGGGGACTCCTGGCATTTCCTCCCCGTGCTCACCTCAGATTAGCCATCTTTCCCAAAAACCCACCCTAACCACTGCTGCTCTTTCAGTGGCCCTGCTCAGCCCCGCCAGCCACAAAAGGGCACGTCCTGAGCACGACGAAAACATCTCTGCAGATAAGCCAGAAGCACCCTGCAAGCCCAGGAGCAGAGCAGCCAGCCCAGGTCTCCAAAGCTGAATATCTCCTGTTCGAAGATGTAGGAGGCATATTTCAAAAGGAAAAGTGTGAGGATGCCCTCAGATGGTCCTTTACACCCCCCCTTCCAGTAAGGTCGTATGTGATGTCATTAAGGAGAAAAACAGAAACACTTGACAAAATTAAATTAACCCCTTTGCATTCAAACAAAAGCCAATAGGAGGCCACAGATAAGGGAATAAGTTGATGATTTTTTACCATTACTCTCCTCTTTCAAAATCCATCTGAAGATGGATTTTTGTTTTAATGGGGATTTTTGAAGGTGTACAGCATATTCCCTGTAAACCATAGTGGAAAAAGTGCCCTTCAACTGCTGAATGCAGTGTACTGTAGGTGAAAAAAAGGAATGAGGAAAAGGTTTTAGAATTCTTAACAACTATTGAAGAACAAAAAAAGCTGCTATATTTTAGAAGAATGAGCCCATCTACTGCACATCCATGAAACGCCAACTATTTATTTCGCCTTGCCTAGAAAACGAGTCACCAAACTGAAAAACAAAAACCAAAACAAAATCCATCCAAATGAGCAGCTTGGTGTTCTTAGGGTAAGAACAAAGCAGAATTTCAGCGGTGAATCCACTGGAACTGCCTGGGTTACAAATACAGCAGTTACAGAACAATTTTCCTTTGAAGCACAGGGAGCCAAATGAGTTATCACAGACAGAAATATCACCTCGGAGATGAGGACTTCAGCCCCTAGTTTTGCTCTCTGGGCTGCTGCTGAGTGTGTTGGCAGAAATCTTCCAACCAGAATATTAGAGGAGATTTGTAATAACATCCTGCCAGGGAAGGGTTGGACCAGCTGTCCAGCGCTCAGCTCTAATGAATTTTTCTTTCAGGGACCAAATGACACTTCAGGACCTCTGGGATCTCGTGTGCCATGAGCTACAGCCAGGACTGCAAGTAAAAGCTATTTCTACCCAGTTTGGAGGTTTAGAACTATCACAGGCAACCATCAATTCTGCTGAGTGAGGATGTGTACATACTTATTTATTGGTTTATAAAATACACATATATACGGGCACATGCACCATGCTTTGATGGTCTGGCAGAGGGAAATCCCAACGGCAGTATTTTTTAGCAACCTAATGCTGTAAAACTTCCTTTTTCTGTTCAAGATTAAAAAAAAAAAAAGGGGGGAGAAACAGCAAGACCTTAAGCTAAAAGTGACCTAAAAACATATCAGTGATTTAAATCAAAAGATCCACTTCTCGCTACTCTGTGACACTTTAGGTCTTTTATTTTTCTTTTCTTTCTCACCCCTCCCTTTTATTTTTCCCCTTTGTTCTCAAGTTCTTTGTTCTCTTTAATTATAATCCTGCTAAGCCTGGACATCTCTCTCTCTTCTGCTCCAGTCATTCCTTGAATACTAAGTAGGAAAAGAGAGCAAGGAGTTTCTCCTGCCTGCTCTCAAATGCTAATATCAGAGAAGTGCTGAATCAAACAGCAGCCACGCCACAGCGGCAGCTCCGAGCCAAAAGGGGATGATCAGCTCAGCTCTCATAAGCAGCCTTGCCTTCAAAGCAGAGGGGAGGCCCCGGAAGGATGAGAAGGGCAAATATCACACCCAACTTCACAAAGAGGTGGGAAGGAAGACACAGACAGCTGGAGATGAGCTAATTCAACTTCAGTGCCCAGAAAAATGCTGGAACAAAATATTAGAGAATTAATGTGTCAGTGCGTGGGGAATAAATAACTGACAAGAAACGGTGATTTTTTCAGGAATCTATCATGTCAAAATTGTCTGGTTTCCATCTCTGGCAAGATACCTTGTGCAGGAGATGCCATACATTTTAAATTCAGTAAGACTAAGTGAGATTAGTAATTTCTGCTCAGCAGCAGATTCTTGAAGCAGTTGCTGAAGGATTTAGGCTGCAGATGCTGCTGGAAGTGCACCAGGACATGGCACCGTGTGACATCCAGTGCCACCTGCACCAGGTGCCCACAAGCAAAGCTCCTCAGGGGGTCACAGAATGGTTTGGGTTGAAGGGACCTTAAAGCTCACCCAGTGCCACCCCAGCCATGGGCAGCTCCCACTGTCCCAGGGTGCTCCAAGCCCCATCCAGCCTGGCCTTGGGCACTGCCAGGGCTTGTCTGGGCATAAACTGTAAAAATGAAGCAAAATCTGCAGGTAAATAATAAATACTTCTGGGGGGAAAAGGATTATCAATTGAACACTATAGTAAAATAGAGAAATACTCCAAGGAGTATCAAATTTGTTGAAAAGACAAATGTTGGTGGCTGCATTTCGGAAGGAAAATTCAAAGAGGCAAATACAACAGGAGTAGAAGTTGAGTAGGGCAGGAGAAATTCTGGAAAGGAAAGCAGAGGGGGCCACAAACAACAAATTCATATTGTGCTGTAATCTACAGTTCTCAGGTCAAAGCCCTGACAGGATTGCAACTTTTAATTATGGATCATTTACTGATGAAAAGTAATGGGTGGCTCCTAGTATGCAATCAAAGATGAGCTACAGTTTTGAGAACCTGGAGTTCTGGACTTTCTTTCTCTGGGAGCAACACTGGGAATCTGGCACCTTATCCCTCAGTTGCTCCGATTTAATGAACCATTCCCCCGTAACCTCGGGGAAAAGGGTTTTCCCTTCTGCAATAATTGAAAAGGCTGTGAGAGAGGCTTTGGGGGAATGGATTCAAAATTAACAAACAGATTAATGAGTTTGCTTAGTTAGGTGTACCGTGCTGAATATTATGCCATATAATACCATTTCAGTACTCTATCAAAAGGTTCCTAGCGTTCTTTTATTAGATTATAAATCACCCGAGGCAGGACCCGGCTCATGATCCTTTGTCACTCCGTCAGTCCCTGTGGAACACTGCCCACGTTAAGCTGCTACCCCAACACAAACAATAATAATTTGTCTACCAAAATGCTCTCGGCCATTAAAGAGAAGAGCTGATACAACACAGCCCTGATGAAACCAAACGAGGCCTTTCTGTAATCACCTTGCTTCCATAACTCTTCCGGATTAAGCTCGGCACTGCCATAATTAATTCCCGGCGCTGAAGGAGAAGCTAAAACCCGAAATATTGCTGCCGTTGCAACAAAACAAATCACTCAATCACCCTTGTTAAAGTTCCTCCAGCTACTCCCAAAGTTAAACTGAGCACGGCCCTTGTGCTGAGAGAGGAGTTTGACCCACGGCAGGCTGTGGTGCCAGCAGATTTCTGCACTCATTTCCAGAGTGCAGCAGGTTGTGTGGTTTGTAAGCTTTTTACTCCCCATAAAGATGCAACTTAATGTGCCTCTGCAATGCTTCTCACTTAACTTACACTGAGATAGCTCAGAGTGCATCTAAAATGTTACATAATCACCTCTGAGTTCTGACTCTATCCCTCCCCTCCCCTTCTCGTGGCATTTAGCAAATGGTATTTTTGTTCATGTAAGTCACGTTCTTCCCAACTACGGAGCCTTTTCACAAAAAATCAAATTAATCTTATACAAAAATCAGATTCTTCGTATGAATATGCCCAATTTCACTGGATTTTTTTTATCGCTGTCTGCTCACAGGGCAAGGCAGTGAAATATGACTGAAATGTCAAATTAAATGTATGGCAAAGCGATTAGGAAGAAACTTTTAGCATTTTTTACAGATTAATATGTTAATTACGGCACGTATTGTGCAGAAAGATTAAGTATCACCAAAGTAAATTTATTTTTAACCAGCTTTATTCCTCACACTTCATAAATTAACCAGCGGAATACGTAATGGGGAAGAATTCCAGCCCTGAGATTGCTGGAAATTATGCAAAACTCCAAAGTGAACGGGCTTGCAACGCAGATAATGTCTGTGCTTTACAATAAGCACTTCATCAAAGAGAATTATGCCTCCTCCAGCACACCTATTTTCACAGGCTGCTTTGCAGGTATCTCTAACTCTGCCACAATGACAGTGCCAAAAACTGATCGATATTTTAAACTCCGCTTTTGTCTTCTATTGTATTAAGAAAGACTAAATGTTGATTCTAAGCCTAACAATGCAAACGCCCACCTGACATTAAAAAATTGCTGAGAGAAGCAGCTGCACTTGTAAAACTGATGAAAAACTACAGGGGGATGCAACCCTGGATCCTTGAACAGCGCAGGCCAGGAGATGTTGATGTCTGCATCAGCTTCTCGTTCATTCCTGGATTTGTTCTGTGTGGAAGCTGAACAAATCTCCAAAAGCAGAATCTAAAGCAATGCCCCATAATGAAGAGGTTGGGGGCTTTGCCATGGATTTCAGAAGAAGAAGGGGTTTGGGCCATTTTCAGAAAGTTATATGGATTCAATGGTTGTTAAGACAACACAAATTTTTCCTTTGGTTTCGACAGATTTGGAGATTGGCTCATGCAGAACACGGGATGGGACCCAAATGATCCTCTCCAAAAGCACAGCTCCTATAACTTATCTGCTGCATCATCAAATCCCTCATGCTGAGGTGCTCCACAGGATAAACCCGTGCAGAAATGGGAAGTACATGTGTGATTTACAGAGCAGCCAGCGTAATTTCCATTGAAACTCACGTTGGGTGGTGTTTGGTTAACTCCTATTCCGGGCAGCTTTCCGAATATTTTGACACACTGAGTGTGACAAATAATTTCCTCGTGTTAAAAAGTATTATTTTTATAACAAGAAAAAGGAAGCGCTGTGCTAAATCACAGGTCCATCTGTCAAGAATAATCCTAACAAAATAACAGCAAATTTCAAACTCATTAATCCTGTAGCTGCTAATTACTCCCGTAAAGAATGATGTCCCTATCTTTCTGAGGGTTTAGAAGACTCTTTTTAGCCTTTTGTGGAAAGTCTCTCATTAGATTCCCATAAAATATTAATTCTGCTTTATTTTGGGGACAAACCTGTAATCTAAACTTACAGGCTGGATGTCTGGAAGCACACCAAGGCGATGAGACCAGACAGGAGCAGCATTTCACTGCTCTCTGGGGATCTGCCTCCTAACAAAACACCAGAGCAACCAAAATCCTGGGTTCTGAGTTACTCAGCCACCTCTCTCTCTCAGCAAAGCCTCCCCTGTGTGCAGGGGTCCATATTCTGTTGCTAATTTTGTGATCTGAGTTTACTGTTTGTTAGATCTCTGGACTGAATTAGGAGCCCTTCTGCTCTCAGTGCTCTTTCGGCTCATATAACACCAAATCACAAATTCTAACAAAACAGGCACATTTTTCCCCGTTTACAAAATAGGGAGAACAGAAAGCCCGTGGAAAGTTCTGCCTCCCCTTGGACGTTCCTGTGAACAATGCAGGAAAAAAAAGAGACTTTGTGGATAGTGGCCTTGTGATCACAATTCAAGACATGCAATTACAACTCATTAAAGCATTGTCAGACCATCATGAAGGAGAGGGGATGTCTGGTTTAGCAGCCATCACATTAACAGGAAAGAGCCTAAAAAACTTAAAAAAACTTGGGTTCAGGCTGGCAGAAGTCCTGCCAATGACACTCCCTTTGCTGCATCTTGTCCTAATCGCTTCTCTTCTCTTCTAATAACCCATTTGGAGCATGCTGCTCCTGGAAATGATCTATATCCTCCCTGGGACACTGCAAGGCTGGCAATCAAATCTGTTCCTGGCCACTTCAGCTGCGGCCTCCGGAGTTTCAAATTGCTGAATAACTCTAAACATATCTGGAAAACCATGAAAGATCCATCCCCTCAGCTTATTGCAGGCGTATCAGGGGTTATTCATTCTCAAAGTCCATAAACCCTAATGGCTTCCTCAGCCACACAGCCCGGCTCTGCAGTGCCTGCAGGAATTGAGACGTGTGTTGGTCACTCTCACAGCTGGCCCTTTCATAAAGTGTAATGAGGAGATCCAGAAAATCCGTGTGGAACGTAGGTGAGGCCAGGCAGGTTGTTAAAAACTTGGGCTGCCAAATGCAGTCGGAGGAGAGAAACTGTTATGTCTTCATTAAAACATATTTCCAGCTTTGATTTCCAGCTCAGTTGTGTGTTTAAGGAGCCTCTCACTGATTCTCCCTTCCATGGAAAACAGGCAAAACTCACAAACAACTTCCATAAGTTCCTTACACCCTCATGGATTTTTAATTGAAATGCAACTCCCACAGCACCTCATTAGTTCATTGAATGCTGTATTAGTTTAATTTACTGAAGGGTGAGGGGTTTTTTTGCACCTGCCTCACACATTTACCCCATTAAGCATGTGCAGATTATCAGGTAACTGCTCAATTAAACTAAACGATTGTTCTAATTGAATATTTCATTAGAGTAACAAGGTAAAAAGCTCCTTGGCATGTATTAGCAAACATGGCTTGTGCCTCACTGAAATATGTTTCAGATTAAACTCATGATAAACTCAGATTAAACTCATGATAAACTCAAATAAAACAAACAATCACATGGTTCAGATTAAACTGTGCCACTTGGGCTCTTCAGCCTGCACACGTCAGTGGAAAAAACTGCAAGCAACCCCAATGGCCTTTGGACAAACCTTTAAATTTAAGATCACTTTAAGATTACTTATCTGAGGGAAGCTAATTAAAGAACGGATTCAAATTAATTTGGTACTTTTTGCCTGATTGCCTGTACCCAAAGCTCTATAGATACAACCAAAATTCAAAGTAGAACTCATCAAAACTCAAGAGTTTTGCTCTGTTTCATTCCTTGGGTTTTTGTTTGAAACTCAGCACACCACTTTGTGACTTTAATGAAAATTCTGGTTCAAAGGCAGGCTCAGGCTGACTCACACATTACACGCTCCGGCTGGAATATCTCGGAGCACGCTATTCTTGGTAACAAGGCACGCTCATTTTCCTGCAGAAAAGTGGGAAAGTTGCAGGTAGCACAATTTAAATTGTGCTGGGTTTTTTGTAATTCTCTGATGGTCCAGTTCTGTCATCCTTGTTCGCTCTAAACAGCAGCTTAATTTGAATTTAGCCAAGTGACTCAATGGGGAAGCGTTTGCAAGGGAAGTATTATCCTACACAGCAACAAGGTCAGGAGGCCTCACCACGCACAGCTCCCAAGCTCAGGAAGCCTCACCACAAACGGCTCCTGGAGAGTTTTTAAAAGGCAAAAGCTGCACGAAGAGATCAGAGGTGTGAGCGGGGCCATCACACGGAGCACAACCTCGCTCTGCTCCTCTTCCGCTCCAAAGCCAACGCGCCTGCCCCAAACAGGACTCGAATGGACATCAGGGAGGGGTCTTACAGCTACACCAGAGCAGTCTGACAGCTGAATCAGAGCAAAAGCAGCCAGTGCTGATGGGGAGATGTCTCAGCACAGAGGACACTGCCTTTCCACAGAGCCCGGGATGAAATCTGTCCCAGTGAGTGTTATTTCCTCACTCCTGGTTGGGCTGCACAACTGGATTGTGTATAATCACCATCTAAGAGTACACCCTAAACCTTGGGCCCTCACTGTGCACTCTCACTTTGTCTGACACGCTTTAATCAGCTGTCTGGTTGTAAAAGGCACTGCTTTTACTCTTCAGATACTTTTATTTGACCCAGCACAACAGTGTGGAAGCAGAGAGATGGAAACATGGAACAGTTTGGGTTGGAAGGGACCTGAAAGCTCATATTTCCAACCCTCTGCCATGGGCAGGGACACCTTCCACTAGATCGGGTTAGTCAGAGCCCTGGCTAACGAGTCTCTCTAATACAATTTAAAGAAATATTAAAATAAAAAGAGAAAGAAAAAGAAGGAAGGAAAAGGAGGAAAAGAAAGAAGGAATAGAAGGAAAATAAAGAGGGAAGAGAAAGAGGGAAGAGAAAGGACAAAAAGGGAGGGAAAGGAAAATTTCTGGTTTGATAAAGCAAAAAAAAAAAAAATTGGTATCTCCAATATTTTGCCAAATCTGAAAAGACATTTTAATTTTTTTTTTTTCTCTGTATCGTCATACACCAAACCTGCCTGGTTCTCAGGGAGAACAAAAGGAGAATTCACCAGTCTGTAGCAAGGCCCTTGTTCAGCTGCCACCAGCACTGGTGCAGAGCTCTCTGTCCCACTGCTTGCCCTCCCACTGTGTGCCAGGTGACTGGCATCACCACCCAGCTTCCAGCAATAGGTTTAAGATCCTCTTGATTCAACAGCTTTGCTGGATTGCTGGAAATTAATTACTAGAATTACTATGGAAATTAAATATATCGAAACAGAAGTTTGCCAGTGAATTTGAAAGAGGACCTGTAATGTGCTGTAGTGCTGTATTTAACTAAATGGAGAGAGGCCTGGATAACTGTGGCTATCTTTCTCTTGGTGAAACAAAACAACTTCCAGATTACTATCAGCCGAAATTGTCTCATTAGAGATAAGGAGGCTATCAGCACGGACAAAATTAGCAGGATTTCTCTGCCAGGCGACAGGCTGATTAAAGAACTTCCCCTTCACAGCAGAGACAGCAGTGAGGAATTCTCTCTGCCCGTGGGCAGACTGTGGCTGGGCACAGCTCGTTCGAGGGCTGATGGAGTTGGACACGGCTACAAGAACAAAACCCACAAACCTTCTCCATTCAAACCATCCGTGATCAGAGCCTGCTCCTGACTAAACCCCTGATCTCTTCTTGTCACAGACCTGCAGCAGCCCCAGTGCCCTGGGGTTACAAACACACTCAGGGACTGTCCCCAAGGCAGCAGTGAACCTCCGTGGCTGAATACATGTGTTTAATGTGCTGCCAGTCCTAAATTATTACACAGTCATCGCAGATTCCCTTAGCCCGTGATGATCCATGAGCATACCTGAAGGCAGGTAATTAAGAATCTAAATTAGAATTTTTATTTCTGGCAGTTAATTTCAGTCCGAGTTGACAGAGAATGTGTTGCAGAGCTAAAAGTAAAAATAAAAACAAACAGCCCTTGTGAGTGAGCTAGCAGAAAACTCCTAGCTGGATTTTCTTTGTTCTAACTTCTACAGAAACCCCTGTTGAAACTGCTAAAAATAATGTAATAACAAAAAAGTCAGATTTAGCATTAGCAATGCTAAAAATGTGATTACTGAGTTTGCATCCGTTCATGTTACCATTCTTCACCTTCCTCTTTATTAATCTAACTCTTCTTATCACTTCTACACTGCAAAGGCTCCAAGCCACTCGTGTGTTGGTCCAGAAACGAAGACCAGATCTGTGTCATCTTCCAGCAACACAGCAGAAACAATAAGGAACATAACTGCACCAGGAGAGGCTGCAGTGTGCAATTAGAGATGGAGCAGCACATCCCCGTGCTCAGGAGATCCTCACAGCACGCAGATAGCACAGGACCCACTGGCGGATTTTAGTGCTGGAGATATTTTTGTATGCAAAGAGAATAAACCTGAGGTTTTCCCCCGCCATTCAAATAAAGATGATGCTTTAACCCTGATAATATTAAGAATTAATTCAGCCACAGCTCTGGAGAAAGCACATAACTTTTTTTTTTTTAAAAAAAAAAGCTTTTTCTTAGAGATGCAATATATTATTGCAGATCACCAAAGAGAATAATACATTTAACTCGTATACCCAAAATACATTCAAATAGCAGTAGAGAAGCATTCATGTGAAAATGTGAAATCCTTCTACTTGAGTCATTATTTTTTACCTAGAAATGGCATTCTTTCTTTGAATCCTGACTGTTCCCTCTGACTTAATCAGTGGGTCTTGTGGGAAACAAAGAATGAAGCTGTGGTCAAGGGCTCTTCAGACTGAGAAAGAATAGAATTTGTGATTTGAAAACCTAAGACGCTTGACAGTCTCGCAGTATTTCTTTGCAAAAGAAAAAGAAAATTATAAATTGATGGCAAAAAGCAGAGCTTTCAATGTGGCCCCCCTTGCTGAAGGTTCAGCTGCACCAGAAAAACAGGATACAGGGAACCAGAGACAAGTTTCTTCGGCCCAAAGAAAGAAGAACTCTGATTTTGCTGCAGACAAACCTGGGCATGAATGTGAAAGCAGCTTCTGGAGTAAGGACTGATGGAAGGGAAATATGAGAGTAACAATAACCCACAGCTTCTGATGAAAACCGAGAGTTTATCCATTCAGTGATTCCCTCAGAATTCACTCACACACCTGCTGTACTGCTCTGTGGCCTGACAACCATTATGTTTCAGGAATTTGGGTCTCAAAATGCATTTTTCAGCCTACAGGGCAAAGATTTCTCTAGAATCACGTCCCTTACAAGCAAGGCCACAGAAATTTCCAAGTGCAGAACCATCCCAGCCTCGTACCTTCATGTCAGTTACTCTCTTCCTCAGCTCCAGGTTTGTCTGGTTTCTCCACAAGTAATATGGTCTGGTAACTGCTGGTTAATCCTTTTTTAACCTTTTTTAAAAGCAAAATATCTGAGCTTTAACATAAAACTTTTTGCTCTTAACGGATTTTTTTTTTCCAAACCATTTTTAAAAGCTGTTCCAAAGGTTTGGGGGATGTCAGCATCCCAAACTCCCCATTTACATGCATTTATTTTAAAAGAACACTCTCACCACCTGTGGATCTGCAACTCGGATCTCGTGGACCGTTCAGAAATAGGGAACAAGAACAGGCATAAGCTCAACTCCCTCAGACAAATTACTGCACAAGGTTCAGAATCTCCACAATATGGATATTTTTGTGTGCTTTCTTCAAAGGATGCTCTTTTCTAACACTTTGACTTGTGCTACCTTATCAGTTCCTCTCGATGCTTCCATGGAAAAGGGTGGTGGCAAAGAGGAAAAAGCAGGATCAACACAAACCCAGGGCAGCTGCATGGGAGCAGGGGCCTCACAAACATCACCAGAGTCCAGAGCAGAAAGAGAGAACAGTCAAATGAACACCACATACTGAAAATCTGTGTTTTTTCAGAATGTTAGCCAGAATCTGGGGCTTGTTCCACCTAAACTTATAGAGATGGCAGGAGGAGCTCCCACTCTGTCCTCGTCTGCATGAGATGTACAACTGGCCCAAAAATGAAAAGTCTTGCAACCAGAAGAGTGGGAATTTTATTGTTGCTGCTGGGATCTAAAAGGCAACGGCTGTTCCTCCTTTCCACACACTTTTCTATCATCTCTGCCCAGCTGGAATCAGAGAACCAAGGGCCACGTTCCCTGGAACACGAACACTTCTGCCCATTTTAATTCTTTCTAGCCACTCATCTACACTACTGAGGCCCTTCCAGAGGTGCATCTGGCTCAAAGCAGGTAGCAGAAAAAAAAAAAATTTCATAAGAAACCTGGGAGCTCCTGACAAGTTTTGCAGCCCAGTCTGGCAGATGCAAGACTTTCCGATAATCATCAAAACAGCTGGATCCTTTCTGAAGCTTATCTGAGCCAAACAGAACCTCGGGCCCCTTCTGAGGTTTGTCCTGCTCTGGCTTGAACGGGCTTCAGACAGTCACTGTATCGTATTTTGAAAGCGATTTTCTTTGTTGTGCTGGGAGCAGCAGCCAGCGGAGCGAGGAGCCCGCACTCCCGTGCCATATCGCCCGGGCTCATGTGTTTGCTTTTTCAGCCTCTGCTGCTTGATCCTCTGCAGTGGATTCTGTACAGATACAAAAAATTAACCCTGGCACCAGGGGATTTATACAAACGAAACAGAAGCTACGAGAAAAATTAATAAAAAGAGTACCCGGGATGGGATTTCTCTGCTAAAGGCTAAATAATGTTAATTTCCTAGAAACTGATCCAACCTTTTTACTCGGTGGCTCAGCACTGCAGGCAGCACATCTGTTTGTCCTGGTTTTGGGAAGGACTTGGCATCCTTCCTCGTGTGGTCAGCAGGGTGTCTAGAAACTGATGCTTCGCTTGATGTGGCAAGCTACAGGGTTCCAAGAATAATGATGGCTGAAACATTACCCAGGGAATAAACAAATAACTTTTTTTTCCTTTCTTCCCCCCTGCCCCGTGATAAAGCCTATCTCATGAAATTGAGGGCGGCTCTTTCATAATTTATAGATGCTAGCCTGGTATCTTTTCAGGGAATAAGATAGATGAGTAAGTGTACAGCTTTTCTTTCTTTCACTAATCAGCTTTTCAGCCTGTCCTTCGGGTTTCAATCAAATTTGAGGGGGAAAAGTTTCAAAAGATACAAAATATACCTGCAAGGTTCATAAAGAAGGAGCAGAAAGAGAGAGAGGTTATCAAGGTTATCCACTGAGAAAAAGGCTGCACTGTGAGCCAGACCTTTCCTGGACACCAGGTCATCTACTCTTAAAGCTCCTCTCACCTCCAATGGACCATCTAAAGCACCCCAAGAACTTGCTCCAAGCGGGCTCTGATGGCTGATCAGGGCTGTGCAACATTTAAAATAAAAAAAAAAAAGAAAGTCATCTAGATCAATGAACCATAGCCCCAAACACACACGAGATCAGGTTTCCTCACATTCTCCTCCCACACAGGTCCCTGTCAGGGGTTTGTGACCAAACTTTTGCAAAGAGCAGCTTAAGCTCAGTGTGGAACGCTGGCTCTCAGCCCCTGCCAGCACATCCTTTCCTGGAATTTCTTTTATCCTGTCTATTTACTGAGAGGAGCACTGAAGGGACTCGCTCCAGAGGATGGCACAAAGTCCAGCCCTCGCTCCAATCAAGCCAAAGATGGATTGCCAGGGTGAAAGGGAGGGCCTGCGCATCTCGAGGGAAAGCAGATTTCTCTTATTGCAGGAGAGCGCGGGGCCAGAGGGAGCTCCCACAGCACCAACCCACTGCCATCCAGCACCCCCCGTTCCAGAGCTGCACCAGAGCACAGGGAAGGAGTGGAGACTGAAAGCCTGAGGTGGAGTGTGATGGGAGAGGGACTGAGTGGCAATTTCCTGGAGCAGTGTGACTGTGGAAGTGTGTATCACACGTTAGATGTACACTGACACCCCGCATCTCCCGCGGATAAGTGGCTCCAAGGACAGTGATGATCCTATCTGTGAAAGGCACAGCACTTGGCAGCTGTCAGCACAGCCAGCGCTATTATTCCTCCTCATACCAGGTATCAAGCAGCCAGCAGGCGACTGTTTGATTGTGGTCACTATTTACCTGAGAAATGTATGAAATGGAGGCTGGGATGTAACTGGCTTTGCAGTTCATTCTCCATTCCCAAAGCCCAGCCAACGGAAAACAATTTTATTTTTACACTGCCCTGACACCCAGCTGCCCAGCATGGGACACGCATCGCTCTGGCAAGAAGCTGATAAGAAATTTGTACACCGGTGCATGAAATGAAAATGAAACAAGGCTGAAATTCACCCAGCAAAACTGGAGTCAGCTCAGGGGCTCACTGGATACTTGTGAGGATGCATTCCGTGCCTCGACTCACAGAGGAGCACAGATCACAGGTAATTAAAACCTGCACGAGGGAGTTTACGCCTGTCAGACCAAAGTACCACCATCAGTAGATTCTGCTCCTCTTTGAAGAGAACAAAAGGTTCCCTTCGACCTCGACCTACCTGGAGCAGCTGCTGTTGTTGTTGGAAGCTCGTGGCTGCTGTGAAGCACATCATTGCTTTAGAGGTGTGAACTATTTCTAGAGACAGTCAAAACTCACCCATAATGCGGCTCTTTGGTGATAATTGCTATTGTCACTGAGAACACGAAGTCTGGAGATCATGAGTGGATGGAAAGGAAGCTGTAAAGCCTCAGCAGCAGCTTTTGAAACCCTGTGAGGACTTGCTGGGTAACTGCTGCTGGCTGCACGGGGGACAAAAATTGCTCTTCAGAACTGAAAGAGGCCCTTCAGCAGAGAGGCACTGGAGGAAAGCCCAAGCAGCACTGCTAGCAGCAATTAACATCAGCAGCTCTACACAAATGGAGCTTGCAGAGGAGTTAGCTGACATGAAAAAGTTCATGTTACACTGACAATCCATCACTTAGCTGTGGCACTTTTTAATTCCATCGCTTTGATTTTCGTGGGTTTTCACTTAATTCATCCGGTTAGTGGTCACCTGACCAGTCAGGGTTATCAAAAGTGGGGTTAAAAAGGATCATGTTCAGAAATAAAAACACAAAAAGTTTCAGAGAATGATAGGTTTTACCACCTCTGTGCCACCACCCCACAGCAATTTATCCATCTTCCTGTCTTAGCCCATCTCCTGAAATACATGAGGCACAGCCTAGAATTGCATTTTAGCAGCAGGTTGGAGTAATAGATGCTACAAGGAACAGTGACATTCCTGATGCGTGATGCTCTGCGCACCACAGGGAGCTGAAATCTCGCTTTGTGTGCCTTATGGCAAGCCATAAATTCCTGGGTTTATGTGCTGATGTAAAAACCCGTTTAACAAATCCATTGGAGCTGACTGCCTGGATCAATGTTATGACAGGCAGCAGACTCCCAACAGCATTCCTGGGAGGAAATGTCCACACACCCTGATTCGGGGGTATGTGTCAATTTAATATGTTCATGAGAGGACACGTTAGAGTGAAGGGATCCCTGTTTCCACCTGCAGTGACTCAGGGTTGCTGGATCCATCCAGCAGCTGCAAAAGGGGCAAATGCTGTTTCCAGCACAGCTGCCCTGAGCACACTCCTCAAACTCTGAATGTTCTGGGTAGCTAATAATGCTGCTTTTTGTGTCTGTGTTGCCAGAACACAGCACATTTTTTAAGAGTGGAATTCATCACTGCTCTTGTGTGCTCAGAGAGACAAGGTGGAAATACAGATGAAATACAGTGATAGCTTTGAGAGACAACGGAGCAGGAATCATCCTCCATCACGACCAAGTCGTGCACTAGGATTTTATCATCACGTGCACAAAGGAAGGTCTGGAAAATCATCCCACTGTGGTGAATTTAAAGGTATGCATGACTGCATGCACCAAAGAGGGCCTTTGATGTAAAGGCCCTCGGACAGATAAGGAAGATATGAGGGATGGACACGCACTGACAGCTGCACATGCTGAATATGTACGTTATTGTATCGCTTGGTGGAGGATATTATTAAAATACAGTTAGCTGCAACCCGAGTATTCAGGCCTCTTTCCATAAATTTGACCAATAATTTGTGTGCAGAAACTTTTACTGGCCTTTGATAATCCAGTGCATTAAAGGATGTTGCAACAGTCATGAGCTTTGAGATATTCAGAGGAAATTACACAAGCATTAATTATTAATCACTCAGCAACCAGCCCACAGAAACACGTAGCTCACATAAGAACAAAAACTACTCTGATTAGCTGAGTATTACAGTGGTTGTAGAAAAGGGATGGGAGTTGCAGGACACTCCTAAATGGGTGCAGAGTGTCTGTGAATGGAACACAGATGTGTTTTGCAGTGGCTGCAATGAAAAAAAATACCAAATATGATCTTTATCTGAGTGCTTAACATTTCTCTGTTTAGAAAAAGTCTTGAAAGCCCTGGTTTTATGGTGGATTTAGCTCTCAGGAAAAAGGCTTGGAAAGAACTTTCATCTTTGCCACAAATCCTACAAAGAGGTGACCTTGCCACTTATAAAGGCACAGAGCCCGTTAGAGGGAGGACCAGCACTGCTGCAGGAGAGGCTGTGAAGGGGCAGTGGAACCAGCTCTGCCAAGGTCAGAGGGCAGCAGGCCACAGCGTTGCCTCAGAATAAATCAACTTGACCCAAAGCAATGCCGAGTTCAAAACCACGACTTTTCTCGACCACGTGAAAGTCAGGAAGGTTTTCCCTGTCTGAGAGAGCATGCACATTATTCCAAAAACTTTCAGGGATGTTGCATTCGCTGCCAGGACATTATCCATCTAAGCAAGCAGCTCCCTTTCAGATATCAGTTGGTTCAGCGCATAAAACATTAAGTGAGGCCAAGACTCAACACAGAAATTAAGGTCCAATCCAGGGATAATTGTGTGCTGAAGGCCTGCACTGAAATCTGGTGCTAACAGGGAGTATTGATATTGTGGATGAAATGAAATGCTTTCCCCACCACCATTTAACCCTCCTCCCCAGTGCCAGCCAAGCTTGTCCTCTGCCTGACATGAATTAAAGTCCTAAATTAATTGTCACAACATTAACCCAGCTCTTTGCCCAGTTACGCCGTTCCTCGAATCATTAGGGTTCTGATGAACTGGAAAAGTGCAGAGTGGAAGCCCCAGATTTCCCAGCGGCAGGTTCTCAAACAGGAGAGGGAAAAGAGACATAAACCAACAGCACAGTGCAGAACTCCAGTGCCTTGCAGCTAGGGAGCTTTCATCCTGCAGAACCTTTCCAGACCCAAGGATAGATAGCTGCCATTCCCCAATTTCTCTCCTGCTTTCCTGTCTTCAGGAGATGAATCCACGTGTGCGACCTGCTCAGCCATACCAACCAATCTAGCAAAGTGAACAGCACCTTCCAGGGCCTCTATTTTGTGCTAATGTATTCCCGTTTCCTCTGCAAAGCAATTTATTCAGCATGAACAATTTGTTATAATATATAGTACGTGGTCTGTGCTACACAAGGCTTTTCATATGTAATTAATATTTTATTAAATTTTAACATTAAATTACTTTTCTTACCCAATAAAAGATTATATTTTCCAGTTCATGGATGCAAATCTACTGATAAATAATGTAAGAAACGTTAGAATATCAACAGATATCAGTTCACTACAAAATAAATTACTTCCTTCCCCAGAGGATGTTTAATCTTAATTATTGCTCACGGAAAGCACACCCTGCTAACGAGCAAGCAAGAACAACCTAACTCCTGCAAACACTTCTGATAACTAAACTGCAATATCTTCCTAATAACCTCACCCCCATCCTGCTCCTAGGAATTGGGAACTCACAAAGAGGCTTGCTCCTTCATTTCAACAATTTCCTTGTTTCCCAAGAGGAAGAATCACGGCGAGCGCCTGAGGGAATGCTGCAAATCCTGTGTTCGTGGCCACTGTCAGAGCTTACACACACCCTGTGCCATGGTTCGTGCAGCATCTGACTTCTCAGCTCCACTGAACACCTTCAAGGCCAGGCTGGACAAGGCTTGGGGCAGCCTGGTCTGGGAGGAAGTCCCCTGTCCATGGCAAGGGGGATGGAATGGGATGATCTGAGAGGTCCTTTCCCACCCAAACCATTCTGTGCCTTCACAGGCTTCTGTAGCGTGACTGGAGGTGCTTGAAAACTCACATATGGGCAGGATAAAGTCATGCTGAGCTGACTGTTATTGCACTCACCTCTCTCTTTAATGTGGAAGAAGCAGCGGATGATTTTGGACAACTACCTTACGGATAAATCACTCATCAACGTTCAAAAATGGGTACACAGGATTCTAGGCCTTTTTTACTGAAAATGAGATTGACTCCACCAAACCCACAGCCCGGAAGAGCTCTGTAACCATTTGATAAAAAGGCTGGTTACTTTTTTGGTCTTTTAATATGACAAAAATGAAGGAAAGGTGCAAAGTCTGATGGGTGGATTGGCGGAGTGTGTCACACAGAGCCAAGAGAATGCTCTGACTGCAGGGTGATGCCCAAAAGCACAGCCCAGGTGTCCTGGTGGAAGAGGTGCTCCCATCAGCTCCACACTTATCTCAGAAGTGGCAGGAGGACTTAGCACTTCCAGGGCTTGGTGGGATGAGTGCAGCCTGACAGCATCTGTCAGCACTGGTTGCTTTATTTTCCATGTTCAATGGGATAGAAAATGAGAGCTCGGCTGTCACCAGAAGAGGAAATTAGTACCAACACACAACAAGCGCCAGGTCTATAATGGTTGCACACAGATGTTACCAGAGTAAACTTGAGGAAAATATGATAAAGGCTAAGCAATCAGCCCTCCCCCATTAGGTAGAAATATTCAGAGTAGCTGGTTGAGTGGGAACATGTGCAAAATGGATGAATTGTGCATGGACCCCAGATGCAGGAGAACATCTGTGCTGATGGTGCTGGCATTGAGCACTGCTTGCATATTCATGCTGTCGTTATCACTCCTGCTTCTGTGCAGCTCCTTACTGCTCAGAAGAGCTGCAGCTCTCATATCTGCAGCCAACAGCTCTGAGATCAAGGGGACACCCAGTTAACAGCAACGTCCTGAGGTCTGGCCAGAGCAAAACAAGTTACAAGTCGGCAACCTGCTGAAAATTCCAGCACTGCAACTGCAGAAACCTCTTGGTGGCCAGCTTGGCCACCTCTTGTAGTGATCTTTCACTCCCACCACAAGTAGAAAACATCAGCTTAGAAGCTTCACAAGTTACACTTCTCTAAAGGTAGCAGCTTGCACACTGGCGCAGTGTCTTGTGCAGTGTTGTTTATACTCATGGCCAAAGCTTCCCTCTGCTCCCAGAGCAGAGTTAAAGGGATTTATGTATAAACCAACAAAACTCTTCAGTTTTGCAGCTGCAGCGAGAGAACTGCAAAGGTTTGAGTGTATCTCTGCAAAACTGAACGTGGTCAGTGCAAGGACAAGAGCATCTTGTCCTAATGGCCACTTAAACCTGCACCACCAATAAGTGCAATCAATTAGGAAAAGAATAATAAACCCCTGTGTGATGTGGAGAGCTCATGGAAACCATTGTAGAGCTTGCCTGGAAATAAACTCAATATCTCTCATATCCCTATTACAGATGTTATTATTGCTTCCCCAGAGTTTTTTGCCTCCCACTGCTTATGAATACCTGTGCAGGCTGCTTGGACCTGTGTTATTGGTGTGAGATGAAGGACAGAGTGAACTCCATTCCCGCTGTTTGCTTCTCTGCCATCATTTACATTTTCTACTGTAAGCTGACTTAAGATAATGAAGGTGGGGAGGGTTTTTTCCATCTCTTCCAGGTCAAAAACCATACCAAAATTACCAGTTTTTGTACGACACACACATCCCTCAGTTATGCCCATCCCTGTGCCGTCTCTGACCTGTTAACTCCTGCATCTTTCACACAGCTCCATGCCCTGAAAATTATATTAGAAATTTTTGACTTGTAAGCTCAGTGCTGCAAAAGCTACTGCACCTCCTCAATTAACATTTATTTGCTCCGGCCATAACCTTCTGACATAGGTAACTCACAGAGGCAGCCAAGGGGACACATTAATATACTGGAAGTTAAGAGCTATACATAACATTTAGCAAGTAAATAATCTATGTAAAAGCAGAGGTATGACCCTTCCTGCCTGATGCAGAAGAGTGAGCTGCTCTACCAAGTCTCTGATGGAAGACAGACTGCAGATTGATTATTTTTTTAATAACTCCTTTACCTCTAAACTCAGCAAATGACAACATGTATCATGCAATTGTTTCTTTTTCCTTAAAGCTAACCTGTGAGAACATAGAGTCAGTGCATATATAAAAATGACCACAAAAATTTGGATTTGTTACACCGGGGTATAAACTGTATCAGGTAGTTACTACAGGCATTTGTGCAACTTTAAGCTGACCTACATCAGTACAGACTTTCCTGTGCTGTGATTTTTGTTTACTTCTGGATTTCTGCATGAAGATTTTCAGCTTCTTGCACGAAGCAACTCGGTGAAAATGTGATATAAAGACGGATACTGAGGGTTCCCACTCCACATGGACTGCCAGCCTTATCAGCACCCACGTTGCATAGCTGGATCTTGCCAGGCACTCTATCACAATTCACAGAATCTATCGCTATCCACAAAAGAAAATTCATGTTATGTCAACCGCGGGCAAACGTATGAATGAGGGGCTCCAAAGATTTCTTTTTGCCCCACTTCTTCATCCCCTTGGTTCTGCAGCTTGATGCAGAGAGAGCTCCAAGCTGGCACGAGCAAACACTGTCCAGGGGCCACAGAACCCTGGGCTTGGTCTGCGCTGATCCTCAGCCCAGGCACCGCCCTCTAAAGGTGCTTTTTCATCTCAGAGGGTTTTACAGGGGGGAAACAGCTTAGCAAACACTGCCATGTGTTGAATTCAAGATAAACAGACTCTAAGTAAAACTGTCACCTTTCTCCTAGTAGCTTTGGGCAAGTCACTTGGCTTCTTAGCATTTCCTCTTGAGTAACGAGGGTGGGAACAGGACTAGTTCACAGATATACTGATGGAAAAATGATAGGGATTAGCTATTTTAGCACCAAATCCTAAAGCTTGTGTTCTTTTGGACTAATCTCATCTGTGCATGGCGTGCACAGAAGGGAGAAAGAAAGAAAGAAAGAAAGAAAGAAAGAAAACAGCAGCGAGGTGACAACAGCCGATGCCTGATCAAACTAAACTGCACCTAATTTGTTCCCATACATCTCTCAAGCTGCAGCTTGTCAGAGTCACCTGAATAATCCTGGTATAATTCCAATCCATATTTCTACCTAAGTAATTGAAAATCTTTAGCACGCAATTAATACAGCTGGCAATGACACAGCACATCCATCCGGCCCCTTGCACCAGGCGAGGTTTAATAACCAATACACCCGATGGGCTGAAATAATTTAGAGCCCATATTTATCCTCAGGAGTGGCACTTGCTGGCTAAAAGGTTTCACCACTTCCTCGTAAATTTAAGGGCTGAGTGTGTAGGTAGGGGAGGAAGTGCCCAGAGGAAGAGATTTGCTGGAGGAATTCGTGTACGTGAGTGACAGCTCCTAACGACGCCTTCTCACGAGGAAAAGTTGCTTTTGTGCAGTCATTTTGAAGTATTAAATTTTGATAACTCTTTAATCACTGCAGCCTAATGAGATAGAGGCAGCAGGTGAAGGGGGAATCCGTCATGTCAGCTCAAGTAGCTGGCTCTCTTCCTGCTGGGAACATTTAGCACGACACTGGGGGCTGGGGCTCTCCTTCTGCAGCTCGGAGAAGGGATTTTGTACCTTCCAAGAATCTTTGATTTCCCTGAAGAAACCTCTTTATGTGATCAATAGTTATCTTGCACTTCCCAAAGAGAAAAAAAGCGTTGCTCAAAAAAGTGCAAAGTGTTTGGATTTAAATCCAAGCTGCTTTACTTTTAAAATTGGTCAAAATAGATTCTTTTATCCTGTTAGTGTTTGTTGCAGGTGTCACTGCAGACCTTCGACGCACTGTTTAGTTTTTAATTCACACTTAGTACACGTTAGCTGATAAAAATCCAAGTCCCCAGTGACACCTGTGGCCTCTCAGGTGTTATTATTTTTATTATGAAGTGCTTGCAATTTTATCCCACAGAATCTGTAAACACATAAAGAAACAAATTGCTTCCTGCAGGTGGAAGAGCAGCCAGCATTCACAGATCCCAGGAGCCAGCAGCACACAGTCACTGGTGTAGATAAATCACTCAAAAGTTTGAGGTGTTGAGGCCCAGAGTGAGGACAGAAACACCAAAAAGCCTTATTTTACAACAGCTAAAGAAATTACTCAGGCTCTTTCGGCAGGTATAATTTATATATATGATACATAATTTATACGAGATATATGTAATTCTTGGTTATTCTTGTTCACATTGAAGTTCAGCAAGATTATTCCACGTGAAAGGCTGCCTGTCAGGCCAATATTGGAACAGTTCTACCTTGCACCTTTCCCCAACACCAAACTGCTTCTTGGGGAGAGTGGATTTGGACCATTTTTGCTGTTGGGAGAGTTCTTTGAGACGACGTTCACACAGCCAAAAATACTCAGCCAGTTCTCACCACCCACCCCTTCTGTCAGCACCTAAATTCCTGATTTATTAATTTGATGTTAAATTGTCCCAAGACACAGAGAAAGTCTAATGAAATTTTAAAATCCGACTAATTCCTCTTTGTCCTGTCAGATGGGACATTAGCAGTCTGTCAAACACCATCACAACACAACCAGATCTTCCCACCACTTCAGGAAACATAACTAAATTTAGAGGTTTCGCAGTTTTCACCATCAACAATCATTCTTAACCTATTCTGTTACTAATAGCCTTTGAAAAAAGTGGCATATATTTACAAGAAAGGCAAATATTATGACAGCTGAACCACAATTTTAGGGCTGCTGCTATTGAAGTGGTGCTATTATGAAGGCAGATTATTTTCTAATTGACTGGAGGCCAGTGTCGCTTCCTGCCTCCTTCTTAACCCTTATCACAAAATTTAAAAGTGTTCAGAAAATAAATCCCTTTCAGAATAAGGTTCTGCAAGACAAAACCTGAAGTAATCTTACACTGATCCTTTTTTACATCTTGAAAATACAAGAATCTCACCCCATGTTTTTCCTTCCTTCTTCCCCCCAGCGTTCTCTTTCTCCTGTCCACAAACCCCAGTGTCTTGCATGGCTGCCACCGGTTCAGGGGAGACCCTTCAGCTTAAGGAGGCTTTAAAAGTGTAATTTCAACCATCTGAACATCAGCATTCCCTCTCCTGGAACAAACATTTTACTTCTCAGAAGCAAAGCCTTTTAATTCTTTTATCTCAACCATTCAAGCAAAAACATTCCTTCACTTAAAGTCAAATTTCCAAAGAGACCCTAAAAGCAAAAATGAGCACCTTTTTTTTTGTCTTTTACCTGTGTGTTTCTCATTTGTTCTCTGTTGTCAGGAGCTGAAAAAATTCCAGCTTCATTCCCTTTACATGCAAAATGTCACAAGCAGCATCTCTCAAACCAAGTGGAAGTTAGGCTTATCATTCCCAATCCACCAACCGAAACAGAAAGAAAGCAACACCACGAAGTAAGGGAGGGGTGTTTTAGCACTGATGGCTTTTCTTGAAGCGAGGTTGAAGTGCCATTTAGAATACATATGCTCACTTGCCATTATGTTACAAAGAATTGGTTTTAAACTGAAAAAAAGCCTCTTGGGTTCTCAAAAAAGAATGATTCTTTTTCTTTCTCCCTTCTCACAAATACCAGTTCTGCATTGTTTTCCTGTGAAGTAAGTTCTGCTCAACAAGAACAATCCTTTCTATCTCACCATTTCTCAAGGCCACCCTTCTCTTCCTTTTATCTGTTTCTCAAAATTATTTGTCCCTCACACAATCTCTCACCTTTAAACCTTTTCAAAAATTGATTCCAGGCTTTCTGAAAACCTCTCCAGCTCCCACTTCAAAGATTCAGATCAACAGAGAAGTACTGAGACAGGACATCCTTTACTCAGCTTCCCCCCACTGTGGATTAGACATGGAAGCACCTCTAATTCTGCTCTCCTCTACATAAACTCCAGGCTTCACCAGGGCCTCAATTCTTGTCTGCATTTAGGTCATTCCCCTCCATCTTACCCACAAAGACTTTTGAGAGAAGCTGTGAGGCAACAGTAATTTCAAAACAGACTCTGAGCACCCCTAGGAGCTGCTGCCTGTCTCCAGGGATGGCTACAGCCAAAACCAATCCCACTGAGAACCAAGAATGTCACCAGGGGCTCAGATCCTCCATCCTCTGGCAGCTTTACAGAAGATGACTCCCTCCTTGGAGTACTAAACTTCTCCAAAGGCCACGGTGTCTGGGTTTCAGGGGCACCCCCACAGCTCTCAGCAGGAGCGTGGGCCCCGAGGACATTGTCTGAAATCCCGTCTGAACAACGCCATGACATTTCCTCCCAGCTTCTGCTCTCCCTCACTTTGTTTGCTCGAAGGTATCAGGATTTAAAGTTCTTGCCTTCTGCTTCTTATCAGAGGTATACGTTTGCTGTTGATAGCTTTTAGTGAAAGTTATTATTAGGCAACTTTTCACTTTTATCTCTTATCACTTTCTGCTCCAGAAAACCTTATCACTCCTTTCGCTAAGTGTATGATAATTGGAGCTTTGCAATTACAGGTACAACACACAGAGATTTAATGGATCAATTTGACAAGCTGAAAGAATTCTAGTTCGATTATCTATTTAGCATTTAAATAGTGCTTTTTCCTAATTAGTCTGTAGTTATAGTTACCAAAGTAATTGTCAATGACTATGACCACAAATAAAGCAGATCTGTCAGAGCAAGCCTGATCTAACAGTGGATCAGGACCTTTTCCAGGAATGAGTAAATACTCTACAAGGTTTCAGTCAGAGCCAAATGTCTCCTGGGATTTTAGAAGAGTTGGATTAATGAACAACCCTCAAGAGAGAGCAGTGAGTAAAACCAGACACCTACTTTCAGTCTTTTCAAGGAGTTGTTGGAACAAAAAAAGAAGTCAGGTTTTTCTATGCACCGTTTGGAATGTCCATTTGTGCCTGGAGCCCTGGGCCGAGGTTTAAATCTCTGTGTACAAGCATAGAAAAGTAACATAAAAAACAAGGAGAAAAGAAACATCAAGGTGTTATCCTCCCCTTTGATGCCTGACCTAATGGTAGAAAAACAAAAGTATTTTCGTCTTGATATGTAAGAAATTTTTGTTCTGTTGTCCCTTAAGATCTAGCCTGAAAATCAATTAAAAATGAGCACAGGAAATTTCTCGCCCCTCACATGTCACCTTTGTTCTCAGAAAAGGAGGGGGAACCTCACGACTTGGGGGAAGAAAAGCGTTTTCCCAAGTGCTAGCACAAAAGCAGAACCACGTTCTTCCAGCAGTGCAGAACCCAGAACCACAGATTTATGTGGCCAATCCTTGCACTTTACCTGACCAGACACTTCTCTTGTTGGGTTCATTCCCATGAGGCAAAAGCTCTGTGAGGATCACACACCTCACAGACAAACCTGTACCCCTCTTCCTATCCTTCCTCCTTCCCAAATTACCCAATTCTAATCGCGGCCCTGCCGAATACATTCGGTTACACACAATTATTCAAATATTATTTATGCGAATAATTTCCAAAGTATTTCCATTGCAAATGCTGCAGGAAGTGCAACTCATTCCCCAGAACAGGCAGTGAACTTTAACCAGACCACCACAACCTTCACTATGGTTTGTTACCGCTCCCGCTGCACTGAAAAGTGCAATACCCAAATTGGAAACCTGATACAGAAACATCTCATTCAGACCTAACCCTCTCCAGTCCTGGATGCACACCCTGCCATCCCAGAGCCAATTCAGCGAGCCTGAAGATTTGGAAATTCAGCCTAAAAATGTCATCTCCCTCATACAAGCTTTCCTACTTGTAGAGAGATTATTCAGAATATCCCCCTTTGTCCCTAGGGAGAGTGAAGACAGTGAAATTTTGATAATTTTTTCCTCAGCATTTTAAGAAAATAAAGCCACCTTTACATTGTGACAGGAAAAAAAAAAATGAAGCTGTGCTACAACACAGAAAATTCGAGGTTTTTAGCGTAGTACCTTTAAAAATATGTTTTCCAACTGCTTTTCCCCAGCTTTATATAAGGATGCAAAGGAGAGCTTGTCAGCTGCTTCCATGCAGATATTCATGGCAGGGAACTTGTGCATCCCTTTGAGGATGAATATTTACCAAGGTCTGCCACTACTTCAGGGCTCCTGGATAAAGACCAGCAAGAATTTCCCAGCAATATACACATCCTGCTCCAGCTCTGCAACCTGATTTAGCTTCCTATTAGGATTTTATTGCCTTTATACCTATGCAGAATCTTGCCCATTATTTTCCTGCAGCTGCTTTACTGCCTCTGTCCATCAGAGGAATTTTCTGGAAAAATAGGAAACCATATAATTCCAAGTTCGGTTTGCTTTTTTTTTCTTGTGAAGACACAAAGTCTAACGCTCAGCAGCAGTTATTTATTTCTTTCCACCTCACTGCTCTGCAAAGCACAGCTTTGTCCCTCTTCACCACGGAGAAGTTGGGCAGATCTGGGTACAGAGCTTAAATATCTGAAACACAGAGCTTTAAAAAGTCCAGTACTGGGTATCCATCCAAACCACACAAAATTAACAGGCAAACCCAAACACGCCAACAGCCTCAATTTGTAATTCTCAGGCAATAAAAATCTCTCTTCAGCTTTAATGAAAATTCACTTGCATAAGGCTTGCGGGATCATGCACGGAACAGTGTAATTAAGGCCTACTGAGAATCCATACAGTGATTGAATTCCTAACTAATTATTCAATCACCCATTGGTCCTGCTGCAGAAACTCTTATCCTCTGTGAAATCCTCCCCATCCAGGATTGCAGGGCTTGGAAAAGTCCTTGGGTTTGCATATTGAAATCAAATTTTGATTTTTTTTTTTAACTCCTCATAAAAGCCTTAGACTTCAGTGAAAACACAGAAATTTCTGTAAAGCTGCACATCATTTCAAGTGTGTTTATGTCTTCAGAGCAGAAAAGAGAGAGTGAGGTCTCCTACAGGCTCAGAAGATGAAGGAAGACCAGAACAAACATCTGCAGGAACTTCTGATGAGGCTCAGAGGTCCCAAAAACACATCCCAACTTTCCTCCGAGGACAAACGCGGCTGTGAAGCCCGAGGAAAAAAATCGGAAAGGGATTCTGATGGAGGAGGGAAGTGTTCTGTGTATTACAAACAAAGGGGTTTAAGCTGAGGGGAGAAAAATCACATCAGGTAACAAGAAATACCTTCCCAGACTACGCAAAGCACTGAAAAAGTGACTTCGGAAGCTGCAGCCTGACAGATCCCAAAAATACACTTGACCCTGGTGGGGAAAAAATATGGAACAGCAGGATGTTTTAAAACCTCATCAAGGTCTCCAGTCACATAGACACATCCTAATTCCCCTGCCCAGCAGCTTGAGGTCTGGCACACACAGGTTTTGTACCAAATTTGTACAATTCCCCCAAGTTTTCCACTCTCATCAGAGGGAAGGTTCTCCTTACGTCTCCTGAAGGCCAAAGAACTTCTCTTATACTCAAATGAGCCCCAAACTCAGAGCATTTTGTTCCAAGCACACATCATTCAGTTTGAAATACGATTTGATTTTGTTTTCCAGTTGTTACACTTGCATTAAAAAAACAAAATCTATTGCAAGAGCTGTCACTTAAAAAAATAAATTCAAAAACTGTCAAAATATATCTTTTCTCAATTTTTCAGAATTGATCTCAACCTTTTCCCTGTCAAGACTAGAGACACTTTTACAGATCCAATATTAATTTATGACTTGTTTTGGATGACCTACATATGCAACCAAAATAAAAAAAAAAAATTAACCCTCCACAACACAATTTCTCTGATAAAAAGGATGCACTCCTGTGCAAAAAGGAACAGAAATAAAGAGCAGGGCTGTGCTAAACCCGCATCACATGGCAGCGTTCTGTCTCAGCAGCAGCACATTCACACAGCAGCTCTGAAGGCATTGTAGCAAAATAG
Source organism: Gymnorhina tibicen (assembly GCA_013399875.1). Classification (NCBI taxonomy): domain Eukaryota; kingdom Metazoa; phylum Chordata; class Aves; order Passeriformes; family Artamidae; genus Gymnorhina; species Gymnorhina tibicen. Next base: position 1,567,046 of record VXAZ01005267.1, on the reverse strand, counting down.
AGTTTTAGAAGAGAAATTTGTTTTAAAAGAGGAATTTGAAAGAGAACCAAGCCATGGCCCTGAGGTAAGCACGGGAATCTTTTCCCCGGTGATGAGGGAAAAGCTGAGAGTTGTTTGCTCATCATATTAAGAGCTGGGAGATAGGGCTGGCATCTGAGGCTGATCAGATATGGGGGCTGGCTTTGGATAGCAGCCCTGAGATAAGGGGTAAGGCAAAGAGAGGCTGCAAATAGCTTTAAAAGTGAACCTGAGAGATCTGATTTGATGTGATAAAGAAAGAGGCAAAGAAGGAATGTAAAAAGAGAGCAGAGACACGGTCCAAGGAGCAGATAAAGGAAAAAAATCTTTGCAAAAGAATGGATTCAAGCATGAGTACCAAGTGAAAATAAAAGGATGTTGCTACAGATTCTGTACGAATCTCCTTGTGAATGTTGGCTGCAAGGATGGTTAGGAGCAGCTGTATATCCCAGAGATTCCAGAGAATGAATCTGAGCATTCAAGCTAAGCATGACTACAAGAATTAAGGAAAAATATGAAAAAATAATCTCTAAAACATTCATTATTGCAACAAGCCCTGCAAGTTTCTCTTACAGTGTACAGCCTCTTTCTCTCCCTTCTCCGTTAATTCACAATTAAATCTGAATCTGCAAATGTTGCCTTGGGATGCAGTGTTGTGTTCACATGAAGAAAACATCTTAAAGTCGGTTTTTCATTTCAGTGTGAGGAATAATGATGCAGCCACCACAAGTGAGGCACAACAAGCTCTAGGGGAAGGAGAACAGGAGGAAATAAAGACAGCTCTGGCTGCCTGATGAATATTTCTTTACTGCATCATCAAGGAGGGAAGAAGCTGGTGTAGCTGAGGTTTCATTCATCTCCAAAGGAAATTGCTATTTGCAAACAAGGAATTCCTCATTAGACGTTAAAGAGGCAGAAAGCAATGTTCCCACACACCAAACGGAGAAAAGGGAGGGGAAATTATGGACAGTTGTGACAGGCCAGCCAAGTCCCCTGCTGGGCACCTGGCCAGTGCCAGCCCTGCGTGCCCCCTGGGATTTAGCATCCCACGCTGCAGGAGGACCAGCAGCAACGCTGGAAGTGATACCAAGCTTAAAATTCTTTTATATAACTTTAATCAGGGTTTTTGTTCGCCTTTTTGCCCCGGGGGAAGGGAATTGAAGTTTCTTTTCAAAGGACTGTTTCAGCACCGCTGGCGAGCTGAACATCTCAGCAGACTGGGGGCAGCACAGGAGATACACAGAAGATAATGAGCACTAACGACAATTAACAAACACAGCTCCAAACGTCACCCCTGGCGTGGTCTGAGACACCTGGTCTGGGAAAAGATCAATTAGAATGAGAACCTAATTAACAGCAAAGGCAAAGGGATCGATAACCAGTAGGAAACCAAACACTAAGAATGCATAACTTGGGACCAACCAACATTGAACCAATGAATTTCTCTGGGTTTTGACTGTATAAGTGTGTGAAAATCTAGTAAAAACCACGTGTGATGGAAAGATTTTCTCTGCACAACCCACGCCATGTGTGGATGAAACGATTTCTGTGGCATGTCCTGGCCAGAACAACACTGAGGCAGTAATGCCTTAATTCTCCAACACTAAAAATGACATTGGAAAGTTTTTGTTCTTCCCACAGCCGCTGCTCCCAGCCCAGGTGAGGGGCAGAGAGGGATTTCAGGGAAGGGCTGAAGTTGGAAATGGGGTTTAAACACACCTGCTCAAAATAAAGCCTTCTTCCAGTGACCACCTCTCCAGGGACAGAATTTCCATTGCCTGGATCCAAACCATGCCGGTCATGCACGAGGCAGTTTTTGTAAAACAAGCACCAACAAAACGCAGACAGAGCACCCCGGGGCCTCTGCTGCAGCTGGCATCTCAATGATGCCAAAACCACAGCACAAACCAATGCAGAATAAATAAATTAAAAGCTGGAGTTCTACTAAAAAAAAAAAAAAAACACCCAACAACATTTTTGTATTTCAAGCCCCCAAAAAAAAAAAAAAAAAGAAAAAAAATCAAACAACATATTTGCCATATCATCTGCTAAAACGCTGTTTATACAAATTCACACTCAAACGAACACCAATTTTTCACAGTTATTTTCAGACATGGTGGAGTTAAAAGCAGGTTAATGACTCAAAAATCAATTTTACCTCCGTACTAAAATTTCCATTTAAAAATGGATTTGCACTTTCTCTCCCCCGATCTAAAAATCGAGAATTTTAAGTTCTCTCTCTGAATCTTAAACAACTTTTAGATGGTTTCTTGAAACGTAAAAATTAAATAGGAACATGAAATTTGAAATGAAAAAATGCAAAAATACAGCATTATGGAAATCCTGCAAAGAACATTAATAGTTTACTGAAATTCCTGATTTATAGTTCTAAATGAGAAGTTTAAAATGAGCATATATTTACAGGAACCTCTAATACAAAAAACAGCTATTGGCTTCATTAAATTAACATTAATTGGGTTTAATTTATAGGATGCTCAAACCTGGACTTTAACATTGTCAGCACTTTGCCAAGACGAGATTTTCTGAAAAGCTCAGCAACGATTTATGTATCTAAGAAAAAGAACAACATTTCAGAAACTCCAGGTGTTTTCACCGAAACTCTGTGTCCTTGATGTGCTGATATATTCTGAAAACTCGGCAACTTTGGTTCTCAAACAGGAGACGAGATCTTTTGACAACACAGCCTGAAGGAGATCTCTGCTGTAACATCTCTGAGGTAAAAAGACACATGAAGGAGGAATTTGACCCTGCTATGTCTAAGAAATATTGCCATCAGCTTTATCACAAACAGACAAAGCCGTCACAGAAGTGAGGCTTTTCAGTGCCTTTCCATAAGGAAAGGATTCAGGTGTTCAAGCTGGAAATACCGAGCAGGAGCTCTTCAGAAAGACAAACAATAACTTTAAGCACCAAAAGGTCTGCCAGAAGGACATCCAGCATAATAATAAACCGTGTTTAAAAACAAAATGTAGAAAGTGTGGAGCAAGAGGTCTTCAGGCCAGAGCCTCAGCCTTGCTCGCTCTGCTTCAGCAGGAAAATTAGAGCTAAACCCCTCTCAAAGGCAGAATATCACAGCAGCAAATACAGATACTGGGGTCTGTGTGGTAACGCCAGGACATCCATCAAGCCAGCTGAGGGTCTGCTGAGGAGCAGACAGTCAATACTGAATGCCTACTCCGTGGCAAAACTCCAACTTGCTTTATTTTCTCCCTGCTGACCTTTTCAGATCATTAGGACATTAAGAGAAATAGTTAGACTCGCGAAAAACATCACAGCCAAAAGCAACTGTCTGTAACTAAAGAACTTTAGCTGCAGGTGGCCTAAACGGGCAGCAGGAGGCAAAACAATCTGGGGAGATGTCTCTTGCCTTTCACTGGACTATTTTCATTCCAGGGCTGCACAAATCCCAAATAACCTCATCAGAATCAATTGGCATAAACAGGACGTCATGACAAAGCAGTCCAGGTGTCAGGCCACGGCGCTCTGCGGCCAAGCTGCAATGATTTCTTCATCCTCAGGGGGAATTGCTTTGCCCACTCTTTGGCCTCTCCCTGGTAACATCACCCACCTTTCCAGCAGCCCCTCTGTTCTCCTTTGTGCTGACGAGGACGATGGCAGCATCAACCTTCTGCAAGCAGTAAAGAAATTGTCTCGCTAAGAAATCCCTGAGTTGGTTTTGTCTCCTCCTGCCCTTTCTTCATGATTTATGGTTTGAGGCATGGGTCGTGCTGTGAGGGCTGGAGCCCCTGTACACTGTTCTGCTCAAATCTACTTGCTCAAATCTCCCTGTAACACCACGTGAAGTTTGAGGACTTTATTTAAGTAAACTTGCAGCGTGCCTGGCAGCGTTTTGAAAAGGCTTGCAAAACATTGTAGTTATCTCTGGAAGGGACTCGTTTTGCCTTTGTACTCATCCCTTACCGTTTCCAGAAAGCTGAGGACTCACAGGAAGTCTATACACTTTCAGCACTATCAACATTCAAAGAGGAGGAAAAAAAAAAAAACAAACCCACTAACCCAAATGCTTGTTACCTTGAAATAAAGCAGGAAACGTAATTAAAAACTTCAATTACAATTGGCATTTCTGATTCTGTTGCTTCAGGAGGCCATCTCCCCCAAATTGGCAAAGCAAGACTCCCTAGAGAGAAGCTCTGAACTACATTTCAGACCACTGTATTAAATCATTCCATCATCATCAAAACAGTTTGAGTTAAACTCAGGATTTAGTGATTAAATGTTACACATTAAGGGCTGAATATTCAAAGAGATTTGCTGCAGACTATTTGTTCTTGTACAAGTACCTACAAACACACAGCACTGAGCACACAGAGGGGCTTGTATGCACTCACATCTGAATATTGAGGCTGAGAAGAATCATGGCAGGAGACAAGATTCCAGTCCCGTTTCCTCACACTGGAAAGCCCGCTGGTGCTTTATTTGTAAAAACTACAAACGGGCTCACTTAACGTGGAGCCTGACATTTACATGCACAAATCTCACCGCACACATCTGTACAGATGCAGATTTTCCAACTGCATTTTCAAGCCTCATTGCCGGCTCTTCCTGGGCCCAGTTTTACCTTATTACTGAAACTTGATTTACATTTCCTTCCTTTGGGGGTATGGCCCTGGCAGAGAGTAAGTGCCTTCTTTTTTGGCGAGTACTGGAGTCAGAAGGGATAAAAGCGAGGAAACTGCTGTGCTGTACAGGCAGGCTTTGTAGGGAGGGGAGCCCAGACGTCGCTGCTGCCCAGAACGAGCGCGCGTGTCAGGAGGTGCCGTGCCCACGTGCATCCCCCTCTCGCTCTCAGGGACTCCCACGCCACCACAAAGAAGCTGTGCAGGTGCCTCACAACCTTTGCTGTAGTTAACTTCACATCTCCCTCAGTTTCCCGTTATCCAGACCAGGCGGGAGGGCAGGGTTGGGACAAAAGGCGAGGCGAAAGTAAAACGGCGCCCGTGAAAATGTTGGTAGCGACACAGGGGGCAAGGACACGGGGAGGGAAAGGGAGAAGGGAAAGGTCGGCAGCGCTGCAGAGCCTGGCAAAGCGATATTCCCACCAAACCACCGACCTGAGCACCTAAGTTTGCTCAGGAAATAACACACCCAACCGAGGAGGCTCTGTCACTGCCCAGGAAAGGTGGCCCCTCAGGAGAAGGCAGCACTGGTGTTTCTGTGTCCAGCCTCTCCAGTTAATGCACAGCTCAACATCCAAGAGCCGATGCCATGCCCAGTTTGCAGAACAAAGCCTGAAGCACAGCACAAAGGAGGATCTGTCCAACACCACCAGAAAGTCTGGAGCAAAACTGGAACTGAATCCAGGAGCCTGAAGCCTTGGGCTTCTCCACTGCAGAACCACAGAGACTGCTCCTTAAAACACTGAATTGATTCTTCACTGATTTTAGAACTGTAGGAGGAACTTTGAGCCCTCTACCTAAACACTGCTCAATGACCTTCAGACAAGTTCATCATGCACCTCGCTTCTGCTGGAGCTTTGACACACCCTTAGGAAGTCACCCATTCTGAAATATGTCTGGTTTTATCTGCTCCCAGCCCAAATCATTGGATCTCATCAGATCTTTTCCAGCAAAGACTAAGTCTATTGTCACATATCTCTTCCCTGGATGTCTCTTCATGAGTTAAAGACTTTACTTGAGGACTAGAAAAGTCCAAGTCATTCACAGACCTCTTTTCTGAACCTTTAATTTTTCCATGCAGTTAATTCTTGAAAAGCAGTAGCTCTTGCTATAATCTACATCCCTCTTCAACTATTTAACAACATCCTAATTATTGATGGGAACAGCACATGTTGTTTTCAGAGCTTTGCAGTGCAGCAAAGTTGGGTGTGGACTCCTCATGTGGCCGGAACACTTCATACACTGGTACCAATTAATATTTAATAAATATTGTGCTGCCTGCATAGTGCAATACAAAGTTTGCAGTGGTGACTTCTACGAGGCAAGGGGTTGTGATCAGTAGATCAGGACAGTTTTTCCTTCAGATATTTTGCTAATAGGTGCAAGAAATATTCCTGCTGGAACCTAATAAAAAGCCTGTGGACAGCGGCAGCTCACAAAGCAGACATTATGTCAGGACTCAAATTTCAAAAAACCACCGTGCATCCCTGCACGGCACGTTCTCGTTTGGACAGCTTTTTGGCTTTCAGCAGTCCAACATTTAATGTGAAAAACTGCCTGCAATTTTCTTTTTGCATGGTGGAAACACAGGAACGAGACTTTGGCTCAGTGTTGAGATTTGAGAGTTTAAAACCAAACAACAAAAAAACCCTGAGATTAAAAAAAAACCACCAAAACCAAAAACCCACAAACTTATTTCATTTTTTTTCCTCTGCCTATTATTCTCCTAAATAAGCATCTACTGCTGCTAGCAAGTGACTCACATGAGAGATGCAAAGCACTTGGAATTCCCTCCCCTCAGGAGAGCCCGTGACAAGTAAAGGACCCATCACAAAGGGCTGCTGACAGCACAGGAAACAGAACCACGATTTGACATCGGAGAATTAATCACAGGGAATGACACACAAAATCTTACTAAGAGGCAGACAGACCCTTTAAGGCTGAAAACCCCAATTCTGGAGTCAATAGGGGTTGTGAGCACCCATTTTTATGCAGCTGCTCCAGGTGGTAACAAAAGAAATGTTACGATCACGTTAAAAGAGCCGGTAAAAAGCCGTCAGTCCCCAGCTCATCTCTGTTCCTTTCCAGCTGTTTCCACCCCTTTCTGTGGCTTGTGCCAACTCCTCCTCCAGCACTGGCACGAACATTTCCACCCTAAAGAAATACACTTCGTGCTCTTTAGCACATCAGACTGGTTTCCTGTGAGACCAAAATGTCTTTAACCCTGGAATGTGGAATTTGAACATGGAGTACCCAAACACGGTCAGCTGAACACAAAGCTCTGAGCAGACAGGGAGTTAATGCCCATAAAACTTCCAGACTCAGGTGTGGAATTCATCATTGTCAGAGCCTATCTAACATCCCCAGATAAAATTTCTGAGGGGGGTTCTGAGGTGCACATAAAAAATTTTAGTTCTGCATCATCTCTTCGACAAATTAACACCAAAAAAGAAAAAACCCCAAAAGGTCAAGCAAATCCTCAAAGCTTGTGTGAGACAACCTCACACAGACACAGAGACAAAAGCAGGTAACTGAAGGGTCGGGGATCATGAAAGATGTGTTCTATTTCCTCTAAAACACATGCTAATGCTCAGTTAAAACTAAGCCTGAAAGTCCATTAGCAGTTATTAGGAACTGATTTAGGCTGCACTATCTCAAAAATACCTCTAGGTCCAGAAAAGCAGCAGCTCCTTAGATCTGAACTGACATCTGGTGGCAAACCTGGCATTTTCTGATATATGGGGCTTTGCAAACCTGAGAGGGATCAAAAATTAAATAAAGGATTTATTGCAAGCTTTAGCACGGGTGGATTTTTATTTTTTTATTTTTTATTGGAAGAGGAAGGACACACTTTTCATGCATTTTTGGGTAATTCCACATCTAGGCCTGCTCATCAGGCACAATTCCAGCTAGGAAGGCTTACTGAGAGTGCCAAGTGAGCTTGGGCTATCATACATCAAAAGAGAGAGAGGAACAATTTAATTTATAATAGCAAAACGTTTAATGCAGCTAACCAAGCGAACTTTCTCGATCCATTTATCCCCCAGAATCAGTAATTCATGTGTTTTATGTGACAGAAAACGATAACTACACATCCATAGCTAATAGATTGATCATTTTGGGGGGGTTTTTTGATGACTGTAACAGTATTACAGGCATGCAAATAATTTGAAGTGACTTTTTCAAGGCTAGCACAGTGTTTTAATACGCTTCTGTGTGTCAACCACCTGCCAAAACTTTAGCTGAATCAAGCAGTTCCAGATCATTGGAACTCTAATTATTATAAGCACAAGTGACTTTTGGAACAGCAGCGAGCTCTCCATGGCAGTGTTGGCAAGGGCTCTCCAGGCAAATGAATTAAACTCCACTTGCTGCTTCTGATTGCGAGATCATTCCCCATTTTCTGATCCTTTGGTTTCACAGGAAATTAGTGCTGGTGAGGAAGGTTTCCAGCGTGAAAGGAGTATTTTTAAAACAAAAAAACAACCCCAACACGTTCAAATCAGGTAAAGCCACAGGGCTTTTCTCTGTTTGTGCCCACGTGACAATGACAAACTCAGCTGATGCCCGGAGAAAGCTGTATTTACTCATAATGCAAGCAGCACTTTTTATCGCCTGTTCCAAATGCAAGGCAGGACGCATCAGCTGCGAACACCTCTGGTAGTTCTGGTCCCCCCTCTATTAACACCACTCACACGGTGTGGCAGGAAAGCGGCTGTAACACAAACAGTTCATTTTCTGCCTCCCTGCTGTGATTAAATCTTTATTCTGCCATCAGGCTACGGTGGTTTGTTGGGTCACGACTTACCTGCTAAACAAGAGGTAATTCCCAGCTCAGCAGCAAGGTGGGAGACAATTTTTAAAGGATGCCAGGATGAGGAGGATTTAGAATTATTATTATTATTGCTGAGACAGTATTTTCAACAACATTTGCAATTCCGTCTGAGACAGCATTAGAAACAATGCATCAGTGTTACACAATATAATTTTTCAACTTGACATGTTGTTAGAGTAAGAGATTTGTGTTCATTCAGCAAGGATCACTACAGCACGATAAAATCTGTGTGCATTGGAAAGTAAATAGTAGGTGAAGTTCGGGATAAAGCCCACAAAACTGGGCTGCTGCCTTCCGTTGCAACTAGACAGCCAACACCAGAGAGTCAAAGAGTATCACAGAATCAACCAGGTTGGAAAAGACCTTTGAGATCATCAAATCCAGCCTCTGACGTCACACCACCCTGACAACCAGACCACGGCACTGAGTGCCACCTCCCAAGTTGGAAGGGACCCATAAGGATCCCTCAGTCCAACTCCCTGCTCCTTGCAGGGCCCATTGATGCAGAAATTCAGTCCCTGTGTCCTTCCTGCAGGGTCAGGAACCCTGTGCTATAAATTCACCGTGCTGACCGTGGTCACAGGGCTACAATGGAAATTGTACATCTCACTGGAGTTTTATTTCCCTCCTAAATTAAAATGCTGCTCCAAGCATTGTGTTGTTCTGGGATTATTCTTCGGAAAACTACTAAACAATTCTTCCTTTCTCCTAAAATTCTGTGTCCGTCACAAACCTCTCAGTGACTTTCAGTTGCTGGACTGTTAAACAGAGAGAAGGTTATTAAATAGTTAAAATCAAGCCTATTGTTAAAACAATCCTGCACTGCAAATTAGGCGTCAAAAATAAAACCAGGGCTTCTGACTGAGGTTGGCTTTAGGGGCCATCCCTCCCAAAGCCTCACTGCTGTGAAACTCTGCAGCTTTTGCTGTTACTGAGGTTGGTTTTTGGGGCCATCCATCCCAAAGCCTCACTGGTGTGAAACTCTGCAACTTTTGCTGTTACTGAGGTTGGTTTTTGGGGCCATCCATCCCAAAGCCGCACTGCTGTGAAGCTCTGCAGTTTCCTGCTCACAGGTGAGTGACAGAGCGTGGTGTCTCCTGTACAACCACCCCTCTGCCTGCAACACAGGCACCACTTCACTCATTCCCAAGAGTTCTCCAACCCCTTCTGAACCAGGACAGCGTTGAGAAAGAAAAATCTCTCTCCAGTTTTGAGGCACAAGCCACATTCCATCTGCAAACGCCGTGCTTTATGCCTGCATCTTTCATTCTGTGCTCGGTGTCTGCTGACATCCACCTGGTGAGAGATAGCTGAGTATGGTCTCCCTCCACTCTGAAAAAGTTCTTCTGCACTAATCCCCCAGGAACGCGGCAATTATCTCCTCCCAGACAGGTGTTAAACGCTGCCTTCCAAGAGATTATCCCGTCCTCTCTCATCCCCTTCTGCCCTCGCTGTTCAAGGGACAACAGTAAATAGACTCTACCACTATCTCAATAGGCAAAGGAGAGTCATTAGCTCCTGATACCCTGACAGGGATTCTGAGTGAAGCGAGGATGAGCCAACTTCGCACCAGCTCAGTCCTTTACTTACAGCAAGATGAAAAATAAATATTTTTTTTCTATGGAGAGCTTTTAAAGTGTTTCATTTCTTCCTCAAGACTTTTGTTATTTTCCTTGCCCTTTTTTCTCCTCCCATGTATCAAAATGGCAAAGTGGAAGAGAAGATGGATTGAAATCACACACAGACACCAAGAAAAAGAAGTAAAAAGTTGCAGAAAAGTAATTGGTTTCAAATTTCCAACACTAATAACACAGAGACATTCATATTAAGAGACCATGATCTATTAATTCACTGTTCAACAAAACACCTGTGTCTCCCTTTTCCACTCAGCTTCTTAAAGCAGATATGAAAGAATTGGTTATTCAACTGCCATTATAAATTCTCAAAGTACAGACAATTCCCTTAAGGCTCTCATGTCTCCTCTTTTCACACCAGCAGAGATTTCAGTGCAACTCAGATCCTTTTGCTCATCTCCCTGGTTCTGTTTCCCAGAGCCCAAACTTTCCGTCAAGCAAGAACTTAAAGAAAATTCAAGAATTTATCTCGAAATGTATTTGCTCTGTTGTAGCTACTGATGTTAAAGGAACAAGTGAAGGTGAGAAAACAAAACCTCAATGAGACAGCCCCTGCTTTAGCTTGTGCTTGCCACACTTCCAAAAGGACTATGAGGGATATGCAGCAGAAATCCCTCCCAGTGTGACTCTCTTAATCCCAGTCCCTCGTGGCCACATCCCTTAAGAGAGAAGCTGTTACTCAACCCCGAGCACTCAGGAATGATGAAGGAAAGGACTCAGGGAGTGATCAGGAATCTGATCCCGTGTCAGGAAAAGGATTCTTGATATTAAAACAGGCTTTGTGAGAAAGGAGACATCAAACTGAATATTGGAGAGCTGCTGTGCAGCCACCTGTCAGCAGAGCGGGGAAAAAAGGCAGGGCCAGGGGAACGATGTGTTCCAACAAACGTGCATTTGTAATATTTTTGTGGCACTGATGCTGTCTGCAACTCTCCCTGCAGCAGCCTAAGCTGGGGAGTGACGGTGTTGATGGTGCCAATTTGCTGCTCTCTAGTCAGGCACAGAATCATCTCAGTACCAAAAATAAGCACACGGGGAGAGGAGAACCAGCACAAACAGATCTAATCAGCTCCTAAAAGCATTAACAGCTCCTTTGGTGGGTGGGTAAACACACCTTCCCCTCGGTGAGCAGCCCTCCAAGAAGCCCCCCAGTAAAGGGACAGAGAACCTTTACTCAGTGGGATCCAACGCTGCTGTCTGCTGTACAGCCCCAAGACTTCATCTGTCACAGGGCCTCTGCACAGCTACAAAAAGGTCTCAAGATTCTCTTTTATCTTCACCCTGCCCTCTCCTCCCACAGGGTAGGGAGATCTCTGCCCTCCCTACTTTCACTTCACTTTTACAGTCCAGAAAGTCTCTGGCAAAAAAAAAAATTCATAAAGTCCCTTTCCAACCCCATCTATCCCATCCCCTTGAGTGAAGTCAGGGGACAAAACAGGACATTTATTTCCTCACATCCTTCACTGTCGCCATGTGCACCCCCCAAGCCCCCATTGCCAAGGGGCTGAGCCAGCTGTGACCTTGGCAGAGCAGGAAAATCACCCGGGGGCACACAGAGCACAGGTGGCCACAGAGCATCTCCCCTGCCAGCCCCAGAGCTGGCACAGTGGACTTTAAAGCTCCTCTGCCCCCATCAAGATGCAGTTGTGGCACCCACCATCTGGACTTGTCAAAACCAGCACAGGTTATGCAGTAGCAGTTGTTCCAGACACCAAAAACTCGCACCCAGGGGAAGTTAGGGAACAGAAGACAGGAGTGCTCTGGGTCTGCTCTCCCTTCACCTGTACACACTGAACTGAAGCCAGTGTGATTTACAGGAGAGCAAGAGTGAGTCTGGATTCTGCCTCACCAGAATTTAAAGAAAGAGAGTAAAGGAAAGGTAGTTTGGGTTTATGGCTCCCTGTTCCTTCCCTCAAAGGAAGCAGCTGTTTGTGGGCCAGGTGCATAATCACAGGCTGCAATTCTCACTCCCTTTGCACAGCCCTTACCTGCAGACTGTAAAAGGATTTTTTTTTTGTGCAAGCAAGATGCAGAGCAAGATTGTCAAACAGCCAGCAGTTATCCCTCTGTGTGTCACCTTCCCCTGTGATGTGCACGGAACACGGAAAACAAGAGCATCAGTGTGGTGGGTGCAGACCCAGTCACACTCAGCAATGCCATCCTTTCTACCAGCTCAGCGTTTCACCTCTCCTGGCATTTATCTGCAATTCCTATTCTTTCCCAGCCACGTCCTCCCTGGGGATGTGCATTCAGTCATAAATATGTGTTCACTCCTTTTTGACCAGAACTCACTTTTGAATTAGCTCTGGTTATTTTTCCTGGCACCGCTTGCGACTGCTGGAAGGATTCCCCATGGAAATGTTCTCCTCAAATCCGCTTTGCCTCCTGGTGATAAAGTAATTTTAAGTCCCTTACCAAGCCAAACTTTGTCCTTCTTTTTATGAAACCAGTTGTTGTAAAATTAAAATGTCTTTCCTACAAAGGAAAGAAAGGATTGAATTATCCCTGATTTAATTTCCCTGCCCCTGCTGCCTTGACCTTCTGTCACTGTGAGCATTAAGGAGGATACTGGAATATTCCTTTTTTACCTGTAGCTTTCATCTTTTAATGATCTGGAATTTAAAAAATAACATTTTTTCACTCAGAAATTATGAGTTTGCAGTCAGACTGGGGAATTGGATGATCTTACAGCTCCCTTTCAACTCAAACCATTCCATGATTCAAACCATTCCGTAGGTGACCCTTGAGAGGAGGCCTGTGCCTGTGCAGGGCATCAACGTGGAAGCACAATCACAGGGAATTCCCAGCTGTTCTAACAAGGGATAGTGCCCGGTGCCTAAGGCCCCACAAACACCTGAACTTTTCCATCAGGTGAGGCAGAATGGACGATGCCATGAGACTGGAAAGCCTCTTTCTTTGGAAAAACAGCACAGGAAAGACGGGACAAGCATAGACCAACACAAGGTCACAGTAAAACTGTAAAGTTCTCCAATTCCTCTTGTTTGCTTGAAAATCAGAACTCCCAGACACAGCTTATAGTTTTCTGTAAAGACTGAAAACTGCAAATCAGGGGAAAGTTGACTATTACCTGGTATTTCCACCAGAACACATCAAGCCATTCACACTCGTTAGGCTTTCAGAAACAACTCAGCTCAGGTCATAACATTTTCAGAAATCTTACAACCACAGCAGCAAGGAATTTACTGCCACTTTTAACAACAAACTAAATCTCTAATAACTCCCAGGAGACATCAGTGACCTTGTTTGAACTGAAACTGAATCACTGGCCAAATACTGGCTCAGGCCAAATTCCTTTCAAACCAAAATTCCTCCTCTGCTTCCCTCAATCACAATTCTGATGACTGATTTTAGGATATACCTTGGGTTTCCCCCTGCACCAACCTGCTGTGACCCTTGCCAAACCTGTCGTTGCCACCACTGTGACTAAGCCTGTGATAGGAAACATTGACATTTATTTTCAGATGGTGTAGGACATGTAGTTAAACACATAAGTGGGTTTTTTTGCCTCATTATTAAATGCTGGAGAGCACTGATCCTATAAGCAAGTAAGACACCTCTGGAGAATCAATACAAGCTGCTAGAGGCTGGTCAGGAGAAAAGGCTGCTGTGCAGAATTACAAAGCTCCTGGAAGTTCTGCCACGTCCTTTTCCTTTAGATCCTGTGCTGTTTGTGGAGTTGAGGTGTTCTTCCTCCCCTCTGCTCCCCTCATGCACAGCTTCATCTGCATCAACTCTTCTCTCACCTCCACTTTTGCTTTTTTAAATATTTCATTACAATGACCAAATAAAAAATTACTTCAGAGCCTTCGTTTTTATGCAAGTAACACACCACCACCTTTCCAAATGCTTATTCCTGCGAGGATTTTTCTCCCCAAGCCAGCAACTGCCCCTACAGCAAGGCAATATTCTCCTTTCCTTGCCAGAGGCTTGTGTGACCCGAGCTGGCACTCTGGACACGTTTTATGAATGCTCACACTGAGATTCCCTGCACGACCCATGCAGGTTGTGCTGTTCCCATTCCCTCTGATGCCGGAAAACCCAGAGGTTATGTGCAAACAGCTTGGGTTGGGAACATGCCCTGACTGTGACACAGTGGCAGAAATGAACCACGGGGACAGCGGAGCGGCCACAAATGACCCAGAAAAAGATGAACTCGGGCACAAAGGACCTTGGGCCCTGTCAGAGACTCCTTCAGCACAGAAAGCAGGGCCAGAAGAGCATTTCCATGCCACCATGCACTTTAGTTGGCATCAGCACACGTTTATTTTTATTACACTTGGATGCTCTGGACCATTTTTCTTGAGCTTGCCGTTAGAATTTAGACAAACACGCAGGACAACCCCTGATCACGTCCCATCTTTGGTAGATGCACGGGAGCATAGGAAACACTATTCACAATTAGTGTTTCGGCAAGAGAACTTGACTTTTAGGTGGCATCAATAAAATGACACCCTACAAAACAATAGCACCTTCTCCTTTTGACAGAAGCACGTGTAAATTTATTACCCAAAGTAGCCTGCAGTCTGCTAAGGAGCTCCCAGGCCTTTGATCACAGCTTTGCTCAATCTTTCCATAACTTCAGCACGATTATATTAGCAATGGCTGGTATTAAGCCTTAAGAATTCTGTCTTTGGCATATCCCTGACTCAGTATTGTGTCATCTTCTCTCTCGGGAGGACTGAATCCTGTGAAAGTCAGCTTCAGTTCAACACAGCCAGAAAAGGCACTCACTGGAGGCTGAGGGTATAAAGATCTACTTGCAGCCTGTTGTCAAATGCCGTATGAGAAATTTAGGAACAATGTCTTCAGATTTGCAGTTTCTGTCCACAAACATTGAGTGGCACACTGCTTTATAAAATATTTATCTAGAATTTATTTTTAGAACTATCATTCCCTCTGTCCTGCCCATGCCAAAGGTGCTTCACACCTGCTCTGAATGCTTTTCAAATCATTGCTTGAAACAAAAGGACTACTGGATACAGTTTGTGTTCTGGTTTACACCTACAGTAATTAATTACTCACTGAAAAAACACTGAACATAATGTGGCAACCAGCTCAGGGCAGAGCTTTGTTAAGCACATGCTGCAACATCAAAGGCCTCAGGAAATGAAGGCAGAAGGACAAAGCAGCCACTTCAGGCTAAGCAGGAATATTTAACTACATTAACTTTCATAACAGAGTCTTGTTTTCAGCTTCCTCCTTGCCAGGGCTTGAAAGCCATCTTGTGCAAGGAGCTGTGCTGGCTAATCCAGATTGTCAAGCAATGGAAGTTTAGAGAAAATGCCTCCAGATAATCCAGCAGACCCAGGCCACCACTCATCCACGAGTCCCAAAACTAAGGTGAGAGGCTTTACAGCTCTCAAAATGAACAAATGCAGTTTCCTGCTCTCAAGGATTTGCCTTCTAAACCCCTGGCCCAAAGCAGGAGTCCCCAGCACTGATTCTGTCAAGTATTCTGTGAGCACAGAGCCCCGTGCAGGATCAAGGACAAAGTGTAGGAATAAGGCATTAGGTTTAAGCAAAGACTTATTGGGGGATCTGTGGAGGGAACACTATGCTCTGTGAGTGCCACATGCACGGCATGTTAAGAGGGATTTTCAACATTGCTACTCCCATTAAAGACTTGAAACATCTGTGATGAGACCTTCTCCAAAATCCCACACTGTGGATGAAATCCTGGCCTCAGCAGAAGGGGAGCTTTGCGTTTGTCCTCAGCTGATCGGGGATTGCAGGCTGGCTGCTTAGAGCAGAGAAATCCGCCTTCAGAAGTCACTTTGAATTCCTTTGTCAGACCTTTTGAGCTTTTAAAAACCTGCATTAGAAAGCTTTTGAAGTGCAGTCGAAGGCTTAATTTGACTGCAACTGACTTCACTGAATCAGTCGAATCAAGACCATCATCCCCATGTGATCTTTGGGGCAGCAACCATTTCCTTCCGCAGGATTTGGGAACAAACAACTTTTCAGGATGGCCATGGGCCAGCTGTAGCCACAACGTATTTGACAGATGAAAGTAAACAGAGAGCTCCATTATTTGACCTACAGAGAAATTACTGTGTCACTCAATAGAAAATAATATCTTTTTCCACAAATACATATATATATTAATGTGCACACACACATACATATGTAGGTGCTGCCCTATCTAGCAATTCTTTAATATTAATACCTTTAGCAAGAAACACTGGTAGTAAAGAAGCCTGAAACAGGGCAAGAAAAATCTCCCTCTGTTCCCAGATGTCATTTTAACAACGACTGATATATTACAATTGTATGCACTTTTTAACTGCGAGTAAAACAGCCATTACACTTGTTACATTTTATGGGCAGTGTTATTGGAGAGAAAACGGCTTTGACAATATATATTTGAAAAATTGTTGCTCTTATTCACAATTCATGAATGCAGCCTTCCGGCCATATATCAAAGCTACAGCCAGGCTTCCATCACGTTATGTTTTAGGCAACAGCTCAGCTGTTAGGCTGTGGCTTTATAGAATAGAAAACCAAAATATACCCCACAGGGGTGGGGGACAGACTGTCTGGCTGGCGGCAAAAAGAGGGATTGAATCAAAGCTTTTTTTTGAAGCTTAAGTTTTTCCTGAAGCCCCAAGATTTAGGGATTTCATGACTGGCCTGAACACGGTCACAAGGAAAGCACAAAATCCAGAGAGTGGGAATGCATTAAGTGCAAAGGATGAAATTTGGAACTGCCTGATCTCCATTTTGCCCAGCTGATCTCTTCTTGATACAAAAAAAAAAAAAAAAAGTCAAAATTCACAGGTGTTTAGTAGAGATCAATAACCAGGGCATACAGAACAAAGGCAATATGGGAAGGCAAGTAACTTAAAATCCAAAAAGCCTTCTGCAAATGGGTTTATTGGATAATGGTTAATTGCATGATTCTTTTTTTAAAGGCAAAGTTAAGGTTGGGAAGCGGAAAACTCCAACAGAGCTGTGAACCTGGACACCTCCAGCATCTGCCCAAAGTATATCTCTGCATGTTTTACATCCACGCACACACACAATGCACATGGAGGATTTGGAAGCAGCAATTCCCATTTTAATGATCACTTCCCGTTACCTCCCCAGTAAATTTAACATCCAGGACAACCTGTAAGAGTCAGCACAGGACAGAAGGAGCTGCAGCATTTGAGCAGAGATGCTGCCCTCAGCTCCATGGAAAAGGGACGTTCAGAACTGCAACCTTGCTTTCAATAAACCTCTGCCACCCCTTGCAGTTGCTTAGAAAGCTCACTGGAAGTTCCCAGATACACCCAAAGCATGTTTCTCACACATACCAAAGGCTTTATTCCATTCTGCTGGCCAGGGGATGCATTGATGACAATAGCACTGCCAGGGGAGGCTGAAGGAGAAATTGAGTTTAAAGCAATTCAGAGTTTCACACACCTCCAGGAGCACACAGGGGAAGGTGCACACACACCAAACACGGTCACTAGCAGCTGCTGTCCCACTTCCAAAAGAAAGCAAAACAAATCCTGGCTAACCCAAATCAAAACGTCAGTAACCCTTTAAAAACAACAGGGGGGGAAAAAAAAAGTTTCAAAATATGTGTTCCATAAATAAAATATACAAGTGGAGGCTGCAACTGTAGTATTGATCCCAGTTGTAAGCTGAGATGCAGAGAACTGCAGAGCTGGCACTCACAGCCTTCTGAACTGACAATAAATCCCAGCTTTGCCAGTATCCAAACTGCCATTCTGCACCCCTCCAGTCGGAGGGAGGTCATTAATTAGGCTGGCTTCCTCACTCAAGAGGTAGAGGTAGAATAATTCCACAATTCCCTTTGGCCAGCTCCTTATTTACAGCTTGTGTGGGACCTTCTGCAAACTGCGGGGTAAAAATCATCTCTCAGCCAGCGTCGTGCAGGGATGCAAAGCGGAGCCAAAGAAAGAGAAAGGTGAAATGGTTGATAAATTTGTGGTGCAACTGATTAGTGATCCCGAAAGAAAATGAGTGCTGCAAAGCTACGTGGGGAGAGCTTTTGGAACGTGCACTAAATCTGAGTTTGTTTTCCACCGTAGTCAAGAGAAGTCATTCAAATGTGGCACCGAGGGAACACAGTTCCAGGTGCTCTCCTGTGCGTTTTCTAGCACGGGTTCCTTCCTACCAGGGCACTGGGAGCAAGGCTGGTTAATCCACCTGGGAGAGGGGCAAATGTAAAACAGATCCTTGGGATATCCTTGAAATCAGCAACCCAGCTGATGCACGCGTGGGGCAGCGACAAAGTTTTTGGCCAGGAAAGCATTTTTTCTTAATTTCTATGTTAAATACATCTTTATTTCTCCTCTGCTCATTTGCTGCAGTCCAAGACACCTCAGGTAGCTCAGGCTGTGCATTCATAGTTTGCCACCTCTCTTTGAAACCGTTCTTGGATACAGGAGGTGCCGGTTTTTAGGGCGTATTTTGCAGTTTTTAAATCAAACAAATCAACATTTAGGAGACGACTTTAAAAATCAGACTCGAAATAAAACAAGCTTTTTGCAGCTTTTCATGGCAGAATTTGTTTTGATGCAGCTTAAATTTTTGACACCTTCCGGATGCACCAGCAGAACACCTACAGGGGAGTGGGCAGGTGGAGGAACCAAACCTGGGAAAACACCAGACTTTTGGAATACTGCGGGAGACAGATTTGCACTGCAAATTCTGGCACAGCTGACGCCTCCCACAGGGATATTTATTTCCATTCTGCCAACATTTCCATTGAATCCCACTAAAACCTCACCTACCCCTCACGGTGGAGAGGCAGGTTTTAAAAGCAGCCACCGCCAAACCAAATTAGCTCCCTCTAATCAGATATCAAACAAAACTCTGGTAACAAGTCAAGCTGACATGAAAATTCAAGCCCCAGAACTTTCTGATATAATGCTGCAGGGAAGGAAATATTCACTTTCCTGGAAGCAAATTAGCTACAGACTGGATCCAAACATCACCAGAAAATCCCTCAGCTTCCCTTGATCTAACTCTGATGTATGGGAAGGAAATTCAGACCTTCCTTAGCAAAATACTGAATTATCCAGACTGAGTCTTGATGTTTCATGGGATTAGAGAAATGGTTTTACAGCACAGAAATTTTGTAATCACCGCACTCAATATTAACAGCTCTCTAATGGAAAACTTTTGCACACACAGCCCACATTCAAAAGGTGTTCCGGGGTTGGGTTTGGGGGTTTTTGAAATTATTATTATTTGTTATGTGTCTCTTTTCCATCTCTCCCTCTACTACTCCTTGTTCCTCGTTATTAAAGCCAAAATTGTACTTTAAAAGCATTTTCCAGGCTTCAGGCCATTTCTAGAGTGAAAGAAGAAAGTGAAGGGGGGGAATCTGCATCTCATGTGGTCAAGTGCCAAGATGGGGAGCAGCAGCACATAAAATTCTATAGAATTCACTTTACAAAAGTTAGAAAGAAAGTAAAAACAAAAAAAAAAGAGACTACATTTATAAGTTTAACAGGGGTTAGCTGTGTGAGATTCCACGAGCTGTTTTACAAACCTGCTGGGACAGAAGGCCTTAAAAAACAACAAAAAAGTGCTTTTAATGAATTCTGTTCAACAGGTTATCAAAAAATACCGTGGGGCTAATGCAAAGCCAGCTGAAACCCCCATAAATCTCCTGTCAAACCCAATGACTTCATGTCAAGCTTTATTTGATAAATGTACAGAATAAATAAGGTGTGTGCTTTGCCAAGGCATCACAGGAACCCCACGGCTACAGGCAACATGGAAATACAACGAATCAGCCTGGCCAGAGTGAATTTCTGCCTAGCTGGCTCGTAGGAAGTGCAGAGTGCTTCACAGTAACACAGGGAGGGGAAAGAAGCTCAATCTGAGAAATATTTTAAAGGAAAAGTGGAAAAAAAAGCTGGAATACTTAAAAGGAAAATACTGTGTCGTGCTGATTTCCTGTAGCAGCACCACCAAATCCTTACCAGCCATGAACCCACTTCTATACAAGCCTAAATTAAGTCCTGTGCAATTCTTAGTGAGGAGGACCTCACCCAGCACTGTGTTCTTGCTGAAAGGCATCATTTGATCCACCTGCAGGACATACACATCTCATCATCACCAAATGCATTGGTTTTCTTTCAAAAAATCCACACACCTATTCCAGAAGATTTTGATCTTGTCAGAGCTTGGGCCAAGTCAGGAAAGCACTTGCTCAGGAAATCACAGGGGAAAACCCTACACTGGTGCTAAACTGGGACTTATTTCAGGCTTTCTTCAGCAACAAATGTGGAAAAAAAGAGAAAACAAAAACCAAACCACCAGACTGAAAGGTGCTCCATTTTTCACCGCCTAAGCACAGACTTCACCTTTTCCTGATATAAACATGCTACAAACATAACTAATGAAGATAACCAACTCCAGCAGACCCTAAGGGCTGGCAGTGCATTCAGAGCTTCACTGGAGCTGGGGATCCAGATCCTCATCCAGCACAAGCAGAGCTCCAGCGAGCAGTGGAGGGGAATCCATTCATGGCACTTCCCAAACTCCGCCCTGGAATTTGCTGTTGGATTCACACCAACTGCTCAATCACTCAGTGAGTGGAAATCAAAAGAATAAAGCTTACAGGAAAAGAAAGCAAATAAAAATTAGACCTTAACATTCACATATCCATGCTGAGAGAACTGTGAGAAACTTCACTTCTCCCAAGTTTCCAAGGAAAGAGGAAGCTTTACTTTCTACTACTTGGCCAGGCACACCAAGATGCACAAGCACTAATGGAAAATAAGTACAGATAATCCTGCTGCAGACCATTAATAGAATAATGAGATGTCATTAACATTTAAAAAGAATTTAAGAAGCTAACAACTTGAGAATGATTGACATGTGGAAGAAAAATACCTATGCAGTATTTTGTTCATTTTGTTAAACTATTTAGAAAAAAATCTCAAATATTTAATCCAAATTTTCAGTCTCTTGTTCATGAATTACCCATAAGTAACTTAATTTTCTCTACTCTCAAGGAAAAAAAATAAAACTTCAGCAAAAGATGGGAGAAATGAGAAGAAAAACCCTGCACACAGTTAAAGGGCTAAGCAGTATTTTGCACCTCACTCCCAAATTTCTGATTTTGGTGATCAAATACAGACCTGGGAACATGTAACAGCTATGATTTCTCATCTTACCTCTAACAGAGAGCTGGGAAGAAATCCATACTCCAACCAGCTTCATCATCCGAACCCTCCAGCAGCAGGAAACAGAAGCCTTCAGTCCCAGAACAGCACAGAAACCTCTCAGAGAAAGGGTTTTTATGACAAAAACCCTTAGTAAATAATTTCTCTTCAGGTTTGTAGCTCTCCCATCCTGCTACAACACCCCCAGCCTCCTGTTATTCCTGCAGCCCGTTAACTACACCGGGACCATTGTCCCCCGGACAATATTAATGGGATTCAGGTGGCTGACCCAGGTGATTTCCATTAGGGGAAAACACTTTTTGGGAGGCCTTAATTAAGGTCTACAAAGCCCTTACACATATGGGCTGTGCTGAAAGCCCCTATCAAAGTACTGAATCTGTGAGTCAGATGAACTGTTGGTATGGGGGGTAATCCATGTGGAAAAAGACTATTTTAGACAAAATAATGCTCTTATTTTCCTCAGGGGAGGCCATATTTGTTTTCTCCATACTTATAAAACAGCTAAATGCAAAACATTTATGAAGAGAACCATCCTGATGGAAAAAGAGTGAGCTCAGGAAGGCAGCTGGAGTGTAACTAATATCAACAGATAAAAACATGGAGGGAACCAGTTATCCAAGACACATGCACTCATTAAATTAGCATTCCCTTCCCCATAAAAGCAGAATTCAGCAGTTTTGCCCCATTAAGTTGTGCCTTCCTGAACACACCCAGGAGATCTGGAGTGTTGGCTCGATGCTGGCCCGGGGATCTCGCTGTGCTTTAGGGACTGTGGCCGAGCTGCAGCACAGAACGAACGATCCCAGCCTCCCTTCCTGGGCTGCCTCCAGGAAAACGGGGCTTTTCCTATCCCAGATAGTGTTGAAATTAAGGAACCCATTCCTGCCCACCTCACTGGGTTCTCAGCTGGTGCAAGGCAGCACAGCTGCTTCCATTTCAGTGCAACAGCACAGCTCTACCTCCACCTGAGCCCGGGCTCTGCGGCTGATGGGCCCATTTAATCTGCTTGGGGGATGATGTTATCTCAGGCAATAAAGGGCCTGAAAAAAGTTTTTAAAGTTTGCCTAGCTGCAAAAACTCTTTGAAGAGACCTGTTCTATCTTTAAACCTACTGGCACCTGAAAGGCATGACCCAAAAAGCAAATTTGCATGAAAGTCAGCTACAATAAATGTTTGCTCCTAGAAAACTCCTTTGCCTTTAGTATAGATCTGGCCCATTAATATCAAATTGCCAGTGAAATTTGTTCACTGTTAGTTCAGGTCCTTTTGGGTTCTGTGCACTGTAACTGAGTGGCACCGCTCACACTTCAGAGCCACAGCAACAGGGAGAAAAGGCCTTTTCTGGGGCAGTTCTGGAGCAGGCAGTGGATGCACCTGCACAGAGGGATCTCACCTGTGTAATTCCCAACAGACCTGCCCCCTTCTCTGCCCCCGCCTGCTCCTGCTCCCCCCCTTTCGCTGGCACCAGCACTTGCAAAGCCACCACCACCCCAGATCAGGGTTGGATTCCAACCAGTAAATAAATAAATGCCCAATGGGCAGAAGAACTGCCCCAGGAACTCTTGATAGAAGTGTCCTTCAGTGCCAAGTTTTAGTGGGGCCTGGATAGATGGATGGATAAATGAATATCTATCTGTTTGCCCTTCCCCAAACCCGTGTTACTGCAGCAGAACATCCCTTTTTTCCTTTGATTTCCCCACTGCAGCATCCAAGGTTTGTCTCCCTCGGGAATCCCCTTGGTGCTGCAGCGAAGCAGATCCTCAGGAGCAGCTCACTGCGTTCTCAGGACAGATTTCCTTCTGATTTTCATTCTTCTCCACCTCTCTGGGAGGATGGTGTGGGAAGCATTCAAGTAAATAACTCAGCCATGATAGGGAGTGGAAGAAGTGACATTTCTGGCTTCTCTTCACAGCCACCTGTCAAGACTCAGGTTGCAGAGAATTAGAAAGCTCAAAGTAATAGTGGTTCCGTGTCCTTGAAAGACAGAACTTCTCACTCTGCCTGGCTCACTGTCAGTTTATAACCCGGAGCATGAAGTCTTTTAAATCCTCTGTAATTTTTGAACTGCAAGGGATTTGGGGATCTTATCAGTGAAGAAATAATATTGTTAAGGTTTCTTTCTCCTGAAACCAAGTGTTTCAGGCTCCATAATAAATCCGTGAGCTCCTTGTGTTAGTTGGATTTGTCTAACATTTTAACATTTCAAAAGTTGTGGAACTGCAGATGTAAAGTTTGCGTGCTGCCAGCACCACATCCCCCGAGTCACCAGGGTCACAGCTGGAGGCACAGCTATGCACAAACTCTCTGTGACATTAATTAGTCAGCTTTATTAAAGAAGAACAACACAGCTCAGCCAGAATATCTAAGAAAAGAACTGTCTCTTGTGCAATATATACATGAAAATATTTCTATTCCAAGTGATGGCCCTGCTGCCCTGTCATTCTGATAAGAGCCTGTCCCAGCTGATAGCCCAGCCCCAGGAAAGGCTCTGATTCAGAACTCAGAGGTGGAGATTCTCTCCACCTTGGCCCTGTGCTGAGGCAACACCTGCTCAGCTCTGTAAGCTGCTGCGTGTGCAGGTTCCCTGCTTGACCCACGCACAGGAAATGTGATCATTTCTGCTCCAAAGACGTTCTCACACACCAGCCTGATCTTCTCTTCGAGTCCATCCCGTGGCAGCTGATTCCTGTGCCACAGGGTTCCCTCACCCAGCCACGTCTGCGAAGCACACACAGACCACGGTTCCCTTGGCACAAAGCCACATCAAACTCAGAATTCCAGCTGCAAACCCGGCCCAGATGAGCTGCAGCGCTGCTGCAAGGCACGCAAGGGAGGTTGGTCGCTGTGAAACACTAAATATTATTTTTGCTGGGAGTCTTTAGTGTCTCTTTGCTGCCCACTAACTTACAGTCGTGTTTACCACCTGAGCACGGGGATAACAACCTGTGCTGCTGGCACAGCCATCCTGGTACGGCTGCAAAGACATCTTCCTGCAGCTCATCAGCTCAAATAAACATCCACACTTGTGTGGCCTGAGAAACGCAGCCTTCAAAACAACCCTGACCTCAGGAATCAAACTGGCAGCCCCACGAAGAGACGAGAATAAAATGCCAAGCACGCCACCTCAGCCAGGAAAAAGGTTATTATTGAATGTTTTCATATATATATTTATACACGCATATATATATATTTAATCCAGGAATGTGCTCCAAGTATTAATCAAAGCCATATTCTGCCTCGTCTCCCAGCCCTGCTCGCTGCAGTAATTTTATTCTGGGTCCATGTGCAGAGAAAACACAAAAAGCTTTGGCATTTGAAAGACTGATAAAATTTAATTTGTAATTTTGTCTGATAAACACTTCAAACGTATCAAAGCGTGGGGAAAAAAGCATCAAGCTCAACAAACAATGTGGTTAAGGTGGAGTAAACAAAGCTGTGCCATGCAAATCCAGCTCACTGGGGATGGCATCTTCCAGAAAATTCGGGTGTGACCCAGAGCTCGCAGTGGCACTGGGAAGGCTCCAGTTCCTGTTAATCGGCTGGGGAGCCAATTTTCAGGCAGCAGAGTAAGAAGCTGTTCAAATTATTCTCCTGTCCTGGAATCTTTGGGATTTTCTGGTTCCTGCTTCATTCAAAGGAGGAGGCGGGGAAAGGACTGAGCTGTCCTTTAAAAAGCAGCTCCCAACAAAGTGAGTGGTGTTAAATGCTGTAATAAATTGGGGCTGATTCGATTTGATTTGACTTCCATGATATCTAAGGGAAATGAAAATAAAGTCTGCAGGAGACGTGTCAATTTTTCACAGGAATCAAAATAGAGTGATTGTTTCTGTAACGATAATAGAGTTTGCCATAAACATTTCTACAGGGAAAGCATTATTGTCCTCTGATCACTGCAGCAAATGGCATTAGGAAATATTCACATGGCAGGAGAAAATGATTTTATGAAGGTGTGGGGGGAGTTGTCTGTGTGTGAACACAAAGCTGTGTGCAGACATATTTCTAGTTAAAACATAAAAATCAAGCAAAGAAAAGAAAACTCCCCCAAAATGGTAACAAAAGAAATCAATTTCCTCATGGAATGAGAAAGAAAATAAAGAAGCAAAGGAAAAGTGAGAAAAAGAAAAGCTGTTAACAAAATTCAATCTTTAAGATCTTCCTTTTTGATGTGTCTTTGTACAGAATAAAGAGAACATTTCTCTTCGTTTAGGCTTCCAGCCATTTCCCTGGTTTGTTCTGCATGTCTGTATAATGTGAAACCTGATGAAATCTATTAAAAAGAGAGGAAATAAACAAAATTGTCCAGACTCTGTAGTTATGGCATAATTCTGTCAGCCTTCAGATTTTCCAGGAGCAAAAGCTGGCAAACGCTTCTCCATTGCACATTCCACGCTGATTAACAAAGCCTTCTGGTCTGCAAAGTGCTCTCTGCTCAGTTTAGAAATATGCAGAAAACCAATTATTTCTCACAGAACTATGAATTAAAAAATGGCCACTGCACAGACAAGGCAGCAGCTTCCTGAAGAGAAAAAATGTCACCTGGTGCTGGCAGCCCTCAGAAATCTGCAGTCCTTTCGTGGGTCTGGAAAGCCCAGGAGGCAGAGAACAGGCTGGCCAAAATGCTGGATGAACCACTAAAGTCTGTCCCCAAAAAAGATCATTTGGGCTTTCTGCACTGCTGGCCTCTGATATAATAATGAACTTCAAAAACAAGTATTTCATAGTAGGACAGTAAGGGAAATCAGGATGATTTTATGATGTACTCTAATTACTGAGACCAATTAAAAATAACACCACTTCATCCCACAGCCCTCAAAGAAACACCAACCAGAGTGGGTTGTGCATGAAGACAAAACACAATAATAAGGAACAGCACCTGCTGGATGTCCTTTTGTTCCTCTGCTGTGCCATAAGGCACAGGACATCTCCTGAAAACCAGGAATGGTTTCCCCAGTCAGGTACAAATCTCTCTGTCCATGCAGGAGCCAGACACGCAGGCAGAAGTGCAATACAACCCTAACAGAATGGCAATAAAATATGCCTCTAACGTGCTGAAGCACTTTGGAGTGACAGCTGTTTATCACCCAGCCTGGACTGCAAGCATTACAGAACACAAATTCAGTACTTTTTTCCTCTTCTCTTAACAAATATTTAGGGACTTTCATCCTCTCATGTCTCAGTCGTGGGGACACACGTGGTTTATTGGCCAGTTGCTGCATTTTTCCTGTGGCTGAAGAGGTGATGTTTGTCAGATTGGACCCTTGCTCTCACAGTGTGTCCACGATTTGCTCTTTCGCTAAAGAGAGCAACAAGAGGTTTTACAGTGCAACTTATTCTTCATCTAATTATCACCCTGTTACTGGCCAGTTTAGAAATGGAGAGAAACACAGTTCCCAGCTGGAAGTGGCCCTTGATATTTTTGCTCCTTGAAGAATTCTGTACACGCTCAAGCGAGTAAAAAATCATCAGTGCTGATTTACTGGGCAGCTCAGGAGGGTTCGGCCCTGCTGAGACACAGAATTATCCTTAATAATAATAACAACAGCCTCAAATTGTGCCTGGGGAGGGTTAGGCTGGATATCAGGAAAAATTTCTTCACCTAAAGTGTTGTCAAGCCCTGGAAATAGCTGCCCAAGGAGGCTGGAGCCACCTTTCCTGGAGGGACTTAAAATCCACGTGGGTGTGGCACTTGGGGCTTGCTGGGTTTCACCCCCTTGCTCTGCCAAGTTCTTGTTATGTTCCTATTTTAAAATTCAGTTATCTCTCATTTTCCCAGATTTACATATTAGTAACATCACATAATGATTCCATTCATCTCCCCCCTCAAAAATTTACTGCCACAGATATCAGTTTTATCTTTTAAGCAATCTCCATTACAGCATTTCAAGCTGAAAAAGCCACTTTTTCTTTTCTGAGGTAAAAAAGGGCCGCTATTATGCTGAGACAGAAAATTCATAGAAAAAGAAACAAACAGTGCCTGTCACCTCATTTATCCTCAAAACAATCAATTCCACTGTATCAATATTTCTTTAAAAATGAAAAGCTCTCCCAAATTATGACCTTCTGCTGTCTCACTCTGCTATTTCATGGCTGCCTTGTAGCCTTGAGAAGCAAAAAGACAAAAAAAAAAAAAGCAGCTCATTAGAGACAAATGCGTAAAGCCTCAGTTCCAGCAGCACAATCACCTGCCCCAGCTCTTGTTGTGACTGATAATCACATTATTGTGAATGAAGAGGGGCAAGAGATGGGTGGTGAGCAATGAAAACTGGGCATATAATTATCCATTATGATCCGTGGACGCCAAAAAAAAAAATACAAAAAGGTATCAAATGGGAGACAGAATTGTGTTGGAAAGGCTGCTGTCAATTTCCTTTCAGTTCAGATGGGCAAATATTGATTAAAACTCATGGCTAACACAGTCACAGAGGTAACTCCAGCAGCTGCCGCTGCTCTCACAGCCCAGGGGAGGGGAAACCAGCCTGGCTTGGTCACTGGAAAATTCCCTCTCCTTCCCCTTTGGAATGGGACAGAAAATAGTGCAGGGCTGGGAGGGATTCTGGGTGACAAATGGGAATTTAGAGCTGCCGTAAGCAGATTCTGCCCAATGCCACCCTCCAGGGGGTGTGGAATCTCCCAAAGGCCTCCTCTGGGTTCCTTTGGCACTGCAGGGAGATGGCCCAGGCTGGAAATATTCTGCCTTCAATATTTCCCCGGCCAGACTGGGCCAAAGAGTTAAAGCTACAAAGGAAAACCCTGATTTTTTAAAAATCTTACAGTACCTACACAATGAGGGTATCCACCAACAGTGGGATGTTTAAAAGCTGCCCGGGAACTCGCTATAAAATTCCAATTTTGGATGCCATGCCCAGGTGTTCTCTGCTCCAAACAGCTCCTATGCTCCCAGCACACACGCAGGGAAAGAGATCCTGCGTCCCTTGTGTTCCCACTCCCAGGACATCAACAGACAGGCAATAAAGAGTTAAGAGAATTCCTGGAGCTGGGCACAAACTGGCAAAAACTCATCCAACAACTACTAATTTTTACTGATTTTTCTTGAATAAACCTCCACCATTCCACTCTGAATGCTAAAAGATACACATATTTAGCAGCTGCATTTTTCAGGAAATATGCTTGAATTTTCAATTTAGAATGATTTCTCAACTGAAAATGTTGACTAGTTAAGATTTCTATAATTGCTTAAAGTAGATAAACTACAATGACTTTAAATGATACCTTTTCAGTTTACCAAGGAAATGTCAAATTTCCTTTGACAACACGGCCTTTATAGAAAGCAAGCAAATTCCCTTTTTCTTTCTACTTTTATAATATCAAACCATACTTTTAGAAATTCATTATTTGCATGTTTGAATTCAATTCAATTCTTTATTTCAAAACAAAACAAAAACCGAACAATATTAAAAAAAAAAACATCTCACAGCAGAAAGCCTGGGAATAAATATAGGTCTCTTCAGATCAAAAGAATTCTGGAACAGAGCAATTGTGTTTGAAACAGAAAGAATTTGAGTTTTATACAAGCTGGAGTTCAGACCTGATCCCAAGCCTGTTTCAGTTAAAGGCTAATTTTAACACACAAAAAGGGCTATGAAATTTGTTCTTTATTACAGCTTTGCTCTCCAGCTGCCTGTGTCTCACACTGGTAAAAATAAGACTTTCAAGAGCTTCTTATTTCCTCGCAGATTCTGACAATTCCCACAGCGCTGGTTTGGGATTATCGGTGCACGAGGTTCGAGAGCTCTGGCACTGCACAATTCAGTGAAAACAAAATCTAAACTGTGTGGACAAGTTTACATCCTGCCCCTGATCCCCTGCCCTCACTGCCCTCTCTGGGGGATGGTGCTGAAATTTCATTCCAGTTTGGAAAACTGAAAAATTCAGACTAAAGGGAAAAGGAGGAAGCCTGAAAACACCTGTGGTGTTTATTTGTGAGCTGTAACCATCAGGAGAGAGGTGGGGGAAGCATTTCTGTGCATTACAGTCCCAAAAATGTAACTTTCCTCAGTTCTCAGGAGCCACAGCATCACCTCACCTGATGCTCTCCATTTCTTCCATGTTTTTCCTTCCCCCTTAAAGCTTTCTGCTTTGCCACCACTTGATAGCCACAGGTTCAGGAACATTACTCATAAAAAGAGAAATCCTGGTTTTAGTTTAGACTTCTCTGAGTAAAAAGAAGCAGTGGCCCTCCTTTCCCAAGCTGCTGCTGGCAGTGGTGGAAGCAAAACCCAATCAGGGCTGCAGAGGACTGGTGGCCTTTGGGACACTCCAGTCAACCCCAGCCAGGGCTGGGCACATCTGTGTTCTCCCCAGGGAGATTTCTTCACAGAAGAATCCAGTTCAGTTAAAAGCAGACTCAATCCTGCCTCTTTTCCAGTTGAAATACCACTCACGTCACCACCTGGTCCAGAATAATTGTCAGTGTCAGTCACCACACACAGCCAGGATGAAAAACAGAATTGTTAATAACAGGATCCTTGTCAAGTCACGAATTAAAAGCCTCTTACCTCAGAAAGACCAAGGATGTTCTCTCTGCTGCTTCTTTCAGCTCAGCCAAAGGGAATAATTCAAGGCCCAGGTGTGTGGTGCTGGGGAAGGGAAGGAAATGGGTCGTTATGTGAAGCAGGTGTTGAGCGTTGTCATAACTGAGGCCAAGTTAATAACATTCTAATGAGCAGTAATAAAGAGTCAAAAGCAATAAAAAAGGAGAAAATAATCTCTAGAGTAATCAAGCTGTATTTAATATAGCCAGAGAGCAAAGGACTTTATTGAACAGGGGAGAAGGAGAGTGCAGGCAGGGAAAGGTGTGAGCACAGAGAACTGGCTCAGTGTTTTCACTGGAAAACAGGGAAAACTGTCACTCTCCAGAGGCCTGGAAACCCAACATTTTGATAGAGTGGTGAACTTCCTAATACCAGCACACAACATATTTGTGATCCCCAAAGCCTCTGGTGTTAGCTGGCATAAATAAAAGTAATTCACTACCGACTCTTTGTCTCCTTTCATGTTTTGTTCACAACCGAACAACTTCCAGGAACCCGAGCCCAGCCAAGGGTGAACATGCATCTTCAGAGCTGGATGTCTGAAACACCTCCTGACAAAAAAAACAGCGAGGAGGAGCAAGGGGTGTGTGGAGAGGCTTTGTATCACCCATATCTGCGTGCAAACTGAAGTAGGGATTATTTGGGTAAAGCATCTTGTACAATAATTACTTTTTATTCAGCCTAAAATCAGGTCAACTCCTGTCTGTGTGCGGGTATTAGGAGGGAAAATAAATGTAACAAGTGCTACTCTAAAGGATACACGCAACCCAAAACAACACCTATTCTCTCGAAGGGTTACGGTGTCTCAGGATTTAAAAATATGCAGAATCTCAGTGTACCTGAGAATTAAACTTTTCTGTAAATCTTTGAAAGGCTTCTCCACTTGAGAAAAGTTTGTGTTTCCTGGTGACAGCGTTCACAGAGGGGCCTGAATGGGCTTTTCCAGCAGTGCAACCACCCGCAGGCAGGGCCAGCTCCACATCCCTTGTGCTGCCAGGTCTCACACTCGTGCCCTCTCTCACTGCTCTGTCACAGGCACTTTGTGGTCCACGCATCTTTAATTTTGCATGGAAACCCGAGCAGAACACACGCACGATGTATTCATCTGGAAGACAAACACAAAAACACGTTTATTTTTAAAAAATCTCCCATTTATATATGCAGTGTGATTAGAAACTAGGTTGCAAAAATGGTCCCATGGACTTTGGTGACAGGTTTTAATTCAAGGTTTTAATGCAAGGTTTTAATTCAATGTTGCTGTGGTCCACAAGGTAAATTCTGTGCCTCGTGTCCCCTTTATGCACATCGTGAACAAAGGTTCAATTTGTCATTAAGGCAAATGTAACCTGTCCTCAGAGATTCCCTGCGGGGTCACAGAATTATCTGCTCTTGTGGAGCACCCAGTGATTTTCAAATCCAGCCTCATCCAAATGTTACGGATCACTGGTGTTATTTCACGGATTTCAGCTGGGTTTGGATCATGACCTGCAAGAAAATATTCTAAATAACTCTAAAAGTGGAAGGAAGGGAGGAGCAGAGAGGCTCTTGTCTGCCTTTGCTCATTTTGTGGCTCTCACATTTATACCTCTGTCAAAAAATATTCTGAGGTCTCAAGCTGGCAGTGAAAAAGAACCATTTTCCCCTGTGAATATAAGTTGGTCCTTCTTTCTTGCTGCAGGAAATTAATTTGGTTTGTATGTTGCCTGCACATCTTGAACAGTGTTAGAAAAAACTACGGCAGAGTTTTCACGGAACCTGGAATGGCTACACCACCTGTTAGAAAAGCTCCAAACTTTTGCGGTAATTAACGTGCTTAATATTGAACATGTATCTGTTTCAAACCTTCCTCTCAGCTCTGATTTCTCCAGAAACTCCTCAATGCGTTGCTGGCAATAACAACAAAGAAATTACTGCACTGATTTAATTCTCTGACTCCTGCCTGCTGTGTAATGTAAGAAAAACAGCTTTCATTCTGTGCTATTTTGGAGTTCTTCATATCAACTGCCTGCAAAAGTCTCCAAGCTTTCCCCATCAGGGTTTTGATGTCTTGAATAAATCTCTCTCTTAGAAGCTTCAGGGAGAAATCAAGGAGCCCAAAACTTCTGGAAATCAAGATGTTGTGTTTATCTTTGACTTTTCAGTCTAAATCCTTAGGTCAGGAACTGGAGCCCGAGTGGCCCTGCCCTCATCCCTACCCTGCACGGAGCCAGCAGGGCAATGCCACCGATGTGCCACTGTCCCTGTGCCAGCCCTGAGTCCCTGCTGGTAATGATTTCCCTACGGAAATGCCCAATTCCCAAATGCTGTCTGAGTCAGAGGGGCCGTTTCAAGTCCTTGCTTCAAATCCTATTGGTCTCCTTACTTGATTCGAGCTGGAAGGATGTGAAAAGAAACCTAAATAAGGATTCTGGGTTCAGACAGCGACTGTTTGAACAGAGAGGACATGAAATTGCTTGGACAATTTTCTTAACTCTCAGGTCTTTGCCTCCACTCAGTGAACTTTACTCTTGTGATTCAAAGTGTCATTATACTGCCATTATCATTACAGCTGAATACTTTTTCATAATTGAAGAATGATTTAGGAACTAAGTAGCTTGACATGGTGACATATTTTATCCTAACAACTCCTAAACATGCAAATGTGCTGCACATACTCCTTTTCCAAGAAACTAGAGAAAAAAATGATAGCAAAAATATTTAAAGAGAGATTAATCCACTGGAAAAAGCATTAAAATACACTGAAAGTAAATGTAATTGTTTTTAAACCCAATGTTTTCGTAAGATAAATTCAGCATTGGACAGGCTCTTTAAAAATCAATTTGCACTCGCTTCCTCTATAAAGATTTATCCCAGAGAAAAAAAAAATCCATTAGTATTAAAGTGCTTAAAAACTTGGCAGACTATCTCCAAAGGCATCAATTTCTACTGCTAATTAACACTAATTATTCACTCAGCAGTTGTAAGTTGCATTTGGTCCCTGAGGGTAGACGAGAGATTTGTCTCTCTCCGTCGCGGCGCGTTCCGTGTATTCCTTCCAAGAGATCTTCGCATTCAGGCATCACAGTGGTGTGGGCTTGGAGATGTGTGCAGCTTTCCTCTTCTGCTGCCAGGGCTGCAGCAAGACTTTCTGGTGTAACGTGAGGAGTCCGTGTTGTTCCTCAAGGTCCTGTTGCATGAGGGGTTTTATTTCTTCTGTTTCTCTCTGCTACAGATTCGACCCCGCGGAAGTACAACACCACAGTTCTCTCAGTGTCCAGTGGGTTTAATTCAGCATTTTCTGATTGCCCGGGCTTGAAGGTCCAACCTGGCTTTTAAGCAGTTCTGCAAAACTCCAAGGTTATTGCTCGTTACCAGAGAGCCCATCCTGTCCCGTCCCTGTCCCCATCCCTGTCCCCATCCCTGTCCCCATCCCATCCCATCCCATCCCATCCCATCCCATCCCATCCCATTCCATCCCATCCTGTCCCATCCATGCTTGGATTTGGCCCCTTACCAGACCCTCACATCCCTTGGGACTCCCTCCTTCAAGCCCCCTGGCAGCAAACAGGCCTGGACATCACCTAGAGATGGCTCAACTCTTCTTCCCCAAGGTGAGTCAAGACAAAAACCGGAATAGAAAAACATTTCAGGGAATTACGTTTCCAGTAATGTTTATTTAGAAGCAGCAAATAATTTCATTCTCATAATGCTAACTCAGGCCAATTAAATGAGTGCTCCCTAATTTAAAGTTTGTCTCTCTGATGCCAAATTAAACTGAAGTGAATATTTTATTCCCTCTCCTCCAAAAAAAAAAAAGTAGTGAGAGTAAGTATCCCCTGTATTCTGGGAATAAATGGGGGAGGGGTTTAAATGTCAGATTCCCCAGGATGCTTTTTTAAATACCTCTCATATCCCCAGATTTTGTTTCATAGCCAAGCAAGGTCCAGCAACAAAACAAAAAATTAAAAAAAGACATTCAAGTTTCTTGATGCAAAAAATAAAGAAAATGGGGCTGGCTAGAAAAGCTGCAGAGAGGAACATCAATGCAGCACGGCACCCCCTCTGCCCAAGAACAAAAGATAGATAAAGATAGATGCATGTGTGAGAGGGAGGCAGTAAAGGGTCAGCAATAAAAGAAATACATCACTTGTAGAATTGACTGGGCTTTACTTGAGATTTATAATCCATCCTAACTGGAGTAATTTGTGACTCCTGCAGACGCTCTGCCTATCGGACGTGGTATTTTTGG
Source organism: Gymnorhina tibicen (assembly GCA_013399875.1). Classification (NCBI taxonomy): domain Eukaryota; kingdom Metazoa; phylum Chordata; class Aves; order Passeriformes; family Artamidae; genus Gymnorhina; species Gymnorhina tibicen. The sequence continues at coordinate 1,532,947 of VXAZ01005267.1, read as the reverse complement.
AGAGCACCACCCAGGAGTAAGAGACACGAAATGTGTGGGCTTCTGGCTCTTCCCTTGTTCTTTTCAGTAATATTCCTTGCGCCAGAATTTTTTATTTTACACCATCAGCCACCAGGTGACAAAAGCAGCCAGAAGGGGTTGAGTGGCTTGGCCCAAAATTACACAGCAGGTCAGAAAGTGAATTTGTCTGATTCCTTAAGGCTCCTTATTCCTGCACTGAGCCCAGCACATCACAGCTTCCAGGCTGCTCTGGATCTGTGGATCTGTCCTGTCCTGCCCTGAACATCCCGAACACCCTGGCCAGGAGAGGGAGGTGATTTCCAAATCTTGGCACTTTGTTTCAGTGATGTCTGGGCATCGTTTCCAAGCTCTGATTCATTGTTTATTCATAGGTTTAAGCACTCATAGAGTCTGGCTTGAATGAGAAAATGAACAAATAAAATGGCAGTGAAAGAGCAGGGAAATTTCACAATTTCCAGTAAATGCTAAAATTTAATTCCTCGATATAACTCATCACCCTGCAGAAACAGAGGCTGCATGAAGATGTTGCCTTTGGGTGGGATTTGCAAAGGAAGAGTTTAAAGGATCCAATACCTCAGTTAAAGACAGCTCAGGTTTTGGGCTGGTTTTGGGGTTTTGTGGTCCTTGCTTTGGTTTGCTTGCTTGGTTTTTATTTCCCTCTCTTTACCTCTCAGTTGTTTGACCAAAGTTTTTAGAATAATCCTTGTTTTGCTTTTCCCCTTGACTCCGAGGGAAGCGTGTCTTGCCTTGTTATAGAGTAATTATGATGTTCCATTAATCATTTCATTAATAGAAAAGGACCATAAGTGACTCTCGAGGGTTTTGAAAGTCCTTTTTGAGAGAAGGAAAGTTGGAATAATAATCCCCTATGGATATCTCTTTTTTTTCCTGCGTTCTGAGGGACTGTTATTTAATTAAAAGGACCCTGTATTTCTGTTTCTGGTCAGTGTGAATAAATTAAGGTGATTAAATTTAAAGCACTGCATTAGTTGAACTGACAGTTCCACTGTTGCCAACTGAAAAGTAGGAACCTGCTAAAAATAGAAATCAGCCATAGGAAGTTGTTCTTCTGTTGTGTTTGCAGCTTCTTTTTTGCAACATTTTATTTTTCTATAGGAACTTAATTTGGTTTTTTTCTGGAAGGTAGACTTCTGCATGTTTTGCCCACCCGACAAATACAGCTTAATTGTTTTAAAATAAAAATTAAAAAATAATAATAAAAAAGTTGGTTTTTAAACAATCTTGCCTCCTGCTCTATTGAGCAATCTAAAGGACTTAATAAAGGACCAAACTTACAGAAGTAATGAAATTGCACAAAACTCTAAGGATAAAAACACAATTTAACTTTGTGTTTAGGGAAAGGAGAATTTCTCCAATAAGAGAACATCATTTGAAAGCACAACAAAAGCAATTTAGCTGGTACCAACATGATGAGAAATCAAATAAATCTTCTTGATGGCCCAGCTAAAGTCCACTTTAATTTCTTACAGGAGATGTAGGAGATTCTGTATTTGGGATCTGCAGATTCCTGGCCGTTTCTGTGGCACAGGATGAAGAATGGGGTCCTGAAAAGTCCTGAGCACTGGGAGCTGTATTTGTGTGGGTGCAGCCTGGTCAGCGTGTGCATCCACACCATATGGGTGTCAGATGGGTCTGGGCTTCAAAACAGGCTTAAATTGGCCTATTTGAAACAAATCATGTTGGCAAACACGCACAGATGGATGTAATGATGATTTTCGTGGCAGCTGAGGAAACAACCTTGTGTATTCTGTTTGTATGTTAATTTTTTTTTGCCAGAAAAGCTGCCATTGTGAGCGCCTCAATTCCCCCGAAATAAGCACTTTGGGGATTCTCACAAAACTTTCTCTAAATGAGCAGATATTTACTGAAGTAGGCAAGGGTCCTTCAAAAAATAAATGAGGAATTCAAGGTACTGCAACCAGAATATGTTTACAGAAAAAATTTCATTAATTTGGATCTGTGTGAAAAAAAGACCAATTTATCCAAAGGAAACAGGTCCCACTCTCAGACTATGAAAAGAGATTGAAAGACTCCAATTGACTTTACCAGGCTTGGACTTCTGCCCCTAAATCCCAAAAATGCTCCTTGCAGTCCTTTTCTCTTGGAAGCTCATAATGGCCAGTGATGGTGGATTAAAGATGTTTTTTTTAATTTCCACTGAATTCATGGAAGAAAATGAAGCTGCGATTCCTACAGAACAGTGTTTACACCGAATCTACAAAGAACTGTCAAAACAACCTGATCATGTCATTACGTGGAATTAAACTCCTCTGTGAGACTCCTAAAATTTTAGCAGTGGCCTGAATTTGAGAATAAAAACAATGTAAAGCAGAAGGGAATTCATCAGGGAGATACTAAACTGCGGAAGAGATGATTCGGGAGACAGCCCAAATGCAGCATTTCACCTGGGATCTGTGATGAACTCTAAGGTGTGAGGAAAGGTGTTAATTAGGGCCAGCAAAAGGTAAAAACTCATCTTTAAATCATCTTTTAGTGACGTTGACTCCAAACTGTTCTCCTTCCCTTTCCTTCTTCATTTTTGTGAACAAATAGCAACAAATGATCTATTTTAGCTGTGTGGCAACAGAAACAAGTGAAATATTTTTTTCCCTTGGCTGCCAAATATTTCGGGGATGTATTTACAGCCAGGAAAACAGTCCATCCCCAGGGAGAAAAGCATTTTCACACAGATTACAGAAGAATCTTGAATCCAAGGAAACTCTCTCCATTGCAGGGCCTTGCTCATGCCACCAGCCCAGGACAGGACACCATGTCCCACTGTCACTCTGCTGCTCAGGAGGGACCAGGCAGCTGCAGCTGCTGGCAGCAAACATCTGAGAATTGGCCCCTCGGCTCACCTGAGCTCATCCATATTAATGCCCTGTTTCCACACAGCAAAACTGAGGTGCCTCCTGAAAATGCCCTTGGTGTCATCACCCCCTAAACCTTGACAGGTAGTTCACTCCAAACATTCATTACTTTCAGACAGAAAAGATGCTCCCCTGTGCCTTTATTTCCATTTAAATTCCATTTGTGGTCTTTTGTCAAATTTTCCACGTTGAGTTATGAATAATGCCGACATTAGCTCTACCATTACAAGGTTTGAGCTCTTTAATTAGATTCCTTTATTTCACTTTTTTTTTCCGAGGTTAAGGTTTCCAACTAGTCCTCTTTCTTTTGAAGCTGAAGGCAAAAATGTCATTGCTTTTCTCACGTTCCTCTTTTTTTCTCCAGTAATATCCCTTCCAATGCATTGCCTGGAATTGCCTGCTTTGAGGCCACCCACTGCACAATGACAGCCACAAGAGAATTTCCCCCCAGGATTCAGTTTTGCCCTTGGATTTGTCTCCCTTTGAGTATGAATCCTACAAAATAGCCTTGTTCCTGCCTGCCTAAAATCTAGCTCTGATTTCAGGACATCCTTTTCCGCTGCTGTCCCAAATCACCAGGATGCTACAGAACGTGAACTCTCGGATTTGATTTGTTCCTTTTGCTTTCCCCATCACTTCTGTCTCTCCTACTCACAAACACTGAAAATTTTTGCCTGTGTTTCAAAGAGAGGGAAGCACCAGGAACCATCACGGTGTTCCTGGATCTTCTGAATTAGTTGGAACCAGCTGCAGCTTGAGAAGCACCAGTAATGATTCTCCTTCTGTGCCCACCACCAAGCACTCTTAAGGAGCCTTGAGAAGGGCCCATTTATGGGCTTTAAAACATGCAAGTTCTGTAGCTCCTTTGAGGCAGAGAAACTGAGCCTTGGCTTTGAAGTACTCAGGGCTAAGGAAGGAGTGATGTCTGAAGGGGCAATTCTCCATCTCTGACTTCTCAGCTTTACCCCCTTGGAAACAGAGCACCTCTGAAAATGCCAGCCCCCTTTGCTGTCTCTGCTCTCTCAATGCCAGGGATGTGTTCATTGCTTCTGCCTTTTTTTTTTTCCTGGAAGTGAGTTTTTGAAGCTCTTAGAACAAATCATTCTTGTCACAGGGAGATTTCTCAAGGACACCTTAAGATGTAGACAGCGAGGCATTCACGTCTCAGTGTGCTGGGAGTAATGCATGAAAATCTCTTTTTATGAAGGATATAACAGAGTCACTTAACTGCTCTGTCCATGAGCTCTGGCAAGACATTCCTTAACCCCCCAGTGCTTTATATCTTGGGAAGTGATGCTAAGACAAGATAATGTCCGGCCTGTAAAAGACTTGATGATAATGATTCTAAATGGTGGGTGTGAAAAACAAACTCCTCAGGCTGTTTTCTAAGTTTTAAATAGATTTGGGGGGAGGGAAGGGGGCTGGATAAACTGTACTATCCATTGTTTTTATAATGGCAAAATTACCGAAGAGATACGAGTTCAGTATGTAGGAAAGATGTTATACCAAAAATCAAATTGCACTATATTGTCTATTTCAAAGCAACTTCTGAAGCGGAAATTAATTTCCCACTTCTATTAAGAGCATCCCTGACACTTTGAGAGAAGGGGAAAAAAAATCCCCAAGTGTAAAATGAGATGCTAAATCCCCTCAAACAGGCATTAACAGTAATGCTAAGGGACAAGCCACATTCTCCAGCAGAACCAAGGCAGCTGGAAATGTGGTGCCATCCCTGCAGTGGCTGCTGCCCCCAGGACAGACGTTCCAAGCGGTGACACAAACCAGAGCAGGCATGTGCAGCCCCCCTGGCAGCTGGAAAAGCCAGGTGGAAAAGAGGAGTCTGTCTGTGTGCAGCAGCCTCAATATGTAAATCCATTTGTATTCATTATATCCCAACCCTGCTCCTCACCTGCCAGCACAGGAAACAAATCCATCAAGGAGGAACGGAAGCCAGGTTGTGATTTCTCTCTAAGGAAAGAGATGCTGGGCTAAACTCCCTCTTTTTGTGACTGTGAATGGAACTGTGGCAACATCTCCAGAACTGCTCCCACTTGGGAAACAGCTGAATTTGGCCCTTCACCAATAATCAGGTGTTACCTGCCCTCTGTGCAAGGCACAGCAGATACTTGTTTGGAGGAACATTCTGGGGGACAATTATGGAACAGCAGAAAGGAGACAGCCTGAGTTGTCACAGTGGTGTTAAACTGGTAAATCATTGTGGAGGAGCTGGTTTTAGCTCCCCTCAGCACTCAAAAATCTCTGTCCCTGTGTGTTTGGACAGCAGCACACGTGGCTGCTCCTTGCAATATATCCTTGGACACACACAAAAGAGGAGGAAGACACATTTAATGTGAGTGTGTATTCCAGTTTCGCATTCTCACCAAGCTGAAGAGGTGTCCCGTGATACTTAGCCAGGATTTATAGACCTTTCTAAGGACAAAATGAAGTCTGCCTGGCATTAAACTGCATCCCTGAGAAAATAAATGTATGCAGTGATTATGGTGGAGAAGAGCAAAGCAGGTGCAGCTCCCCAAGAGTGAGGGGAGGAGGCTCAGAATGGCTGGAGGTTGGATACAAACCATCCCCACACAATCACTTTTTCCCAAGCAAGGCCACTTCTTAAGCAGTGCTTTACTGTGCTTCACCTTTTCTGAAGCTTTACTACAAAAACAGGATTGGGGTTTTTTTCTCCTTCTTTTCTCCTTTTTTTTCCCCCCCTTCTTCCTCATCTTTCTGGTAAGCTGCATCTCAAAATATTAAACCCCTCAGATGAATTTCAATTGCTGTGCTGGAGCCCTGTAAGCCCATCAGTCCCTTTAGGTTGTGCGGCGTGCGCAGTGTTGATGTGACACCGAGCACTGCTTGCAGCAGAGTGTGTAATGACTTAATGCCTCTGCTCACAGCAAATGTTTATACTCTGTGCAATTTTCTTGTAAAGGAAATTTCCGTGGACACAGAAAAGAAGGCTCTGTTTTTCACCTTGTGGTGGCTACTGCACCCAGCATCTTCTTTGAGAGGAAACCAGGGAAATATACAGCAGTGCGGGATGGTGTGGGCAGGGAAAGAGAGATGCAGGGAGCAGGGACCTGCAACTTCTGCAAAAGGATAGGTCCGGGAAAAGAAAAAAAAAGAAGAGAGGAGACTCAAGCCAAGTTTTATATGGAAAGGGGAAAAAAATCAAGGTATGAAAGAGGAGTGTATTGAGACTGTGGCAGTCCAGGAAGCTACTGGGGATTTCTGGGCTGGGAGCAAACCTGAAAAGCTCAAGGTATATAAGGTATGAATGAAGGGAGTGAATTTTTCACATTGCTGCTGTCTCACCTACACCTTTTCTCCATTTCTAAAACCCACAATTCCAGGCTCCTTTCTACCCAGCCCTAGCTCTAGAATTTGTAAAGCCCTTTTGGAGTTCTCTTGGTACATTTGCATGAAGGACAAGAGCCAAAGAGACCCAAGGCAGAGCCCATCCCCCCATGACAAGCCATGAAATAAAATAGTAATAATAAAAAATGCCTCAAGAACTGGTTTAACACCAGCGAGAACTTCCTTCCCATCATGAGCTCCTTAGGATAAGCTGATAAAAATACATTCCAATCTGTCAGAGGGCACAGAGCTCTACCCTCAGCCCCAAACATGAGCCTGGGGCTGTTCCAGAGCCTTCTCCCTGTCCCACCAAATTAGCAGAGGCAGCTCATCCACAGCTTCTCCAATCAATCAGTTATGCACGTAATCCTTGCGGATCCAGGCGCAGCGTATTTGAAAGTATAATTGCCACAGCAAGACAACACAAACTAGAAACATTAACAAATCTTATTTCTTCACATCCCCCTTCTAATGGAGAACCTGAATAATTTACTATGGGTTGGGAGCTCTTGATTACATTTTTGCACCTTTTAAAATTGTCTGAATGAAATTTTAAGGCATTTAAGCGACAGGCAAAGATGGCACATCCTTGTGTTCTGCTTGTGCAGGAAATAATACCAGAAGTGCCGGTTTTTAGCAGCCACAAATCAGATTCTCCAGAATTTTTCTGCCAGGATAGTGGAATTCCTGACTGCTCCTGGGTCCAAGGATGAAGGCTACTGATGGGGGTGAGGACTGCAGGGCTCAGTCATCACAAAAGGAGATTAATAATTATTTTTAAATCATGACAAGCTGGTTCTGAGTCAGTTTATTTGGCTGATGGGTATAACAACAGCACACAGCCCAGCTAAGGATGACTTTTATGGAAAGACAGGACTTGAAGGAGCATCTATGAACCATGGGTTATTCAGGCCTGAGTCTTGTCTTCTACCCCTGCTAAGTGATGTGGGAGTGTATGGTATCACATTAACGAAATCTTTATAATTACTCTTTATAGAAGTTTAGAGTGTGGATAAATTAGGCAGAAATCTTGAGGATACTGAGCTCGGCTGGAAATCTCATAAAAAAATTTAAAAAGATTTTGAAACTGCAGCTTTCTACCTTAAGAGTAAGCAGATTTCCTCATGGTATTTCTAATACACATTACTGAAAAGTTAATCTGACACATTTTTTGTGTTTTTTTTGACTCCTATACAGGAGACCCATTAAATAGGATGGAAGTGCTGCTTTCAATGTACAGGTGAATTTCATTTTTCAGCTTCAAACCCAGGGAATACAGAGGAGGTTGCAAGTGCTAAGCAGCTCCCAAAAATAGGTCCCTTGCCCTTCACAGAAGGAGGAAACAGGGGATTGTAAGGGAGCAAATGCTGGCAAAATCTTTGAGCAGTTTTAAACCTGTTCTCCCAGATTCATCTCACATTCCAGGAAGAGTCTGGTTCCTATTTTATCTTCTTCACCAGGTCACATATCCATAATACAAGCTCGGGGATTTCCGTAATCTAAATTGTCCTTCTGCTTAAAAGGGAAATGCGCAAATGTGGTCGATATTTTTTACCCTGTTAGAAATGGAACTGTGCAAGCACAAATAAATCATTTGTATGTGACGGGCCCAGAGCAAATGAGAAAAATACTCTCTTCTCCCCATTATGCCTAAAATTTACAAGGTTTTAATGAATTAATGAAATGCAGGGCTGAACCACTGAAGGCTTCTAAAGGAACTGGAGGGACGTGTAGAATGCTTCGTCCTTGCTATTACCTATTGATTAACCAGGGGAGAGTTTGGGCTGAGAAAACCCCCAAACATCTCTTGTGTAAATCGCAGAGAATCAATGCCTCCTACAGCTGCTCCGTGGAACTGAGCTGTGGGGACAACAGAGCCTGGGTAATTTCTGACAGCAAACAAAGGACCCCGGCAATGCGCTCCGAGACGTGCACAAGATGCTATTGAAAAGTAAATCCTAGAATAGGGATGTAACTTAAAACGTACAAAGAAACTTATAAGGACTGTTTTTCATCTCATTTTGCTGAGGCCTGAACTCTCCCACAGTGAATTAATAGTTGGTGTCAGCGTAGCCTTGCAAATTGCAGCTGCTTTATAATTTGCCCTCCTAGAGCACCTTTCATTGAATGCCTTCAAGGCCCATTATTGAAATGAGGCTGCATAGCTGTGGAGATGCTGGAAGGCAGTTAAGAATTTGAAGGAAAAAAAAGACTTTGTTTCACGTTATTTTAATAGTTTCGGGGTTCCTTTTCAAAAAAAAAGGGGATGTGTTTCTTTAACAGGAAACTGAAAGGATTCAGCAAAAAAATCGGTATCTCTTGCTAATATAAGTTAAAAAAAGAACAAAAAAAAGTAATTGCCAAAGAAATCCCAACAGCAAGTAATGGAAACAATCACAGAAAGTTCTATGAGAGAACCTTTTCAAACTGCCCAAAGGGTTATTCCCATTTAGCACTACGTAAGGTCCTTGAAATTATAAATTACACACAAGAGGTTAACCCTGGAAATCTGATTTAGTTATTACCTTTTCTTCATACAGAACAAATGAAAAGAAATACAGAGAAGCAGAGGAGAAATGAATCCATCAGAGACGGGAGAGGGGCAGCATGAAGCATTGACATTGCAACTCAGTTTTGCAAATAAAAGGAATGTTTGGGGAAGGGAAGAACTGAGGAGGGAGTGCGGGAGGAAGGGAGGTGTTCATTACATGCCAAAGGGGCAGGGCAAGTGCAGAACGCTGCTCTCCCTCTCTAGCTGGGTGTTAGTCAGGTTAAACTGAGCTGAGTTACGACAGCCAGCAGGGGAATTCTTCAAACAGTGCCACAGAAATACAACCAGCTCCAGAAAACTCTCACCCACGAGCTCGCACAGCAGAATAATGCACGGTGGGCTGGGCAAGGCCAGGCTGCTGTAAAGAACCTCTTTAACCTCACAGTTCCTGCAGAACACCCAACACGTCCTCAGTTTGGTGGGCAAAGCTCTTCACTGACTGAATTTCAAAATGATTTTAATTTTTTTTTTTTTGGCCCCAAGCAGAACCTCCCAGCCCAATGACCTATTTTCAGAATTCCTGGGCCAGTCAAGTGGAAGATTTGCTGCAGGTTGCTCGGCACCACAAGGGTCCCACTGAGGCCTTGCCTTGCTTCTGTTCCTCTTGGGCTCACGGTGGTTGTGTCTCCCACAGGCTCTGACTTTCAAACCCAAACCTCGCAGCTTGACCCAAGCAGCACTGACACGTCTGAGGCTGGCACAGAGATCACATCAGCGTGGCAAATTTGTGATTCCAGGGGCTGTGCCGCTCTCCTCACAAATACATAAGCTGGGGACAGTGGTTATTTGCAGAGCAGAATCACAGATTAGAGAGGAGCCCTGAGCCTGCTTGGATGATGCTCAGGCGACAAGAAAAGCAGCAGTGGCTCATAGAATGACGGTGCTGGGTGCTCTGTTTGCCTGGCTGTGGCAGACTTTTTCTTGCAGCCCCTTTCCTGAGCTGCACTGCACAGTGGCATCTTTGGGAACACAGGTATTCGTTCCTGCTGCTGAATTTCAGCTGGTTCATCCCCACAAAATAATAAGCAGCGTTCAAGTAACTTCCAAAGCATTCCAAAACTCCTCTCAGAGCCCAGCACATCACACAGAGCTCCCTCAAAGGACTCCCCAGGCCCTGCTCAGGAGTGTCCCCTGTGATGGAGATCGCTGCCAACAGCAGCTGCTTCCCCTCTCCCTGCCTTAGAGCAGGCACAAGTGAAGTCTGTGCATCAGAACTGCTCTCACCAGCCCAGGGATAATGAAACAAGGCATAATTAAGGTGCCAGAAGTGCCATTTGGCACTTATAAACTACAAGCAATTTTTTTGAACATTGGTTTTTCCCAGCTCCATAAAACTTCTATTCTTCCCCGGTGAAACGAGGCCAGTGCTGCAGCACAGAAACGGCAGAGCGAGTTCTCCAAACAATTATCTGGGTTTGGACTTGGGAGCAGGGAGGTTTCTGACAGAAGAATGAGGTTGCTTCTATACGTTTACAGTCAGCTGCCTGTCTGGGTGACAGATTTGTGCTGGAGCAGTGTGCAGCGCTGTCACCTCGCTTTCCGGAGCAGCTGCTTCCAAAAGATTTCACTGGAATGAGATCAAACCCCAAATAAGTAGGGCAATTAGAAAGCAACCATTGTTTTCCTCTCAATCCCAGACCAATACTAAAGCTTGAAAAAAAGGGTCTTGTACACCGAGGTGGAAAGAAGGCTTTGGTAACCACATCCTGTTCAGGTTCAGGGGGAAAGGCACCCTGTTATCGGGGGAACTGTGGGGGTTTGCTGATCAATCTGCTCAGGTGAGATGAGCTCTGCACCTGGCAGGGCCATCCTCTGCCACACCTGGTGGCACATCTGGTTCTTATTTTATGTTCTTCACCAGGTCACACGTCCATAACACACGGGCTTGGGGACTTCTGTAATCTAAGCTGCCCTTCTACTGAACAGGGAAACGCGTAATGTGGTCGGTATTTCTTACCCTGTTAGAAATGGAGCTGGGCAAGTACAAAAATGTCCAACATGTGACATTTTTTGGCCCAGTGGTGCAAGTCCTACAGGTGATGGAGGGAACACGAGGTATGAAAAGAGTCTGTGTATGGAAACATGAAAAAATATCCTGCCAGAAAATACAGAAAATACAAGATTTTTGATGCCTAAGGGGGCTGGTGATGCTTCCTTTGTCTTTTTGTCAGTGAAGAGTGATTGACAACTGTCCTCAAATCCAGTAAAAGATCTGCAGCTTCAAATGTTTTGCAGGGGGAATACACAAGAACAAAAGCAATTAGGTGTCACTGCAAGAGTCCTTTTCCTCTCATTAAATGTACCCAGGGAAAAGCAGAAAAAGAACTCTGCCTTGCAAAGGAGATTTTTTTCTCCCTTCCCTCACAAACTGTTTTGTTCCTGTGGCTTTTCTTTTAAATTCCCAGTGCCCAGCAGACTTCAGCTCAAACAGTACAGATATAGTCTGAATTTACTGAAATTAGCATAGCCCAAAAGTCTTTCTAAACTGCTATTGTGGAATTTTACAAACAAGAGGAAAGCCTGAGAAACAGAAGGGTTCTTTCAGCAAAACAAATGCTTGTATTTTTGATTTAATTGGTCAGAAAAAAGAAAGAAAACAAAATGGAAGGAGGGTTCAACAGCAAGTGACTGGCTTTTGATTTATATCTTATTTTTATGAGTTTTTTATGCAGTAGTGAAAGGAACCTGGAAGTGCCTTCCAGCCATCGGGCTTAAATTCTTTCCAAGAGGATGTTCAGTAGTCTATCAGAATACGCAAAATCAGAAAGAATGGATATCTTTCAAGAGTTTGATGAGAACAGGCTTAGGAGATACCTCAACTATACAAGCAAACCACCGAAAAATTTTGGAAAAATGTAAGAGTGGAAAGGTTGAGCCAGGAAGACCAAGAGAAATGGCTCAGCCAGAGCTTGCTTGCTTATCATCAAAAATTTGAGAAGGAATTTATCTGACAAAGAATTAAAAGAGGCTGTGAGTCACCGTGGTTCTGTGGAAGAAAGATTTGCCAGACTAACCTAATTTCATATCCTGCTAGAATTACACATGCAGTTTATGCAGGTAAAACACTTAAATTCCTATAAATGGAACGTTACAGCAGTGTAATTACAATATTCTGTTTAAGTTTAGTATTGTACCATCTTCATATAAACATTAAGTGCATCAATAACCAGCCATATGGCAGATTTTACAAACCTGTTTGCAAGGAAAGTTGTCATGGAAAAATGGAATTTTAGTGCATCGCTGCCTGCTAGAATTCAATCTTTTCATCAGTGATCCAGAATTAAATATAAAATCACTACTGAGAAAATTGGTGGCTGCTGTAGCTGCTGCTTGAGAGAAAAATTGGTAAAAACCTGAACAAAACTGCTTGGTAAATTGGGGGAATTCAAGCAAAGGACACTTGGAGACAGGGAAATGCAACAAACACGAGGAGTGCTGGCCATGCCTATCCCGATCACACAAAGGATTTATAGCCTGGAAATAAATTGCTCCAGAAAGATTTGCTGCTCCGAGTGGATTCAGAGCTGAATGGATGAGTTTTCAGGATGATGCTGCAACAAAAAGCACTAATGAAATCTTTATATAAACAGAGGCAATGTGAGTAGAAACAGAAATGTGATTTTTATCTCCTCCCCCGAACACTCTCGAGAGCCTGATAGAGAAACTCCTGCATTCAAATGGACACTTTACAATGAGGTACTTAAAGGCTCACTCCATTTACCTTATCATGGAAAAGAAAAAAGGTGTCTGGAGGATGAAGGAGGAGATAAAAATGCCATGTCCTGTAGTTTTTATTTCGTCTGGTGGAGTAAAAGACAGGAAGATAAGAAAATAGGATGGAGGCCTAGAAAAGTCGAACACGTTTTTTTTTTTCTGATTCAGTCTGGATGTGTCTGCAGAGGAGGGGTTTTAGTAAAACACTCCTCAGCAAGAGCAGCATGGGAGAAATCCATGATATTTTGTTTTCATGGGAAGTTTAGATGCCACGTGCAGCCATAGGTCAGGTCTAACCTTCCAGGAACTTCCACCCTGCCCACCTTTTTTCCAAAGGCTGCACACATAGCTCCCTTTAGGGGGTGGACACTTGTCTAGCAGACAAACCCAGCCTGCAACAGCTGTGCTTGAAAGTGGAGTACGTGAGAAGTGGCATGGGTTTGTGCCACACAGTTCCAAAAATTAAATTTCCAACCAAAGAAAACACCTACTTTCACATAAACAGCAAAGGCTGTACCTTTTTCTTTGTCTTTAGGCCCTGTACAAGGCCTTCTGGAACTTTCTCCTTTCATAAATGTCTTGTTTTCCTAATGTTATAAATAAGGAACAACTCTTGTTTAATTAAAAAAATAAAATTAATTGATTACCAGAAAAAATAATTTAAAAAAAAGAAAGTTACACTAGTCAAAATCCAATTAAGATAATAGTAAAAACCAGGAACCAGAGATCAGAGACTCTTGTGGCCAAAAAGGCTCTCTGCCCAGGACAGAAACCCAAGACAAAAAAAGTACTGAATTCAAGCTCTAAAAAGAGTTAGAGGCCAGATACCACAGCACTAGGCCCCAGCTCCTACTAGCCAGAACTGAGACAAAGCCAGGCTGCGGTCTTTGTGCGTCCTCTTTTATTCCCTCTTGTCCACGCCCAGAACTGCCCACAGCCCCGCCCCCATGGCAGGCGATAATTGGTTGCTCTCCTGGTGATGTCAAAACCCATCCACCAATGGCTCGTTATGTGGGCGGGGACAGCCCCTTAGTGATGTCACTGGGGGTAAAGGCGGGAAAAGCCCTCATTAGTATTCAGCGTTGCAGTGGAGCCCAGTTCCAGTCCAAGGGTTCTGAGCTAAAAACAGCTCCTGGCCACTGGTGGGGGTCTGATGTCCCTGTAGTAATGCCAAACTTAAGTCCAAGTTAACAGAGGCAGAACACAACTTTAAAACACTAAATAAATTCACAAGTCTTTCCAAATCATCAAGAAGTCACCGAGGAGCAATAAAATAACTTTTCCAATAAGAGGGGAGGAGGAGGGAAGATCAAATAATATTTTTTACAAACAAATTGCGTTCTACTACTGCAGAACTCCAAATTAAGAGGAAAATGACACTTCTCTTTTAAAAGAATAACCCTCAATAAGGGCCATAAAATAACCTGGTGTCAAACACAACATGGGATTTAGTGGCTTCATTCCCAGCTGTGGTGTCCTTGGTGGACAAGCCAAGGTACAAGCCAACCCCTGTATTTTCTTACATTTCTACAAAAAGCGTGCATAGATCAATTCTTGAATACTCCAGCTCACCCCCCAAAAATGTAAAGATAGATGTCATTCAGCCCTGAGCTCCTTTTTGGGTGTTCTACTTGCACTATTCATTAGCACAAATAGAGATCAATGGTGAGGGGAGAAAAGCTGTTGTGCTTTTGAAGCATTTGAACGCTTTTTGAAGGATTTTTCAGAAATTCGGTCCAGTCCGGGTTTTCCAAATTACCGGATCAATTCCATATTCCGGACAAATCCGGTCTGGGTATTACAAATTACCGACTCCATTCCAGAATTTTTGAAAATCCGGTCTGGGTATTACAAATTACCGACTCCATTCCGGATTCCGGGAAAATCCGGTCCGGGTTTTCCAAATTACCGACTCCATTCCGGAATTTTTGAAAATCCAGTCCGGGTTTTCCAAATTACCGACTCCATTCCGGATTCCGGGAAAATCCGGTCCGGGTTTTCCAAATTACCGACTCCATTCCGGATTCCGGGAAAATCCGGTCCGGGTTTTCCAAATTACCGACTCCATTCCGGA
>VXAZ01005267.1:1442451-1516020 GCA_013399875.1 Gymnorhina tibicen | reverse complement strand
CACCCACAGAAGGACTCTAAAATCTTTCAGGTTCTCTCTCCAGAGAGAGAGATTTTATTATTTAGCATTATTATTGTTATTTTCCTATGTGTGTGTTAAATAAATAGTTTTTATTTTCTCCTTCACTTTCCTCCGAGGAAAATTTGGTTTTTTCCCGAACCCGGTTGGGGGGAGGGGTGGTTCGTGGCCTGCCTTCCTTTGAGGAGACGTTCCTTTTGGACGTTTCCCTGAATTTGGCCTAAACCATCACACTCTGAGTCACAGCCAGTGCTGAAAATGAAATGGCAAACGGCCACGGAGGTACCCCTGGAGGGACCCTGACTGCTTTGGATTTCCTCTCCCATCACAATCGGAGGCATCTCCAGAGGGAGAGGGTGAAAATGAACACTTTTACACCAGACACACGACCCAGATTAGTTGCAGCACTGAGGAATCGGACCCAAGGAATCAGTTTGATTTCTTCTTAGTAAAGTCTCCTCATTTTATCACACACATTCAGCACTGTGGCACTGAGAAAATCCCTTCAGAAAGGATTCGCCCTTCTGCCCCTAATGAAAGGAGACAGAGAGAGAGAGAATGCGAGCGAGCCAGGGTGAATGTCTTGGTACAGAAATTCAAGCTACAATTGTACATTATTTCACCTCTTTCCTTGTGCTGAATTGTACACGAACAGCTCATAAGTTTCTGACATTGTTTCAGCTCCAATAAATTCATTTGAATAGTTATTGGCTGGGTGTTCACTTACAAATATTCGGTCTGAAGAATATAAATTGTTTCAGCTGCTTGCGTGGAATTTATTGTATATTTGTGTTTCCCCAAATTTAATGTCCAGATCAGGGCTTCTGGAATGAACACTGACAGTTACAAATGTGCCTCCTGTTAAAATTACTCTTGGGTTGGCTACTGTGATTAAAATTGCTTGGTGGAAGATTCACAAGAAACGAAGTCTGGAGAAGGATTGAACTCAATTTTGATGAAAGTTCTTTTCAGAACTTAAAGAAGATCTCAAGAGGGATGGTGGGAGTGGAGAATGGAAAGTATTCTACCAGCCTTCAGTCCAGCCACAGCATAGTGAGGTGCCAAAATCATGCTATTTTCCTCCAAAATCATGCTATTTCCCTCCAAGTACTTGATCCAAACCCCAGCACGCTCACTGAGAGGATAAATATTTTGCAGTGTAGCTGCACTTCACTAAGGAATTCTAATTAACATCCTGAAATGCATCTACCAGGGAGAGAGACATCCTGCACTTGTCACATTTCATGATGGCCACAATTATTGGTATGAGAGGATTGCTCTGGCAGGAAATGCTGACCTGGAATCTGTGGATAGCTCCCACTTTCATTTTTTCCTTGAGCAGCAGAAAAAACCCCGAGATTCTCACTATTTTGCTTACAGCTCATCACAGCTCCAAGCTATTTCTGCCACTCTTCTATTTGCAGTGAGCCCTTCTAGTGCTTCAAAGTCCTCCAGAATGTTGTGCTCAGAAACAGGGTACTTAATTACCCAGCCATTCAACAGATGATTCACTTCAGCATCCTTAATTGCCGCTCGGCCTCCCTCCAGTGGCTGCTATTAAAAGCCAGGTTGCTACAAAGCCCCACCTACTGCCAAGGCTGGTGCCTGACTTACAACCTGTGGGGACTTTTATTAGAATAACATGGGCCACTTGTGTGCTGAGAACTCCGTGAATATTTCATTCCTTCCCTGAATCAAAGCTTAGAAATGCCACAGTTCTTCCCCCTGCATTAAACAGTAAATCACTGTGGTTTATAATCCATCATAAATGCAAGCTACCAACCCAAATAATTCCTCATTCCAATCAGTCTCTCCTGCAAGCTAACACTAAATCTGCCTCCATTGATGCAGTAATCAGTTCCTTCTGTTTGATTTCTCTTCCAAAGTAGACAAGCTATGAAAATATCTTTTCCAATTTTAATCTCCATTCTAGTCCAATAAACAGAGGTAAGTAACGTATCAGAAAAGTGGGAATACCCTAAGCACGCATTTAATATACATTTTTGGGATCTCAGTTTGCACTGAGAGGTGAGAAAGGAAAAGGAGAATTAATAGAACATGTATAATTTATTTGTATGTGGGTAATGTATGCATGATCTCACATTAAGGCTCTCATCTAAGAAGCCATAATGCAAAGTCCATATAAAATATATATAAAAGTGAAGATCTATCCTTAGTGGGGGAACAGTGAAATATTGTACGGATTATAAATGAACTAGAAGTAGAAAATAAGCTCCTGCTGAGGTTGATTGCCCAAGTCATTCTGATTATTCGGGAAGCTTGTCATCCCTTCAAAGGATCAAAGTGAAATATTCCTGGCCTTAACAATGTGCTCATTACGGCCCCACAGGTGAACGTTCCTGCACAAAAGGGAGTGAGGGTGACACCTTGAGTGCCTCCCTTGAAACAGAGACTGGACAGGAGTAAGGGAACAAAGGCAGGGATTTATTGGAAAGGCCTTCAAAGGCACACCCTGGGGAGCCAGAGGCTACACCCAAAACAGACCCCAAGATGGACCACGAGTCACGAGTTCTTCACACTTTTATAGGTTTGGTCCATTTGCATATCGGCATAAATTCGCCAATTAAAACTTTAGCTAATGATGTAATTTCTTCACTTTCTCCACCTCTCTAGAGGCCCTAGGTTACACCTTTTGGGCCTAGGATGATCTGAGTGTCCTTGAATAACAAGCTCAGAGAGGCTTTGTTGTGTCTGTCTGGCATGAGAGAACAGCAGTGAGCGGGCTACAAGAAACTTCAGAGCTACACACTGGGCAAGATAGGATTTAAAAAATATAAAAGTTAAAACCTAAGGCATCAAAGGCTCGCTGAGAACCAGAACAAAGCTAATCTGGAGGGGGCACCTCAAAAGGAGGGAATAATTTCTGTTTTACCTTTTGGAACAAAACTGTTGGTCCTAGTGGCAGCCAAATATTCAGGAACTACCAATTAAAATGAAGGAGAATGTTCCCAAATCCGTCTGCTGTTGATGGGGTTGCAAATTTAGATCAGCTGGAATTTAGACATTGGATTTCACCCATAACAAGGACTGGGTAACAATACAGAGAGCTCCATGATTCAGATTGATAACAGAATAAGTTTCATATTTCATGTTTTCATTATTTTGTTTGCCCTTCAGTGAATACAAATAATAGGAAAAGCTTCAGAGACACAACTGGGTTCCAAGTAACCACGTTCCTCAGCAATTCACAAAGGGGGGAAGTGCTGGCTCTAATTATTTTATGATTCCTCCTGATAAGAATTATTTGGTAAAGGGCACATGCCACATAAAGCATCCAGACAAACTGCGTAAAGAGACAATATTTCTGAGATATTCTTGAGATGCCTATAAAAGGCAGAGAAATAAAGGAAAAAGAAAAAAGATCATTTAGACGCCAAAGCAAGTCTAAAAGCCCTCGAGGGGGACATCCCAGAGACCTCTCAACCCCGAGGAAAGTGAAGCCACACTCCCATACACCACATCAGCAGCCACTACAAAAAGACTTTGGGTATTGGGTGTAGGACAGGTCCTTTCATCTCAAAAGGAATATATTACAAGTGGAAAAAATTCAGAAAGTGGAAACTAGGCTGTCTAATAACTCTCCATGAAAGCAATAATAGAATAAGCTGGGACTACTCAAGCGAGGACAAGAATTATTTGGTGGGACATGACGGAAGTGTGCGAAATTCGAAAGGATAGAGAGGCAATAACTTTTCACCAACTGTTCACTATTGCATCCATGCAAAAGCAGGGACATGGAATAAATGGCCAGGAGCACGTTCAAAACTCCTGAAAGGAGGTAATTCCTACCACCACACACAGCAGGGCTGGGAAACAATTGCAACAGGATGCTACAGATGCCAGTAATTTACATGGGCTCAAGGAGGAACTGAACATGTACTTGAAAGAGAAATTAATTGCACATGAAGGATTAACAACCAAATTCTGCTCTCATTATTCATGGCCACACTGTCAGCAGTGAGACTAAGCAGATAATGGGTTTATTCCTTCACTCTGCACAATGCAGCCTCGTGTACAGCTGCAGGCAGCAGAGACGGAGCGAGTTCTGACACTGGGAAACTGCTGGCGAGGTGTTTCAGCGAGGCAGGGTGAACAGGCAGGATTAGGCATTAGCACAGGGATTGCAGCACGAGGATGTGTCAGCAGAGCTTCAGCAGAGCCTGATCTCCGCTATCGGCTCCGTGCACAGCTCTGCTGAGCGAGGGCACGCTCAGGGAACCACTCCTTGTGCCGCCCCAGCAGCAGAAAAACGGGATAATTACTAATTCCCATTTTATCCCTGAGCTCACAGCGAAGTTTCCAGGACCAGGAGTTGTGGGCGTGTTTAACTTCACCTACGTAATGAGCTTTGAAATCCTGCCTGGGGTTGGCTGTGCCAGTTAATTTGCAGCCACACGGACGCCCCGGTGATGATCCCAAGGAACTTGGGCAGCTTAACCTGATCAGGCTTCTTCAGGCTCACCTGTAACAGCCCTGCAAGATCTGTGACTAAATCCATCAGGCAGAAGCACGTGAATTTAAAGGGCTTTAGAACACTGCTGGCTTCATGCGAATGGGGGTGTCACTCGAGGCCACGAGAAATTCTGGGAGCTCCAAAGGTTCTGATGCTTGAAATGGGCACCTGATACAACCACTTTGCATATGAACTTAATTAGAAGTCTACTAATTTACTAATTGTAAAGCAAACAAGCAGGGATTATCACACGATGTTTGGAGAAAAATTAAAACCAAGTTTATTTTCCAAATGTAATGCAAAGCCCGGAACAGTGGAGACGGCAGCTTGACACGCACAACATGTGTCAATATTTGCTCTGCACAATTGTTCCTCTGAAGATTAGGGGGGCTGAATCTACGGACGTGGGAGATAATTTGAGTCGAATTACACTCCAGAACATCTATTTTTTGTTAGGAGGAGCTGCAGTAATAGATTCTGATTAGGCGTTCAATTAGTAGACAGTACATGAATTCCAATTACTCAGCCACTATTCAGAATATATTTTCATTGAAACCTTTCAGACCAGGAGTGAGTAAAACCTTCCAATGGTTTAAGCTGTCCTGAATCACTTCAATTAATTTGTGGGTTTGTAAAATTGGTGTAAGACTGGAAAGGAGATTTTCACCCACACCCCTCAATTTAATCCCTTTTCCCTCCGCAGAGGCAGCTCTATTTCCCTCCTCCTTCTCCACCCTGATCCACTTCTCACAGAAAGATCTGCCAGCAAAGCAGAGATTCTACTACTCAATTTCCCTTTAGCCTGGAAAAACATTAAGCTGTTACCAGAGGAGCTTCATGTGAAATGCATTCATATTTGGAGATGTTCGTAAATACTTATTTTCCAACTAAATATTTTCCCTCTGTTACCCTGCTATCCCCCAAGTCTCCCTTTAGTTCTTTATTTCACCCTAACTCTTTTGGTTCCACCTGGTGCAAACAACATTAAAAACTCCTTTTGAAGGGATGGGTTTAAAGCCCTGTTGGACTGTAAAGAGGCAGAAGCACGTGCCTAAGTGAAAATCTGAAAATCTGCCTCTGAGGCATTTCCTTGATGATTATTCCACTCCCTCTGCTCCCAGTGCCTGGTATTTAGAAGATCTGCAGATAAGACTTAAGAACCACGTTATCTGTTATTGTGTGCTAGATATTACTTTAAATAGGCACTCTGTAAATTGAATAAACAAGGATTAGGTATTTCCAGGCAGAGCAGCCAGCTGGGAATGGGCCTGGAAGGAGAAGAGCTGTGGTGGCAAGAGAGTGATCCCAGAAGATTCATCCCCTCCACTCCCCAGATCACAAACCAACAGCTCTGGGAGGCACACAGATACCTCATTAAGAGAGAATTCAGGATAAAAATAAAAGCAATGCTATTTGTGTAGTAAATTGAAGTGGTAGCACCTGTAACCACGATAAAAATGCTATTAATGGTTTACTCTGCTCAACTGGAATGCAAATCCGTGCTGCAACCCATGGAAATTTTGTGTAATATAAATCCAACCCATTTGAATTAATGTAATTTTGAGTGGCAGGAAAAGGAAGGGGGGAGAGATATAAACAAAATAGGTATTTGGTGAACATTGTTGCAATAAAACACTGAGATTGATTCAAGGTAAATCCCAGGGAGCCACAAACAATGAAAAAATATTCATTAAGTAAATACTATAGTTTATCACCTAAAAAACTCCAGGAAAATACAGGCAAGAGTCTTTTTATGACCAAACTACATCCAAATTGCTTCATGCAAATAAGCCCAGCAAAAGCAGAATCATTCAGTGCACACAAATCCAAGCTGCTGGATCCAAAGCAGGCTCATCTGGAGTGAAATTAGGTCATTCTCTCCAATGGATGAAGGAATCTACAATGGCCAACACTTTTCAGAACAAATGACACCCCTTTCAAACTGGCCTCATTAGCCTTTCCTGCAGACAGGCAAAATGCAGTTTAGTTTCTTAAAGGGACTTCTCTCAACTGTAAAATTCCTAGGACTGGGCTTATGGAATAATATTTTTTTTCTGAGTTCTGATTCAAAAATATTAACTTAATAATCCGTGAGGCTACGAGCAACCTTTGTTTTCAGCACAGAGAGCTTTCCAGTTAGCTGGAACGAGCTTTTGGGTTTAGACACTTCCAGGCCATTAAGCTAATTAAATAAACGAGGATTCATTCTTCCAGAATAACCAGTTGCTCCAGGACAGTGACAATTATGAGACACTCTTCCTTCCGAGTGTCCCAGCAAGGGGCTCTGCCGAACTGCACAAACAGAACAAACCATTAAGTGGAGGTTTGAGCAGCTTCACAGAAGTCCTGAGCTTGCCCCAGCTCTTTAAGAAATTCCCAAATTCCGGGGCCCCACACACTTCTGTCTGAGCCAGAGTGAAGTCTGCCTCTCCCAACACTGACACGTCCTGCCATCCATCTCCCCACAGAGCAGGGCCTGCTGCTGTTTATCCAGGAGTGTTTGTCATTTCAACAAAGTCAGCTGAAGCAGGGATATTATAAAGCTCAAGTGATTTAGCTGGATGAGCTTGAATTTAACAGGATTACTTCTTATTTTTATTGGGAAGTTATAACGTGATTCTGCTCTCTTTTTTTTTCCCTTTCCCCAGAAAGGTCATCGTGGTAAGAGCAGAATTATCTGCGTTCTGCAGAATTCCTGCAGCAGTTCCATTGCCCAGGCTCACAGCAGTGGGGCATATTGAACTGGTTTCACCATCCATCATACATCACCGTCTACTGCACACTCCAGCCTCTGGAAGGTTTGAAAGAACTGAGCTGCATTTTTCAGCTCCTTGCAAGTTAAGAGCGCACAGGGTTCAGGCAAAGCCTGAAGCCAGCTACCGCACGGAAAAGTTCTGAAATGCCCGAGACGAGAATGATTAAAAGTATAACAGAACTAAAACTGCTGCAATTTTGCCTTTTCCCCCTCGCAGAGAAGGAGGGAGGGCTCCAAAGCACAGCGTTCCAATGATCCTTAGCAGAGCTGCATTGCTGCAGCATTGCTTCCCAATGAGAGCACTACCAGGCAGGGGTGTGTACCCAGATTAAAAAATTGATTTGGTAACACGAATCCATGGGGACAGACAAATGGGTCGTCACAAATTGTGATATATTCAAGCTCTCCCCTTGACACTGGAGAAGGAAACTGCAGTTCTTGGGTAACTGGCTCAGCCTGAGGGAGGAATTAGTGACTTTTACATAAAAATAGCCATTGCTTTTCTGAGTAACCCAAGGAAATAGTGGTTTAGTTCCATGCAGGAGACAGAACAATGATAAAATGGGCTGGTTTTTTGCATGGAAACACACGGTTCTGAATATCAGAGCACCTTTCTACAGGTGAGAGGGGGGAGTTGGTGACACCACCAGGTTAATGTCACTTAACCTCTTCAGACACCTCTTTTGCATCCTGCCCTTCCCATCAGGTGTCCTGAGCATTGCTGCAGTTAAGTACAACTTTCTGTAATTGCTGTGGTCAATAAGACAACCAGACAGAAAAAACCAAAAAAACATATAAAAGCCTGGTTTTCTGGCGACTTAGTGCCTTAGCTTTTCGGGCTGTCGACTCAGGAACTTGCAGGAAGGGGCACGCTGAAAAATGTCGCTGTTTTGTAAACAAGATTCCCTCAAACACCACCATCAATCCAACCCAAAGCTAGAGCACCAAACTTCTGAGCAACCAAAGGAGATATTTGAGCCTGACTTTCGGAAGGCTTGAGCTTCCCACAGGAGGTTCAGGCCCTCGTCAGCTCCTCGGAGCCACGAGAGAACAGCCACGCTAGGTCTTTTCACGCCTGGTTGGTGCAGCAACAACTTCATTTGTCTGATTCCATAATTAAGAAGATACTTAGACTTGTCAGCAAGAACACAGCCAGTTTGTTCTGAGTTTAAGCTCCATGACAAGGATGATAGCAATCTTCAGGCTTTTGAGCATAATGCATTAATATAATTATTAATGCCCTGGTGTATATTTTTTTTCCCCTCAGTTTTCTTTTCTTTTCCCCTGCTTTTTTCTCCTCTTTCATTTTCTTTTTTTTACTAGCAAGGCAACACTGCATTAGAAATAGCTCTTATCATTTTAATAGTCTTTAAATGAGGCTGGCAAAGCCTTAAATAAAGAGATATTTTGTTGGAGAAAATAAAGAAAATAGAGAAACTGTTTGTAAAACATAACTCTTGTGCCCAAAGGGACATATCATTTTCATATTTTAAATCTGAATGCATTTCAGTTATTTTGTGTTTTTGCAGCAATCAGTTCACATTATGAGAATAGGGTAGTATAATTATGGAAATTAAGTACAGATTTCAGTTGAATGAACTCATCAGATGGAATTACAGCCTTTCTAGATTGGTCGTCTGGCTTTATGTCAGATGATTTGCATAAAACATTTAGCTTAATGAGAAGTAAACAACAAGACTGCGGAATGTATTAACCCAAGGGGGTCTGAGCTGACATGTAAGAAATATTAAGGTTGTAGCTTTTTTTTTATAATTATTATTATTTTAAAGACAAAAAGAAAGCCTTGAGAGCAGATTAGGAACATAAAGGTAATTCTGGTTCGGATCATAATTCTTCATGAGTGGTATTTTTCACCACCTACAGTCATACACTGTAAAGTAATTTTTCAGGTTTATTTACTTTCAGTTGCCTGTAAGCAAAATCTGACATAATCTAGTTACCCTGTCAGATAGTGTTCATGGCTGCAAACGTGTCTTTGTGTTCAGCAGTTGAATTTTCTTCTGGTCAGTGATCTGGAACTTGCTCAAATTACTTTCTGGGATATGTAGTCATTTATCCATAATCTCTGGAGGGTCTGATTTCCATTGGGAAGTACAGAACCGAGCTGCACTTTTGCATCTTTAATCATTAAACTCAGCAACGCTACCATCCTAAAAGCATATTGATAGCATTGAGTCTACTCAATGCACAGAATACTAAAGGGCTCTTCCTCGCTGTTCCCATGGCAGCATCTCCTTCTGGGAGGGTGTTCTCCAGGAGGCCTCGGAAAAGTGCGTGAGGGGTGATTTGAAATCCCTGTTCCCGTTAAGATTTTCAGGCTTTGCCCCTGGGCTGCCTCCCAGCCTGGCAGAGCTGTGCATTCCCAAAATGTGATTAATTCAGTGCTTCATCCCACTGCAGATCCCCTCGAGATGCGTCTCCCTCTCCTGCCGCAATCGGAGTGTGGCCGTGTACCGCAATCCAGAGCCACTCTCGTTCTGTGCCACAGCACTGTGGGCTCTGGAGTGGAAAGGCTGTGCAAGGAACCAGAATTCCTTCCCTGGCATTTTAGACACCC
Source organism: Gymnorhina tibicen (assembly GCA_013399875.1). Lineage (NCBI taxonomy): Eukaryota > Metazoa > Chordata > Aves > Passeriformes > Artamidae > Gymnorhina > Gymnorhina tibicen. The sequence continues at coordinate 1,506,195 of VXAZ01005267.1, read as the reverse complement.
AGGACTTAATTAAGATTTCAACTCTGTACCCCCAACAGGAGCAGGAACAGGGACAGATGATCACAAGAGGCCAGGTTGGTGCCTCTCCAGACATCACCACTCATGAGCTGCAAATCCCAGCACTGCTGGGGGATGCAATTCCCTCTGATCACCTGGCCAGGCCTGGAGAGCCTCTCCAAGCTCCAATCCCAAGGACTGCAAATAAGGCACTTGATTACTTGAAAGAAATGTCCCCCATTAAGGATTAGCATTCGCCATCCTCACACAGGGAAGAATAAAAGTCTGCAAAAAATAATCACACCCTGGGGTTCTACTTTTCGTTGAACCCACACGTGAGCAGTTCAGGGAACAGCCCAGGCTAACTAGTAGTGGTAGTTCAGTTCCAAGGCAAATACATTGATTAACACAGCTCTGATTTAAAGGCATGAAATAAACTGCAGTGCTTAGACAGGCTCCTGATGGTGCAAATTTTAAACTTTTTTGTCTTCTGAAAAAAATAAAATTCACCATATGAGGCTGTCTGAGTAGAAGGGGATGAATAATCTTTCAGGCTTCTGTAACCTTTGCCTAGGAAGGATCAGTACTGGGAGAGACTGCCTTTCCCCAGTCCGTGATTGCTGGTGACAACATCCAGGGGGGAGAGTCACCAACTCAGTGGCTTGAAGAACAGCGTGCCACGTGCTGTGCTTACATTTCAAAATAAAAAAATCATACGGCAGTGGGAAATGGATAAAACCACTCTGCTTTTGCTGCCTCATGTGTTCTTTCTACTGCTGAGCTCTCCTTAATGAAAAATTGGCCCGGGCTGGAAGAAGCAGAGCAGGAGATGAGGAGGAAATGGTGGTGTGGAAAACTACTGACCCTTGTGTCTGGTTGAATATAGAAGCAGCAGAGGTAGGGGGTTCCTTAAAAGAGTCTGTCTGAATCAATGAGCTTATGGCTGGCTGCTTTTAGGGAAACAAAGCGAAATGAGGAAACTTCAGCGCGCTGGATGGATGTGCAGATGTGACAGGGAGAGATGAGCTATAGCAAATTAAAGGCTGGCGCCTCAGTGGCCACACAGCCAGCATGAGGAGAACGGGATTGCTGCTCAGTTCAGAAACATTTTATAGAAAAAAAGCATTTGGGGCCTGGCCTGTGGCAATTCAGAGCAGAGGGAATTGTCCTTGCTCCATAGCTGGCCTGCTGCCCCAGTTTGAAATCAGACTGTGTGCCACAAACACCCGGAGACTCTGTCACCCTTCTTGCTGGTCTGGTGGGCATCACCCAGAAACAAATCCCTGTCACACCTGCAAAGGTCTCTTCAGAGAACACTAAAACACTCCTTAACTGTTCTTTTTGAACAATGGGCCCAGTTTTGCCCTTGGGTAACTCTGAGATTCTGGGCCACCCACCTGCCTCAGACACTCCAGAATGGTCCTGCTCACAGCGAGCAATTGCCACCATCCCTCCCATGAGGAATGATTCCCCTACAAAGTCTCAAAACACTTGGGGATGGTTGGGATGAAGGAGGCTAGAGGAGACTCTGAGGCTGGTGTATTTTAGATGTGAAGAAAACAACATCAGTCCTTGCTCTGACACCAGAGAGGTAGCAAATGAGGTACATTTCATAGAGCTCGAGTGACTCAGCAGCAAGGCTGCGCCTCTCTCCATTTCTAATTGAACTGAAGGATTGTTTCTTTCTCTCTGCCTTGGTTTATGCTCTGCTATAAACCTGTACAAGGCCCTCAGCTCAATCAGCAGCTAAACAAAGTGATATTCTGTGCTTAATGAACACCTTCCACCCATTGAGCACGAAATCCTTTCCGAAGGTAAATGAGCGCTCAAGACATGGAGAAAAACTACATCCAATTATAGAAGATTATGAAATGGAGCTGAATCAGACTGTAAGGACCTAAGCACAAAGTACACTCCTGCTCCCTCCCGCTGTCCTTTAGGACCATCCTTCACAGAGGTAATACAGCTTTTACTCAAAATTTCTCTGAGCACCTGAAAATTCTATTTCATAGCATATGGTGCAGAATCATCTTTTTTTTTGAGAGGAATGCATTTCTTGCTCCTAGTTCAGGCTGAACAATTTACACACAATTACAAACACAGCGTTCAGCACAATTTTTATCTTGGTGCAGCCTGGTGCCAGTGTAGTCTCTGCCTCTCAGAGAGTGATGATACTGCTCATCCCTTGATTGGTACCATCTTATCCCTGTGAGATGCAGTATGTCCCATCTTTCCAAAAGTTTCTAACACCATCCTTGCCTATAATTTGGGGAAAATAAAATTTCCAGCCCCTGGCATAGGAACAGCTCCCACTCACAACTCAGCATGAGCAGGTGCAGAAATCAGATGTCCACCAACATTCCAGTTGATCTCCCCAAGGGCTTTTCTCCAAAGATGCTGTCCAATGAGTTTTCCCAGAAAAGCTGTATCCTAAGGTCTGAAAGTGTAGATTTCAGAGGAGGAAAGACTGTCACAAAATGAATACTACCCTCCAAATGTCCTCTTAAAGCTGGGCCCTGTGCAGAGAGGAATTTAGGATTCAACGAGCCAGGAACGGGAACAGCAGAAAGCACAGCCTGGTGACTCCAGCATTCAGCTGGAAGACTTGGGGGATGTAATTTAAAGATTGTGAACGATACTTGAGTGGTTTTCTGCATGTGGCCCCAAGCCACTTGTCCCATAAATCAGTGTTAGAGCTCCTGATGCCTCTCCCAGTGCCTCATCCATCTGTGTTCCGCAGACTCCCATTTAGCTACAACTTTTTATCAATTTCGCAGCAAATGAAGTAGAGGGTGAGAAAATTCCCTGCTCTCTCTGGAACCAAGAAAGTGATAAGGAAGCTACAAACTTTCAGAACGGTGGGAAGGAAAACCGCAGCAAAATGTGAATCCCCCCAGATCATTCCCTCACGGTCTGCTCAGGCTCACCAGGACTTTTACACCTTTCATCTTTTCCTCATCATGAGGGATCCGAGAGCTCTCCCTTCCCATTAAAGATCACAGTGCTGGCAGACAGAGCTCTGCCATCCCGTTCCTGAGGCAGGGAGACAGCACAGCAGCACAGGAGACACGCGTGCTGCGTGTTTGGAGCATTAAGCGATAACTGTGTTGGTGTTGTGAGGGGCACTGCCATACCACGCCCTCTGCTTGAAGTCTGCACAGTCAGTTAGTGCCAGGCTTTGAGCTTGTTCTCAGAAATATCTGCTGCTCACTCCAGAACTTCCCCCGTGATTTGGATGGTATCTCTGGTGACACAAACTGCTCCACCACTCAGAAAAGCAAACAACACGTCTTGTAATCACAACGTCGCGTTTGATGCTGTCTGAGAGCGCGGAGGGAAATCTGTGGCTGGAACCACAAGTGTTGGTTGTGTTTCAACAGCTGTTAAAATGCATGAAAACAATATTTTGGTTTGCTCAGACATTGCTGCTCCCACACTTCAAGCAAATAATGGCATTTCTGAGTGACACCTTTGAACCCTAGAGGAGGAGGAAGGAAACCTCCTTTTGCATGTCTCCTCCTCCTCAGCACTTTCATGCCCCGGGTGTTGTGAGTGCAGAGCAGCTCGGGCACAGGGATGCTCTGCCTCACACCTCTGCATCGCAGAGTAACCCCATCCTCCCCAAACATTCCCACGTCCCCGTGGGAAGTGACGGGCACTGTTTTAACAGCTGACATCTGAGGAACTTGCCTATCATTGAAATCATGCTGAATTTTTAATTCTTTCCTTACATAAATCCTTTCCACATGCTCCTTCTTCTTTCTATTTATTAATTTATTTAAGGGTGTGAGGTGTGCTAAAATCACACCCACTTGAGCAGAGAGCGGGTGGGGTGGCCGTGCTCCCCTTTGAGGTTTTCTTAGCAGTTCGATGAGGTTTGTAAAAATGTTGAGAAAGACCTGTTGATTGCGTCTGTGTGTAATTACCGGCTGAGGAATGTGAGCGTGCAGTGTGTATTTATTGAGTTATGCCCTGAATGTGAATAGTACACTGCTGCTCCCTAATTGCCTGCTCTGGGAGGTGGCTGACAATGGGGCCTTTCATCTCTTCCCACTTCTGCAGGGAGAAATAGATACATTTTCTTTTTTTTTTTTGGTTGGTTTTTTTTTTTTTTTTTTTGTTTAACAGTCTGCTGACATTTTGTCAGCCAGAGCACATATATTAGGAAATACCATTTCAATACCAGTGTGGCTCAGTAAATTTTAAGGGGTGTGGAGAAAGAAGCAGCAATAAGAGAGAGAGAAAAGTACTCAAAAGCAGATATTATGAATAATGTTAATGCTTCATGAAGTGCCCACAGAAGTCACTGAGACATATTGAGAACTTAAAGGAATTTTGCATCAGGTTCTTATTTGCTTTGCTCTGTTGTTTTTTGTTCTCCAAAGCAAGTTTGAATTTTCTGCCAATGTTAAGGGATGAAACTTCACTGCAGTCTCTGGAAATGCACCAGCTTATTTCAGAAGCATATGCTGTCTGTAATATTTCCACAGAAAGACCAAATTCAAACAAAATCTGTCTGCATAAAGGATCCTCACCTGTTCCACAAAAGAAATTTTGTAGAGATCCTACTCATTTATCCATCTCTGCTCCCAAACATTGCTCACGAGCCTTAAAGCAGCAATATTTTCCTTCGTCTTGTGGCGTACCCTTGGTTCCACTCCGTAATAAATGTCCTAAATACAGAGATGTATTTATTACACCTGCAGCCATTCACACTAATTTAAAAGGAGCTTCAGCAAAGGGCACCTTAGGACATGGTGTAGAGGTATTGACAATCTCCTGATTTAATGCATTACCACATCCCACATGTGACTGGAGCAGTTTTATATCTCTGACAAGAGAGGAGACATGCAGCTTAATTGAGTTCAATTTAGAAGGGCTGTAGAACAAGCCATGTACAGTGGAAATTCTGTATTTTATGGTAGTGCTGTAACAATTTTTTAACAGTAGCTGGAACTCATTTCCACACTTCTGACTTAACAAAAGAAAACTCAGCCAGAGCTCCCAAGTACAATTAAATTGGTATTCATCATTCAGCCATAAAGAGCACCAGGGCACTGTGAAACAAAATCTCTGGCAGGGGGTCTGAGCCCTTCTGTTTCAATTCTCCTGAAGGCCAAGACAGCTGAAAGAAGATAAGCAAAGATGCCTGCAGAAATGGGGAATCAGGATGCATTTCTGGACAGGCAGCAGCACAGCAATGAAAGTGCTGAAGTGTTTACAAATACTTCCAAGGGATGCTGCACAGTTTGGGACATGGGGACTCTGCATGCAGATGGAGAAACTCCTTCATTTTTTTTGAGGAGCTGATCCAAATCCTGCTGAGAGTTGTGCAAAGAGCTGTGGTTCTGGTAACGTGGATTTGATCCTGTCCCATGTGATCCATCCCACTTGTGTTATCCAGACCATTAAACCATGAGACCACAATAATCAAATCATAAATGAGAAAGTTTGAGTCACAGATGTCTCTGGGGGTCAGGAGCACGGCAGCCATTTCCCACACCCATTTAAATCACTGAAATAACCACAGAACTGGTCTTCCAAAAGAACTGTTCTGAGTGACTAAACTCTAAGAGTCTCTGAGCCCAGAAGCGGGTACAGCTGACGAGGGGGTTGATTATTTTCACAATCTCTGTCATCCCTAAAAGAAGAAACAAACAAAACAAAACAACAACAACAAAACCCAGCGAAACCTGGAGTAGAACCCCCTCACTGCAGGCAAGAGTTCCTGCTTAGTGGCTCTGTTTTGCTGCAGTTTCTTGAGCCCTGTCTGAGCTTCAGCAGTGCTGAGAGCAGTGCTGGTAAATGCCCTGTGCAGCATTGCTGGTCCACATTCTGCATGAGCACAGCACAAGTTTTAATCACTTATGTAAATGCATGATGTGGTGCTTTATGGAATATTAGTGAAGTATTGACCGCTGCTTGAGACTTGTGTCTGTGCATTCTGAGCTAATGAAATTTGTACCGAGGCTGGACAGTGATGTCAACAGGCACTCTCAGAATCGTGGCTTGTTTTGCTATGGCTCAGTCCCCACAATTACATTGAGTGGTTTTATGGGAATAAAAGCAGCAAGCCAGCTGAACTACCCTCAAATGGCCAACGAGAACAGTGCAGACATTCTGTTTGAAACGCTCGCCTCACAGCACAAGCATCGGGCAAGCCGCCTCTCCCAAACCTTTTGCGCTGTCGGAGCGTGCTGGCTCACAGTGAGGGCAGGGAGAGGGGCTCCTGAGACACAGGCACATCATCTGCCACGCACACATGGCCTCCCAGAGCCACCTGTGTGCTGGGAGATAACGCAGAGCGCTCACGTGCCAGAATGGATCCTTGGTGGGATTTTCTGGACCTACATCTAAATAAATTCCTTCTGTCAAGTGCATTTGATGGGGTTTCCAACCCAACGATAACATGATTTTTCTGAGCCCCTGTTAACTCCAGGGCCTCAGTGTGTGTTTTTCTCCTGCCTATCTGTCCTGATTTGCATGGCTGGTGTTCTTTTTCTCTCTTGCCTCAGCCAGGCTTTCTTATTTTGCTGCTGTACAGCCTCTGCTTCCCAGTTCCCTCACCTCTGACCTGGACCCCACTTCAGGTGGAGGGGATTTTCAGCTGGTGCTGCTTTCTCTCTGTGTTCTCTCTTCAGTCCTGCTCAGAAGCCAACAATAAAACTAAAAGAGCCAATACTTTGACGTGGCTGCTGAAATTATGGTCACCTTTCTCCAGATTTACTAATAGTATTAGAAGAGTTATGAGAATAAAACATCTAAAATCTCACTTTCAGAGCTGAATTCAGTAACTAACCCTAAGTTTCAAAAAAAATAATAACAGTAGCAAAAGAGTGCAAGACTTTTGGAGTGAGGTAGAGGGCAGGGGTCACAAAGGAATTTGAAAACATTTTGAATCTTGCAGGCAACAAAAGGGAGGCGAGGCAGATTATTCTGGTCCATGAACATGCTGATCAATTAAGCACTAATGAATAAAACTTTGTGTCCTGTCAGCAAGGAAGCCTCCTGCCCTCACACTCAGAGGAATCCTGACTGATGGGTAAAGTGGGCAAAGGAGCAATCACTGCCTTGCTTCCTTTTGTGAATAGGTTGAACACACCAGTGAAATTCACCTTTGGATCTGAAATGTCAAAACTAGCAAATACATTCCCAAAAAGAAGTTTTCATTTCAACAGCGCTGAATCTTTTCCACAGCGAAATTCCAACAGGTTGTGCTGACTGGATATAAGGAAGAAATTTTCTACAGTGAGGGTGGTGAGGCCCTGGCACAGGTTGCTCAAGAGAGGTGGTGGAACATTCCAGGTCAGGTTGGCTCTGAGCAGCCTGAGCCAGTTGAAGATTTCCAGGCTGATTACAGGGGGGTTGGGACATTTAAAAGTCCCTTCCAGCCCAAACCATTCTGTTATTCTAAAAAAATGTAGGTAATCAGGCTGTCAGAGACCAGAAGATGGGTGAGGATGGAGGGAGTCTGGTGTACCTGGCAAATGAAGCTCTCTATCTTTCCTCAAAAGGAGTTCAAGACCTTGTTTAAAGGGCTTTGCATTCAATAAACAGACCCCAGTGATTTAATGAACTCTGAATCATATTCATTGCTGAAGCAGGAACATTAAAACAGGAACTGTTTCCCTGTTAACGAGGCACAGCCTGGTGACCAAGCTCAGCCAGGCTGCCCACAGCAGAGCAAAGGGCAATTTCCAGACAGAGCCATTTGGGCTCTGTGCTGGCACCATTACCAACCCTGCCAAGGGCAATAACACTTTCCATCCAGTGACACCTGTATGCTTGGAACAGGACAGAGAACATCAGCTCGTTTCATTTTGGCTAGCAAATAGCTGCAGGTGGCAAAGCTGTTTGCTTCCTACAGCACAGAATGGACTCCAAGTGCAAAGAAAAAGCCTCTGTTATTCCACAGCCCCCTCCTGCACCTTCCATATATATTCATGTAGGATTTAGCCAGGCCCAGATGTAAAATGAAATACCTTCCTTGGGGCAGGGAGGAAAAAAAAAAAATGAAGTGACTTTACACAATTCCGTAAATATTCTGTGAATACAATCAGAGCCCTGCATCGTGTGGCATAACTACAATTTGTCACAGCACGGCTATCAAAGGCACGGCAGTGACACCAGGGCCACCTTTACAGGCACAGGGATTCTCCACGGTGAAAGCAAGTGCCGAAAACACAAGCTCTGGGTTCTGTTCAGACTGACACGCGAGCCCTCGAGGATCAGTCAAAGCCCTTTCTGTGGTGGCTGAGTTTGGGTATCAGCTTGTGTCACGTTTCCTTTGAGAACAGCTCGGGTGGGGTGTGGGAGTGGGAGGGAATGGGCACAGCTGGATCCTGCTGGGAGCTGGAAATGCCTTGGGGGGTTAAGGATGGGAGGCAGGGGATTTGCAGCACAGCCGAGGATTTGTGGCTCATAAGAATGTGAAGAGCAGATAATGAGGCCACAGGCAAAAGAGAGTAACATTTCTGGAGCCATAGGGAACTGGGTTTCCAACTCAGAAGTTCAGGGAATGGACCAAAACCAAGCTTGGAGGTGAGAACCATCTACCTGGGCACAGTGGAATCCTATCTTCCCTCTGTTTTTAAAAAGGAGACAAACTACATTTAAATACATAGGAGTCTGAGAAAACAGTAATTTGTGAAGCACACATAGGCACTCAGAAGGGAAAAGTTACATCCTAGGGAGGAAGAAAAGCCACAAATGAAATGGAATGGTAGGAATAAAAAGATGACACAACATCCCCGTACAGGTGTTTCCTAGGAACGCTCTCAGACAACGCACAAGACGTGGTTAGTGACAATCAAAGTGGTTTTCTCAGCCCAGACCATTTCCCTGGGTCTCATCTCCACCAGCATTTTTGCAACCAGAACCAAATATTCCTTTTAGTTTGTGGCGCACAGAGCAGAACGAGATGAGCAGAATAAGGGCAATGGAAACCCATTTCTGTCAATAAAGGAAGCAACTCCGAAGTGCAAGATTTCACCAGGACAGACACAGCTCTACCTGCCGACAATTACCCGGCCTCACCTCTGGAGCCTCGAAGAACATTTAGTCCCCACTGTACCGTGCAGGAGGCCTCAAATGGAAAGAAAATACTTTGGAGAGGTCTCTGCAGCGAGGGCTGGGAAAGGGAAAGAAAGCAAAAAGCAGCGATGGAAAACTCAGTGGGCTCCATCATAGCTCTGGTGGGCACAGGGGCGGCTGTAATGAAAGGCTCGAGGGTGCAGAGGGGCAGTGGGAGAAGAGAGTTCTTCCTCCTTGACTTTCACAGGCCAAGAAACAGGCTCTTTTTTTGGCTGTAAAACTGCATGTCCTCAAAGGATCCTAATTTTTAAACAGGCGGCATGATTTTTCTTTTTCATTTCTTTCCTATAATGAAGCCAAATTTTCCCAGAAATTTTCCTTTCTTCGGTAGGAAAATAAATCATTTTCTATGAAAGCTGCCATGGAATATGAAAAACAAATTATCCCTATTATTATGTAATCTTAATTAATTATATTTTTTTAAATTGCTTTTCTTCTGCCTTCCTTACAAAACGCAGAACTCCACCGTTTATCTTGTTATATCTAAATTAGCAGCCTCCCCAAGCAGGTGTTACACTTGGAAGACAACATGTTGTAAGCAATTAGAGAATTGTATGTAAATACACAATTTGTCTGAGGAAAAGAAAGCTCTTTGGTGTGATTAAGTACCATTTAAAAATGTTTGTGCTAAAGAAAAGTAAACAACTCCCCAAGTGGGTGATGCAGGATGGGAAAACGTGGTTCCCTGGGGGATCAGCCCAAGGAGCACGGAGTGTGAAAGGTCTGAGTGTGCTGCCTCATTTTGCAATCTTCCCTCCCAAGAGACTTTGCTCTTGGAGGAATTGATGGTTTAAAAATGTGATTTCTTCTCCATTAATGGCTCCTTAATAAAAGAACGGATTTGTGGCACAAAGCTTGGATGCTCTCGCTGGCTCGGGATGGGAAGCACGAGCGGACAGGGAATGCACAAGCAAAGTGGGCAGGAGTGCTCTGACAAAAGGCCACAGACGCGAAATCTGAGCCCGTGTGGAGATACTTTTCCTGGAGATTTTACCTGGAATTTTGTCATCAACTTCACAGCACCCCAGAGGGGAGGAGAGCCAAACCTGGTACAGAGCTGGAAACACTCAACCCCCACCTGTGGGTTCACAGTTCGGCTTATAAACCATGGAAAGCTCTGCAGGAAGTCTGTGAAGGACCCTGGTAAACTCCTGCACTCCACAGAAATCCTATGAGAATGTAGCTGGAATTATCCCTATTTTACTACTGGATAAACCCTTGAGAAAGATAAAAAATGACCGAACATTCTCTCTGCCCAGTTTTGGGTGTCCACTGCTTTCCAAGTGAAAGAAAACGCCCACCCTGATGCCTCTCTCCTGTCAAATGGACACATTTTAACAGGAAGACAATGAAAATGAGTGATTTTTATTCCTATTTCTGCCACTCAGTATTGTAACATCACAGGCTCTGTGGAGACTTGTCACTTTAATTGGACCCTTGAGGCCCTGAGTGGCTGAAATCACTTCTAAATAACCCCACACCAATAAGTAGCAAAAGCAGAATTCCTTTTGTTTCCCCCCCCCCACCCCGCCTCAGTGTGTGTACTGGCATTGTGTCTTAAGCACACTGGGGTACTTGTAGAAAAAAAAAACTTCTTAACAGCAGAAAGAGAAACTTCCACCAGGGCTGATGTTTCCCTCTCCCTCAAGTCAGAGATCTGCAAACCCAGTGACCACAGCATGACCCCAATAAAGAGTGACCACAGCATGACCAGAACCACAGCAGCAGGAAGCAGCTGTGCATCAAAATACCCCCGACCCAACCAACGCTGCTCAGCGCAGGAGAAAATTCTCCAAATCAGTTCCTTTTATTATCACTTTTCCCTTCTGCTTATCTGTCTTAGGTTCTGATTGCCTGTCTCATAGGACAAGTAAGGGATGAAGTCCAAGGAGTGAAGTTTTCCTAGTGGAAAAGCATGAGGAATCCCCTTAGATCCATTATAAATATGACATTTCAGGATTCCATGTTAAATACTTGGGTTTTCTCCATGCAGTCTACGAGACAGAGTAAATCAGGGTTGTTGGAGGGCTGCAGCTGAAGTACCTTTAGTGTCTGACCTCCCTCAGCTGAGTTTAGCTGGGTCTGAATCTCTGATCTGCTGCATTCTCAAACACACCCTGGTCACAGAGGAGCTGTTCTGCAGAGACATCCCCCGACCCCTCCGCCCACAGGAACCTCACTTCTCTGCTGAGGGCAAGAATCACCCCAGCAGCGTTTCTTTGGCCACCTCACAGGGAATGAATGCTGCAGCAGCTCAGGAGCACGAGGAGGAACCCGTGGGACATTCACACCTCCTGCTCCCACCGAGCAGCACCTCAGGAAGGGGACACAGGGATGGCACCTCCGCCCTTCCCCTGCCAGCAAACAGGCTCTGGGAGCTGGGTCAGACCCGTGGATGGCAGGAAGAGGGGGACATGCCAGCCTAAAGAACTGGCAACTCTGCACCTCGGCTGAAAAAAAATATACTCTCTCCTCTCAGAGCCTTGATTTTGCCGTGCCTTCACTGTTGCACATGATGAATAGCACACAGCAAATTAATATTTAAGAATTCATCACCGAGAGGTGATTACTCAGCTAGAGCAGACTCACGTCATTGCTGCTTGGCTCCCTAAGTGGGTTGGGTTTTTTTTTCCTTTTTTTTTTTGGAGTGCCTATAAACTAAATTAAGACATTTAAAACATTGTCGTATTACACACCATTAGTTTTCCTGATCTGCATATTTTAGCAATTGTTTATGTTGTGTAGCATGAAGAGGCATTTCTCGCAAGTTATTTCTGAGGAAAGCTGGGTAGTTTGGCTGCTTGTGTGTAATCAGGGGTTTAAAATCAGAGTGACCAAAGAGCCCCAAAAATATCAGGGGCCAAAGTGGAGAAATAGTGTCACGTAAAGGCACTCAGGAATACAGAATTTAAAAGTGCATCAAATACAAAGGAGAAATCCATGAAGAACTGGCACGGCACAGGAGATGTGAGGAATTTTTTGGAGAACACCACTGACACTGGAGAAATGTTTGGATTTCCCTGCACGTACCAGTCTGTGTTGAACCAAAACCACACAGACACTGGTCATAGTCAGTTGAATGAGAGAATGAGGATCCTGAGGGCCTGATGTGGAGTGGTCTTGGGTCAGAGCCAGGTAGAGCTGGAATCACATTTGGCTCGGTGCCACAGGGCAAGAGGACTACACAAAAATAATTATACCAACAATATTTTGCACTGTTAAGCAACAAAGGCACGATTTTCAGTGTGTAATGCCTATTCACTCGTAATTGATCCAAATGGGACCTCATTCTTCATGAAGAGGGCTTGGAAAAGGGCCTGACAAATTGTCAGCTTTGTGCTGTACCTACATATGTTCCACAGCATTCAGGGGTATAATCTTGAATTAATGCATTTTATAACTCGAGCAAAACTCATCTGGTTCTGTGGCGTAGAACTGAATGGCTGCACTTGGCAGGCTTTTGTAGAGCATTTAAGACCTCTCTTTATAGGCAAAATAACAAGACTCATCAATCCCATATTGTGCCCTTTGAAAAAAAAAAAAAAAACCCAAAAACCGAAACAACAAAACAACAAAAATTCTGAATCTGGGAATGCCATTTGTGAAGTACCCTCGCGTTGCACTGAAGGCTTTAACCGGCTCTGTTAAATTCTGTCTGGGCAGATGTGCAGCCAATAATTCAGCAGGGCTGAATCAGCTGTTGGTCCCCGCTCAGCCCGGGGCTGGATTATTCCGTGCCCTGGCATTCCACCGTGGAAGTTTCTGCTGGCGTTTCACGTGTTATGATCAGAGGGAAAAGCAGTAATCATAAANTTTCACTGGTTATGAAAAGAGGGAAAAGAAGAAAAAAAAAAAAAAAAAAAAAAAAAAAGAGCGTGACACCGGTGCCTGAACGAAAAGGCAAAGCTCCGAGCATCTGCTTGGAGTTAAAAGGTTTGATGGAGACCAAGCGAGGGTCCGGAATACCACGGAGCCATCTACTGGGAAGCGCCGCTCTGTGCTCCTGCCTCCTCCTCCTCCTCCCGCTCTCAGCTCCCAAAATTAACTCTTCCACACCTACACCCATCTCCCCTCGCTGTCCCTCCTGGAATTCTAAACCGCTGTTGGTCCTTCCCGCATTTCCAGCCCAGGGAAAAGGGAGAAATCCCCGTGTCCCAGCTGGATCCGCAGAGGAATGAGACCCTCCGGACATCCCTGTGCTTTGTGAGCGGGGAGGATGCTGAGAGGAGAGGGGACGAGGCTCAGGTGTGTGTCCTGCTGCTGGCCACGCTCCAGGGAGGTTTAAGGAAAAGAAGTCCGGGCAGGAGAATTTGCTGTGCTGCGAGGCTGACACTTGTTTCTGCAGGGAACTGGAAAAGTTCATCTTGCTTTTACAACGCACTGAAAGGTCTTTTATGATGGTTTGATTCAACAGCGCTGGGAATCATTCCTCCTGCTTTGTTGGAAGAAATACTGACTAATCTTAGGTGCTACTGAGGTGGCAGGGGTTTTTTTAATTCTTCCTTTTTGCTGCTTTTTTTCCCCCTGGTTTTTCTCCTCTTTTTTCTTTTTGAGAGCTGTTTGTCTACCCAGGCAAATGCTTTATCCACACAGCACACGCTACCTTTCCCCCAGCAACTCTTCCATTCCCTGCAGTCATTTTAAATGAGGCCTTAGATTAAAAGAATCATGTTCAGCCACCATTTTAAACATAGCCAGAGCTGCATTTGCATCTGTACTAATCAAGATGCTTGCTAAGTGAAAGAGCCCTCCTAAAACGAAGCTGATTGCTTTTCATGTCCTGCAAAACACCTTGGATAGACAACAGCTGAGCAAATACTCTCCAATCTGCTTTGATATTAATTTCACATCTATATCTGAGCTTACCATTGCACTGGAGTTTCCATGCCACAGGATTTCATCCTTGGGAGAGGAGTAGTTGAGGAGCTCAACCGGTGCTGCAGGGAGTCAGTGTAAACACACATTCCTAATGGTGCAGGAGGACTCCGTGCTCCAGATAACTGGGGGGAGAAGAGCAAAACTCTCACTTAAACATCGCCAGTTCCACAGAGCTCATCAAATTTTAATTTTATTAAATATTATGTATCATTTATGTATGTGTAAACAGCAAATATATTAACCTTTATCTTTGGTGCTCAGTGCTATTATTTTTTTTAAGAATTTTATGGAACCCAGTGGAACAAAGGCCTTCTCTGTGCTCGACCTAAACTCTTGTAGGCTGCAAGGGCAGCTGTGCCAGAATAAGGGCAAAGAACTTCAGGGTTTGGATCAATAGAAACAGAAAAAAATGTGGAAGTTTCTGTGGATGCAACACAAATATTCCCTGGGAAGCTGCTGCTTGGAGCCCACACCAACCACAGGAACCTTGTTTGCAGGAGCCAAACTGGCACAAACCCAGAGACTGAACTGATAATCCTGCTCTCAGCTCTCACGGCAGGTGAATAGAAATAAAGAAACACACACTTAAACTGAAAGGTTAATTAGTTGTCCCTGGTTTTGAAAGTCTTCAGCCTGAGGAGCGTGGGCAGCACAGCCCTGCTGCCAGGCTTGGGCAGTTTGCCTCTAAGGGCAGCATCAAATGGGTTGAAAGCAAGGAGAACGAGCAGGAAATGTTAAATGCAGGACAAAACAAGGGTTTCTGGTGGGAGCTGGGGCTGTGAGAAGTGGGAGCTGAGCCCTCACGGGGAGTTTACACAGCTGGGTAGAGCTGACTATCAAATTTAAGGAAATAGCAGCTATAGATTTCTGTCTTTCCTCCCCTCCACTGAAGCAATGTGTTCCCCTGCCTGCTTTTTCTATCCTAAGCTTGTTCTTCCCACAGATAATACAGTCAGAGCAAAGCTGTCAAACTAGGGGAAAATTGTTTCCACCAAATCATTTCATCTTTAAAAAAAGCCCCATCCTTACCTTCACTTCACAGAAGGCTTTTCTTAGAACCATTTTACAACCATTAAAAAAAAAGGTATTTTATCTTTTTTTTCCTCTTCCCTTAAATCTTGAAATCCTAATGCACCTCTAATTAACCACAGTTTGTAGGGGTTTTGTGAAGCCATTATGCTGTGCTAGAAGGACACACACTTTATCAAGGCTTGAGCATGCTCTAATTAATAGAGATCACATGCAGCCCATTAATTAACTCAAATTGGTAATCAAACATGCGGAAATGCTGCTTAACTAACCTCTGGTGTCCCCAAGGGCAATGCATTCCCTGAGAGGTGGTGTCATAGTGCTGCAGGAACACCAGCGGTGCCTCCCAGGGTGGGGTGCAGCGGGGTTAATTTGACAGAAAAATCCTCTGTGCAATAGCAGAGGATGTGTTTGCCTGGAATTGATGTGCCCGTGAGAAAAAAAGGATAAATTCGTCTTAATGGGAAGTTAAAGATTTCCTAAGCAGCCACCCCTGCCTGCTCATCTTGCTGTGATTATTGCCCACCCCCTCCCACCCCTGGGGCAAGGGTGAGGCAGGGATCATGCCCAGCTGCACAGGCAGGGAATGAGAACCCACAGGCAGAGGGACAGGGCTGTCCACACCAGCTCTGAACAGTTCTTCTGCTGCAGTCTCAAAGTCGGGCATCAGAACGCTCCTCATTATTTGTAGTAACACAGGTATTTCTAGAAGCTCTGTTATCCCACCTCTCTCAGGAACCCAAGACAGGAGGATCATCTTTGGAGATGTTTAATTCTTTCCTCTGGGCTCTCCGCAGGACCTGCATTCCTAAATGAGACCAGTTTTACCTCATACATGGGAAAATGAGGTGATGTAAATTCCCACTCGGGTGATTAAATGTGACTCAACAGTGGCCAGCTAGTAATCAACAGGAGCTGTTATCATCTTCATGGGAATCAGGAAAAGAACCCATTCCATGTTCATATTTAGGTCATCAGCCTCTTTCCACATCCCTCGGACCTTCTCTGTCCCCTTGGCACACTACTGTTTCACCAGTGTTATATTTGGGTGAATCGTAACTTAAAAAACCCCGTTCCTGTTTTCCAGGATCCCTTACACCCTGATGAAGGTCACAATAAAGACAGAACAAAACAAAAATAACTGAGCTAACGAAAAAATTACTTCTAAAGCACTTTCCCCTGCTCTGATTTCAGCGTGCTTAAATTACCAAGTAAATCAAACTCTAATAAAGCATTGTCCTCTGACATGAAATCACCACGCTATAATTCTGCTTCTAATCACTTGTGGTGCTAGGAGACAGCGAGCGCTGTCATTACAGGCTGTGATCTCACTCGGCCTCATGGAATTTTTATACCAGAAGGGAACACTACTTTCATTTATGTGACTTCCAGTATAATCCAGGTCAAAACGTGTCACTTTGGTAACTCCTGCGTCCCGAGCGTGTTTTGTGGCAGGAGGCAGGACAGGTTTTTAAGATGATAAAATGTAATAATGAAAACTATGCTACAGGTCTCTGTGTGAAATTTTAGCACCTGACAGGAATTTCTGCTGGCTCCAGTTTTCTGCCACGGGTCCCATCCTGCCTTCAGTCCCTGAGTTACTGTGTTTTGGCTCAAAGTCAGCACAGGGCAGTTATTTTTTTCCACTGACCTGCAGGGCCGTAACTTCAACTGGAATGAGTCATTATAGCTGAGGCAAAATTAACTGGATCTCATCCTGCCTTGGCTTGTTAAATGAAGGAAATGTCTGCTGTGCCTCATTCAAGCTGTTCCCTCACGTGGGCTTTAATCAAAGCACATCAGAACCTTCATTCCAACCGGATAATACCATGATTACCTTGAGTTTTCCACATCAGCAAGTTGTTCGGAAGCTTTTCAGAAAGGAAGTGGAGGTGGGTTGGCCTTGAGCCGCTCCCTCAATCCTCTGCCTCAGCAGAACTGGGGGAGAAAAGGAGATGGAAAAGTTCGTGGGTCAGGATAAAGACAGATGAACAGTTTAATAATTGAAACAAAGCAAAATATGCTGCTTCTACTAATTACATTGTAGTAAAAAGGAGAGGGAGAAGGATATAAAACCTTACAAAAACAAGGGATGCCCACAACCCCCTGAGCGATGCCCAGCCTGTCCCAGAGCCAATTCCCCCCGTTCCCACACCGGACAGGACGTTCTGCGGTGTGGGATGTCCAAGTGGGCAGCCTGGCCCGGGTGTCCCAGAGCCAATTCCCCCAGTTCCCGTACTGGGTAGGACGTTCTGCAGTGTGGGATGTCCAAGTGGGCAGTCTGGCCCGGCTGTCCCAGCCGTGCTCCCTCCCGGCCCCTCCTGCACCTCCTCACTGCAGAGCCACTGGGAATGCCTCGATTTAGGGTCAGCACCGCTCAGCAACCACCAAAGCCATCAGCGTGCTGCCCACATGGTCCTCACCCTGCATTCCAAACACAGAGGAAAATGAGCTCCGTCCCATCCCAAACCAGGACAAACAGCAAAACTTCACCGCAGTTCCTGTGCCCAACCCACAGCGAGATCCCAGAGGGAGCTGGGAACCTCCCCCGAGTGCCGATTCCAGAGTCAGAGCTCCCCTCTGCCAGCTGTCATCCGGGCAGGTTGGGAGCGTTTAATGTGTGCCACGCCGATTTTGTGCAGCGATAATTGTTTTTAATCAGAATGTTGTGCAGTGCTGAGTCAAACACATTAGACAAGTCTAAATATATTATGTCAACACGGCTCCTTTACGTGAAGCAGAGGTAGGCCCAGCTCAGGAGCTCCATGGAATACCGGGATTCATTGGGAAGAGATGTTGATTTAGTGGTGTCTTGTCCCAGAAGAACCATTATCCTGACAGTGTTTCTCGGAATGGAACTACTGGAAGGGCAAGAGAGGAGGTTTAGGGACTGGTCCCTCTGTTCCCTGTGTGATGTGGGGTCCGTTCTGTCCGAGCCCATGTGGGATGGAGCAGGATGGGGGTGAATCTCAGCTCCTGACCCTGCTCTCCCTGCCATCTCTTCAGTAGCCAAGGCAAGGGACACCAGCCCAGCTCTCTGCAGGCATCAAACATCAAGGCAGCTTTTCTAAATTCTAAACACTTTTCTAAAGTGTTACTGGGGGAGAGGGACAGTCTCAAGAGTTGTTCGGAGGTTAATTATGTACATACATTGTTTTCAGAGAAACATTTCATATAGGAAATTACAGACACTTCATACAGACGACAATGGACGTTTCATACAGACAATTACAGACATTTCATACAGACAATTATGGACATTTCATACAGACAATAACGGGCTCTTTTGTCAAAGGTGCTGGGCAATGGGGGCAGCCCCAGAGCAGCAGAAATTCTGCAGTTAAAAGAAAGGGCAACCAAGCTCCCACCACAAACCAGAAAACACTGCTTATGCGTTCCTCTGGCATTTGTTTGAGATCGATTTAAATCGGGTATGAGAAGTTGTGGGCTCTGTTCCGCGTGCAGAAAACAGCCGGGGGATGATGGAAAGGGGATCTGGCTGAGGAGCCAGGCTCCTGTCTCCGGCCATTCCCTCTCACAATGCCTCCTGTGGTCTCATCGGGTGAAAAAGGAGGAAAAGAAAAGAAAACCATTTGCTTCAGCTGGCAGGGGGAATCAGGAACAAATTGTCCTTAAGCACCACTCTAAGTGAATTAAAGTAACAAACTCACCTTAATGATCCCTTTGGAACACACAGAGCCTTTCAGTATTTTACTGCTCCTTTAATTCTCCACGGAGGAACAAGCAGCTCCTGCTTTTCCTCAGCTTCATCCTGTTCAGTCTTTAGGCCACAACCCTCACAATGCTTTATTTCAGCCCTCAGCTCCCATTGGCGTTCAGAGTCCATCACAATCTGTTCATATTGAAGGCACCATTTTTATTCCTAAGTATTTTAAGAGCTTTATAATTTTTCCCTTTACAAAGCCACCCTCCCCCGGCAAAATACCCAGCGCATTGTTCCGTAAAATAGAGCAAATACAGACATTTCCAGACCATTCCAAAGAATGGAAACGAACAAAGGAAACATGGAAAAACGGCAGCTTGAAAGCAATTTCCAGAATTTTTTTTTATGCATTCATGAAATAAAACTTCTCTTAGGCTGTGGAGCCTGAGCCTGATGATATGGGAAAGAAATAGAGCTATTAGGGTGGAAAATTGTGCAGCTTGGCTCTAGAACAGAATGTTCACCTCTCACTATCACCGACCCACCAGAGCCAGCATCCCAAGGAGCAGAGCCCTCCCTTCCCACAGAGCCCCTGGTGACCCAAGAAGCCAAATGCAGCCATAAATTCCATGGCATCCTGCACATAATTCCCTCTTTTTCACAAGCCTGTGCCCACATCACGTGGCACTGCTGGGCAGCGAAGGACAAGAGTAAAACTGAGCAAAACTTGCAGGCACTGGGAACCTGCCAGGGGCTGCCACACGAAGAAATGATCCACCCCGTCATAGAAATTATCTTCCTTTAAGCCCAAGAGAAATTCTCCTCGCAGAGCAATCTGCAGCAAAACCATCCAACAGCGCTGTGGTTACACTACATTCTCATTGACGTAACTATATTTTTTTTTTTTCAGGAAAAACCACATTTTTGTCTGTGCTGGGCCTTCCAGATCAGTGAGTAAAAGAGAACTGGGTTTGCCCGTTCAGCACACCAAGCGAGGCTTCAGCTGGAACCATTAAGGAGCTCACCCTCATGTTCTCTGTTACCTTTCACAGCCTTTTTCTCTCCCAGCCTCCTGGTTTTGGACACAGCCCAAGGTGCACCATGTGCATAGCGCCAGGCTTGTGCTATTTTGAACAGCGAAGTAGAACCACCCACCACCCTGGCTAAAATTCAGATTAATTAGGACCCCTCCAGTCTCTGTTTTCTGATGATTAAAGGCTTGAAAGAGCCTGCAGAGATGACACCTGTCAGCGTGAGTTATCAAAAGACATTAACCACACATTTAGTGGGGGCTGGCTTGGTTTTTAACTAAAGGAAGCATTCTGTTTCATTCAAGCAGTGCTCAGTACCACCAGCACAGCTCTTCAGCATAAGAAGTTATTACAAAGCCACAGCCCATTTTGAAAAGGGAAGAGAGCAAAGCCAAATTAAACTGGCAGATCTGGAAATTTAAACTCGGTGGCAATTCAAGTTATACACTACATTTAGGTAAAAAAAAAAAAATTAAAAACCCACCCTAATTCTATTTTAAGGGCTCATTTTCCTCAAATGGCTGAGCTGTTTAAGTTAAAGTGAATAAATACCTAATGAGCCATTAAAGCCTATAAGGCTTCATGGCCTCCAGGCACTGGTACCTGGATTCAGCCAATTATAGGTCCATAAGATAAGATGAAGACATCAGGTTGTTATTGGAATATATAAAGGTTGAAGGCACTGTTAATAAGTCACTACAGGATGTGATAAAACTGTTCAAACTGTTTAAAAACTCTAAGTGTGCTTCTCCAGACACATTTTTACTGCCCCGTTTTCTCCCCCCGTAAAGTCTCATCCCTGCTTTGCACAGCCTTGAGAGCCACACAATTGCACACAATTGCACACACACAGTTGCATCAACACCAAAAGGTGATTTGTTTCTACATTTCCGTGGTTTTAGCACATACTCTGCAGGTTATGAAATATTAATGGTGGCAATTCCTCAACCAGGGCATAGAGAGAATAGGAAGGAAAGGAAAGAAATTAGGAAATACTGTTAAAAAAACCCCAAAAAAGCAAAAAAACCCCAAAGCAACCATCTGAGAGAAGAGTCATAAATAGTGAAAGTTATATTTGCCTTTAAGCAATACCAATCTTATGGAAATTATTCTCACATTGTCCTGTATATCTGTCCTTAACATTTTGCTAAGCTGAAGAACTCAGCCTATTCATAATTAGAATTTCCTCGTGCTGAACATATTCATTAATCTTTAATTATTTTCCCACAAACAAGCATATAAGATTTGACTACACAATCCAAACACATAAGGTGAAACATATGAAAAATCACCCTGAACACATGGGCATCAGTCTTGTAAAGATTTGTGGATGTGCACCATTTTCATCCCACTGGTTTAAGTTTTCCAGGGGGAGCCTGCGTTTGTCTTCTCACTGCTTCACCCCCGAGCCGTGCACCCTTCTTATTCCTCTTCTCCTGAACCCTTCTGTAAGCTCAAGCCTGCCAAAAGCCAGGCCTGGGTAGACTTTTGACTTTCAGACTGATCATAACATTTTGGCACTTCCTCTGAGCCTGCTTCCCATATCCATCTGTCTCCTCTTGGCTTTACCTGTAAGATTTTGGGGGCAGAGTCTGTCTTTTTTACTGTGTGTCTGTGCAGCATTTTGTGCAGCAGCATCCTGATCTCTCTCCAGGGTTTCTTGCTGCTGCTCAGCTTAACTCACTGATATTGAAGCAGGGCACCAGGGGTCTCTCAACGGGACAATTCAGAGCCCAAGGTTAAGCAGATGAATAAATATGTACAGAATCAGAGGCTGCCTGATGGAGGCTGAAACATTTCATTTGCTAAAGTCCTTTTAGCAGGAGAAAATTACCTCCATGCAATTTTCTTTATGACTTTGCTCTCCTCTGACTTAAGTATCAGTTATTTAAAAAATTGTGGCTCTGTCCTAAGAGCTGCCCCATAAACCCATAGCCCACCGTATATTTTTACAAGCACATTGTAAACCTCACGGACTGACCGAGGTTTCTGACAGGCACACTTCCACATTTTCATCCCCCTGCTTTCTCACATCAGTGTACACAACACCCCCAGCACAGCTTTAGTTCCAGCAGCACAACTTGCATGAAGATTTCTGTGATGCCCTGGACTAGGGAGCCTCTTCCCTAAACCCCTCTTGTGCCCTCCCAGTGCTTCTGAATTATCACCTCTGACTAATTCAGCTTCTCACTGGCACAGTTCTGTTCTGGTTTGGCTCTAAGCCACCAAAGGGGAATAATCTTTCCTCCAAGTTCCAGGATCAGATCTCCAGCTTGAGTAATCCGTGGTAATTCAGGTGACATCAGCAGCAGTGAGGCACAATCTGTTGTTTTGGGGCCAGCCCGTGGATCCCCACCACAACCAGGCGCCGTCGTTGCATCAAACCACGTAGCTCTGCCTGTGCTGTGGCAGCAAATCCTTTATTTCCCACGCACACCTCCCCGGCCACTCCTGCAAAGGGTGCCCAACTCCACTCTTACTCAAGCTTGTAAAACCTGGAATATCGTAGCACATCAGGAATTCCAGGTCCGTGTGGGAATGTTGTGCTGTCCCGAGCTGCATCTTGCACAGCCGTAGGTGTGCGCTGATGCCACAGGGGGGAATTTAACGGGGCGCTCCAGCCTGCGCCAGCTCCTCGTGGCTGTGCACGTGAAAGGCTGGACTGCAAATCCCGTGCAATGTTCATCTGCTGAGACGGGTTCGTTGCTTTGGACCTCCTGATTTCGTTCCCAACCCTCTCATTAACGCCCTGGGACAACCCCTGGCTTCGCGGGGGTTTCTTTATGGCACTGCAGTCTTTCCCTTCACGGCAACTCACCAGCCCTGCATTGCCACAGATGTGAAAACAAAAAAAAACAAGGAGGGGAAAGAAGACAAAGTTACACAGCAAGGCAAATAAGGAACGTGACAGTGTGAAAAATAGATTCTAAAGTACAGCAGTCCTATCTCAGGCAATAAAGAGAGGCTGAAAGTCGGAGCATTAGCTACTTTGAAATCACTTTTGCATGAGCCTTGCCTCTTTGTGTGTTAAAGATTGCTCACTGCTGCAAATTAAATATTTCGGGAATTACAGGTAATGGAGACCCAGCATCCTAATGGCACTTGGAGGCAAGGCTGTGTAATGCAATCTCCTTTTTATTAAGGGAGGTGCTTTTCTTCTCTCTTGTTTGTATTCCCCGGTTATTTCTTTGTCTTTTATTTACTGTTCCTGTTGTGCACGAGAAGCACCCTGTTAGCTACAGGCCAGGAACATCAGTTCAAGCCTGCTCTGGACAGCTGGGAGCTTGTTGGCTGAAGACATTGCTTTAGAAGCCCCAAAGTAGATTAAATACCTACAGGTGACAGGAAAAAGATGGGGGATGCGTAAATTTTTTTAAGAATTGTTGCAAATATTTTCGCAATAAATAAAGATAGATTACACCTAGGTTGGATGCAGGGGTAAGTTAGTTTTTACTATTTTTAATAGGCTCTGTTCTTTGCTTACTACAAGTGGAGTAACATGAGTGGCACTTAGTAACAACACAGTAAAATACATGTTCAAATTCCCACAAGAAAAGAAAGACAGTCTTTTTGATTTGCAGCTGTAAGAAGATTTTTAGAAATTAAAGAGATTGCAGAGTATAATAGCAGTCTCATTTAGAATAAACTACAATTTACCACCATCAAAAATGTAACGTGAGAACTATCTGGAGAGACAAACCAAGGTGGCAAGGCAGAGCTTTCCCATCTGGGATGGGAGTTAAAGGAGAAGAAATAAAATATTATCTGTGCTAAACACCATGCTGCAGATGAAGACCTCAAATCCTCCTGCTTTATTCAAAATCTACTTGGATTGAGGCACTGGAATATTGTCAGTTTTGGAACAATCCACCGGGGCCTGAACAAGTCATCTACATCTAGAACAGCAGAGCAAAACCCCTTTGCAAAGTCTCAGTCTCCATCTTCAGCATCACCCCAACCTCGTGGTGCTGCCTCACTTTTAGCTGCACCACGGTGGTTCGAGGTTACAAAGCAGCTTCAGTCCCAGGATCCCAGTGAACAGAACCCTTCCCTCCTTGCAAAGCAGCCAAAAGAGATCAAACAAGGTCTGGAAAAATCACTCAGCAAGTATTAGGCAGGAAAAACTGAGGAAACAAACCCCACCCCGCCAAGCTGAGCCTGGAAGCTGAGGAGCTCAGCAGTCACCATTCCCACGCTCCAAAAACTGCATTTCACTGCTCAGTATGGCCATGAAATGGGAGCTCCCCTCTGCTGGATGAAATGCCCGAGCAGTGATTCTGTATCCACAGAGGTTCTCTCGAACTGAACCTTTCAGAACACCATGGGGAGAAGGGTCCTCAGCTATTTGCAGCATAATCAGGAAAGCCTGCCCTCAAATCCCTTACCTCTGGTGAGCAAGCAGCTGTATATTTTCAAAGCCCAAAGGAGCAGAATAAAAAATGACAACAGATAGATCCTCTTCAGATCTAAAGAGATACTGGAAAGATTATTTAAACCAACATTTTCATGTTATTTACTTTTTATTTTTTGTTGCTTTTAAGAGCTCTGAGAGAGCTCTCAAAGGGTAATTTGTATTCCTGCAAACCTCGTTTTTTCAACACACATAAAAGATCTGCTCTGTGTTTTGATGTTTGCTGAGCAACAGGCAAGCCTAGGTGCCAGCAGCACGGATGGGTTTGGGTGTCCAGCTGGAGATAAAGGGCACTGAGGTGTGTCCTGTGCCACTGGCACAGAGCAAGGATCAGTGCCACACCCCAGTGCCCCCTTGCCCCCGGATGAGGATGGCTGGGGCTCCGTGACTGCCTCACACACCCGGATTCACTCTGTCCCCCAGCCTCCTGCCCAGCTGGACACCAGTTGTCAGCACAGGTCAGGGCCAGAAAGCCTGACCCAGACAGCGCAGATTAAATGTTCCCTAATCTCCATTTCCCCATCCTTAATTAATGAGACTCCTCACCTGCCAGAATAAATTGGACCCACAAACCAAAAGGTGAACACGAGGTTATTATTCACACCCCGTGCTCCTACAAATGTCTCCTCTTCTGACTAATGAAGAAAACAGGCTCACGAAGATGTAACCGAGGAAATTCCTTTGTCCTCAGATTTGCTAAATTTGCTCAGATGTGACAAAAGAATCTGCCCAGCCAGGCATTTTCTCCAAATCTCTTCTGAGCAGAACCATCTCACAACGACAGAAGACATCACCGTTTAACTCAGCACCCATCAAGCGCAGTCCCCTTGGAGCTGGGCAAGGTTTCACAGCCTTTCAACAGACTGAGCATTCCTCCCCCGGGAATTAGATACTGCAGAAAAGTGCATTGAGAACATGGGGATAAAGACCAACAAGCACTGAATTCCTGTGGCTCAGCTGGCCCGCTTTTTGGGACACCAGGAAAACACCTCTCTTTTTATGCTCGTTTAAGTTGTAGCCTCTGATTGATTTTGCTTTACAACCCAAGGAGGAAGTGGGAGACTTGAGACCTGAATCTGAGTTTCCACATCTAACTACAAAACTGATCTGGCTCCTAAAATGGTTTGGAAGAACTTAAAATGTAATAGATAAGCCAAGGAGAAAAATTATTACACTTAAATTAAATATGGCAACAACAAATAAAGCAGACAATTTGTTGCACAGTATGGATTCTGAAGGAAAACATTGCATCCATTATTTCTTATCATTGCTCCAGGAAAGAAATTCACAGTGAAGGCAAAAAAATGAAGTTAGCAATGATTTTTCACTCATGAACCTTTCTCCAGGGATGAGTTATAAAGGAAAAATATGTTGCCTGGAAGAAGACAGAAAGCAAGGATTATTTATGTTTATGTATTTAGCAGTACGCTTGCACCCACACTTACACTGCTATAGGAGAACCATTCAACAGCACATTTCTACTTTTTCTAATTTTGCCCAAATATAGGAAAGAACTGTTTAGTCAAGGAGTAGTAAAACATCCATGTAAGCTGATTCTTGCTTTTATCTGGGGAAAGATGAACACAAAGGCTTTCTAAATATCAGCTGGTTCCCAGGGGAGCAATAACACTAACCCCGGTTATTCGTATCCAAATGTGCACACGACAGGCCGGGACCTCAAAGGAAAGTGAGCAGCCAGGAAAACAGGCTGCCTTAATCAGAACAGAAGTTTTCCAAAGCAGAGGGGCAGGGGAGGGAGCGCAATTAAGGAAAGGTGTTGATTTTAGAAGTAGTTCAGGAATATCAAAGAGTGGGAAGCCGAGAATGACGACGGCATTTGGGGCGAGAGCAGTCGTGAGATCAAAGGTAATATTACATGAAGCAGAGCATCAAACACCTCACCAAACAGGAGGCACTGAAGTGTAAATAATGAGCAAACAGAGGAAAGGCTGCTGGAGACAGGGAAAATGTGGAGTGAGCAGGACTGTTCAGGGAGAAGGACAGCCACAACCAGAACAAATGACGCTGCCATTCGGTGAGGAGCACCAGCTGTTCGGTGCGGGACGGAGGGATTGTGTTCGTGGTGGTGTAAGTTCAGTGGGCAAATCAGACCTTGGAACCTTTGGGCATGCTTGTCTCCTACGAACAAGGACAATGGTAAATCTTTTGCAGAGGCACTGAAAAGAAGCAAAAATGTGTTTCCTGCCTCTGAAGGGGGTTTAACCAGGCGTCGATGAGCAGCCGTAGCGCTGACCAGTCTGGAAGCCTCCCAGTTTGCCAGCAGCCTGGTGCTGCACTGGGCTGATCAGTGACAGTTTCTGCCCAGGCTGACACAGCCTGTACCCATAATTCATCAGGGTACATCAGTAATTAGGGCAAAGAAATGGGACAACCCCCAGGATTAAGGCTCCGCGCACACCCACGTAGCTTGTGGCACTGCAGCTGAGAAAATGAAGATTCTGAGAGATCCCTTGACAGTGGGGTGAGTCCCACCTGGACCTCTCTCAGGGGTTTCCTTGGGAAATATCCCGTGTTGAATTACTGATCATGTAAACAAACCGGGACGGAGAGAGCTGACACAATTCCAAAGTGAAAACAAAGAGCAGAAAGGCAGGAAATGATGCAGTCTAGAAAAGCTGAGGTGTGGAAGCACAGACATTACCCACATTGAAGGATATTCCTGTTATTCCACAACAGAATAACAGCATTATGCCTTCTCACTCATGGTGCTACTTTGGTTAAATCCTTTAAGGAGATTAGAAAGAATTACAGACACCACTGGACCAATAAAACCCCTACAAACAGGTAATGTGCATGTTTTGGTGCACACAGCTACCAACAAAACCATGGTGCAGAGATGAGCGGAGAAGCAGACTTCCTTGGGTTCCTGATGGGGAAGCTAGCGAGGAAAATGAAGGTTAGGAATTTTAAGCCTTACTTGTTCCCTTCTGATTTCCATGCTCAGCTGCTCCCCATCCCTTCGGACAAGTTCCAAGATAAACTCCTCTGTTCTAAAACAGCAACCCCCAGACACTTACAGAGGGACTGCAGAAACCATCTTTGTGCTGCTTTATTTCATGTCTCCCCATGTTGTGATGGGGTTTCTACACCCAGGGAGTTATATCCTATATCCAGGTTAAGCTGGAAAAGTCCCACTGAATCTAAAAGGTGTTAATTCCTCTAAAGGTTCTGCTGATTTTCACTCTACGGCTGGCGTTTTTACAAACTAAACCTATTACGTTCTTCTGCACTTCTCTATTCGTAAGAAAGGCTTCAAAATACAACCCAGATCAGTCCTTTAATAAGCTGAAACAAACCTATAAAACCTGAGCATGTATTCATGTCCTCTCCAGCATCTTGGATATATGGATGGGTTTACCATAAAGCATTAAATGTCTTTTTTGTTAGCATTCCAAAGAATGCTTGGTCGGTGCCTCCAGACATTTTTCATTTCCCACTTCAAGCAGGATTCAGTATTTATCAGACCTCCTCATGCTTCTCTAATTGGATTCTTTGCCCATTGGAAATGCACAGCAACATTCTCCTCAGAACAATGCTCCCAGACAGAACGCACCTTGTTTAAAAATACATAAGAACATTTCTTGTTTGAGCCCAGAAAAAAACAACATTTCCAATTCCTCAAGAAGAACTTCAAGGACACCAGAAGATCCTGGGCAGGCTGGTACTGACCCGGCAGAAGCGAGACCTGTGATAATTTCACTTTAATCCAGTTTTCTCCTGCAATCACCTACTGCTTATTATTCCCTGTCAATAACTTGGTTGGTATTTTGAAATGTTTCTGAGACCTCTTTGCCATACCCTGAAGTTTCTGTACTCTCCAAGAAGCAGCAAGGGCACCAAACACAACTGAAAACACACAAACCACAGCCTCGTTATTCCGGGGGGCACCTTCATCCCACAAAACTAAAATACACGCAATGATTTTCCAGAAGATGACACTGCATTACTATTACACAGAGAGATTTACCAAATTTACAGGAGAATTTACTGCCTGGAGTGCTGTGTGAAACAATGACTAAAGAGTAGCAAAGCATTATTTTACAGTGCACAGCAAAAATCTACACATCTGAGAGAATTTTAAGGGCTACCATAGACTGCAAACTCTGTAATGATCTACAGGCATCTTCTGGGGGCTTCAGCTAAGGCTTCAGCTCTGTGAAATTTGGGGTAGAACCAGAGAGTTCTGCAAAGGGAAGGTGAATATTGGTGTGAATGGAGAACAAATGGGAATTTCTGGGTGTGGAGGCACCACGAGGCGCACACAGCAGGTCTCAGAACAGCCTGTGCTCATGGCACTCAGATTTGCAGCTCACCAGGGCTCCAAAAATGTTAAAAATGCATTTTCAAAACCTGCACATGGTCACCAGGCTAAGACAACCGCAGGGGACATGAGAGAGCTTGACAGCTGATATTTTCACATAGCTCAAAAAAAATTTAAAATAAAAATAAAACTAACTTTAAAAGTTGTTATTCTTTGCAATTATTCCTCTACTCCTGATTCAGATGTGGGTATTTGCCACACTGCTGATACTCTGATGCAGCAGCTTTGCCTACAGAAATTATGAAAGAAGATGTGGATCAGGGCTTTAATCCTATTACTGATTATGACTATTTTCTGATTTACTTGGATTAGTTTCTCTGAAGATTTTCCCCTCAAAAAGCCTGGATGCCTCTTATTGCCAGAGCTCGTGTGACCACTCCAGGATGGTCTGACACTCACAGAACAGGCCCATGAAAAATGCTGCCTGTGTACACACAGACCCTGCTGAGAGAAGGCAAATATCATTTGTCCTTTCTTTCTTCTCCCTAAAAAGGGCAATTCCCTGGAGGTTTACAGTAATGTGCCATAGTTTCCTGTGAAGAGCTCAGCTGAGACTGGAAGATGTGTCAGTCACTTGATTGGCAGCATGTGAGGAAGTGTGAGTTTTTCTTCCTTGCCCCAACGAAATTCTGATGGCAAGTATCTCCTTGAAAAGAAACCATTTTGGTTTTGTTGCTGTTGTTTGGGGTTTGGGGTTTTTTTCAAAGGTACTTGTTAGAATTCTGGCCTTTTGAGAACTGGAATTCACCAAAAAACATTGAAGAATATCTGCCCCCAAAGCTCAGCTTCATTTCCAAAGTGTCCTTGCAGATATGGACCATGTCCTTTGCTCCAAGTGATGCCAGGATTTGATCCAGGTGGTCAGGATTTTCAGAGGACAATAATAAGGGCTTCTTCACCCAAACTTTTCCCATTCCAGTGGTTCCCTGAACCTTTCCATCACGCTCGTGCTGGGGCTGGGACCCCTCCTGACACATTAGCTGAGCTGAGACATTTCCTCACAATGAACTGGTCTGGCTCAAAGAGTTTAAATGTCAGAGAGCTCTTCAGAGCCCTGAAATATGTGTGTGGATATTCCTGGAGAGCCTCGGGGGGAAGGAACTGCTGGAAGTGCTGGGGAATTTGGGTGGACGGCACCTGGAGGAAAGAGAGCGGGCAGGGCACTTCTTCGGGAATGTGGCATCCAGCTCTCACGAAACCTCATCGAGGTTTAAGGCAACATTTTTAACCCCAGTGGAAAAGGTCTTTCTCACCTGACATTCCAGTGTGTCCATTTCAGTTTTCCTGCTCATCTGCATGATCCTGAGAGGATGTGAGAAGCCACACACAAACTGGAATAACAGAAATTCATCACTCGGTTAAAAGAAGCACCTAAAATCCAGGCCCTTTGAAATTAATATGCAAGCAGCCTCACCAAGGGCAGGACTTCACTTACTGGATGTACTCTGGCTCAGAGCCAGTGGCAGTAGATCAGTGTCAGGGTGGCTGCAAGTGACTGCTCCGGCAGTGATGGAGCACAGGCACTTCCTATTTTTTCTTTCCCTTACTCCCATTAACACATGCAAATGATGTGCCTTGCTGTGTCTCTTGTTTTAGCAACCTCAGTTAATTCCCTGTTAACACAGATTTTTTTTTTCCCGTGCCCAGTAGACATTTAAGCAGCCTGTTTTTTTTTTTCTTCGGAGGGAGTGGAAAGAGAGAGAAACAAGCCCTGATGGGGAGCGATGAAGAATGGCAGAGTAACAAAGCACGGGAATGAATGCCGAAGGACCTTCTCCTTCTATTAAGAACCTGCTCAGGAGTAATGGACTAAAATGCACAGCACAGAGGCATTCCAGCAGCAGAGGTGTTTATAAACTCCTGAATGCACTTGTCAGCTAATTCTCCATTGTGCTGCAGTTGTGGCTGGATCCTGGTGACTGCTGCAGAACAATGGGCTTTGCACATGCCGTTGTTCGGGACACATTTTCCAGACATATGCCATTCACTGGTGGTTGTTAAATGCTCCATCCATAAACCATTATGTGCTTCTATATTGAGGTTTCTCCGCAACAGGCAGCTGTTTGACAGGGAATAAACTCCTGGGGACAGCAGCAAATCAAATTAAATATATCTCCACAGAGCTATCATAGGGGGCTGCATGGCTTGATAGGCTGCATCAAGAGCAATAAACACACACAGGAAGAGCAAACCTGAGATAAATCAAGATAGTCCAAATGAGCAAACAGGCAGACAAATCACCAGTGCCTCCACGAAAGCCATTAGGAGTTTCAGTGATGATTTCAACAGAGCCACTATTTCAGCTGTCTATCTGTGGGCACGAAGGTTTTAATCCCATAAAAGTCAGAGATTATCTAATTAGTGTTCTTTTCTCCCTCACTTTATGAACTTGGTTATGGGGACTTACACTCACTGATATGCCAATAAATAAATTCACAGAGGGAAAAAAAGAGAAGTGGAACATGGTAATAGTTCACATTTCATTCATTCTCTTTTCTAATATTTTAGATATATTCATTCTCTTTTCTAATATTTTATTCATTCTTTTTCTAATATTTATTTTCCTTCTATAAACCTGTAGCCTGGAGTTTAGTATGGGCTAAAGAAAGAAAGGGGCCTGACTGCTCCATGGAACAGAATCAAACATATATTTGCCTCAAACACTGGCTTATTCTCATTGAGAACATTTTTATAAACATGGCAATGTGAATGTTTTCTTACCTCCTACTTTTATGTGTGCATCAAAGCCCATGGAATACGGACTGGTGGAGACACACTCTGCACCAGGGAGGAAGAGAAACAGCCAAAGAGATGCCAACATAGTGAATAAATTCCTCTTAATTAATAAATTTCATCACATTAAAAATGGCCTAAGCGTAGGAGTGAGCACTTCAGGGAAAAAGTGCTCACATATCTTACTTCAATATATTTTATATCAAAAAC
This sequence comes from Gymnorhina tibicen, assembly GCA_013399875.1. Taxonomy (NCBI): domain Eukaryota; kingdom Metazoa; phylum Chordata; class Aves; order Passeriformes; family Artamidae; genus Gymnorhina; species Gymnorhina tibicen. The sequence continues at coordinate 1,474,807 of VXAZ01005267.1, read as the reverse complement.
GTGCTCTTTCAATACTCCCTTTCTCAGCCACTTGTGTCAGACTGAATAGACTCAAATCCTCAGAATTATTTCCTTCAGGAGAAGAAATGATAAATCTGTGCAGCAGCGAGAAGAGCCTTGTTCTGTTTTAAAAAGCTTTCACTCCTACATCCTTCATTCTGTTAAGGCTCCCTCTCATCTCTCACCTAGCACTGCACAGGCTCCTGCTCCAGCTGGGCAGCTGCAGTTTACAGCACCACATTTTATTGGTTTCTCTGAGTGAGCTTACCTAAATCAGATGCATATCGAGAAACAGAGAAACTCACCTATGCTGCTCTGCCTCACAGAACAATTCCTTCTCATCAAACAGAACCTGTGTTTTTCCACCGTGGATCTGCCAAGCATCCCTCCACAGGCTGCTTGGGAGAAGGTGGGGTAGAAGCAGAGGACAGCTGTCCCTAATCAGGCTAGCCTGGTATTATTTTAAAAATCAGCCTATTCAGCTCGAGAGTTCCTGCGCACCTCTGGCACCACCATACCTTGGTTAGTAACAATTTTCAGCAGGGAGAAAAACCGTCACTATTTCTTTGAGAACAAAGTTAGGAGGAACAGGTATCAGTGTGCTCAGCTGTGTGTTATTGCTCCTTCACAAAGGTGCTTTAGCACCTTATCCCCTCAGTGCTCTGCTGATGAAGCCGGGAGATAACCAGGTTCCTGTGAAAGCTGGACAAATCTGTCCTGATTTTAAGCCTCTGAAAGTCTTTGCTTGCATAGGCTCAGGGAAAATGCAATCAGACAGCCAAATTCTTTGAAGCATTTAGCTGTCCCCAGCATGCTCCATTGCTTGGCTTGCAGGGTCTAAGCAAGAATTCCCTCTCCAGCTGTGTCCCTGACACCCAGAGCAAGGTAAAGCTCTGGGAACTTCATCTGGATAGCAGCAAACTCTCTCCTGTGACACCAGTCCTGCTGCTGGTCACCAAGAGAATAAAAGGGGGCATGAGGGGGTGGGAGCCAAACCAGAGAAAAGCAGCAAAAGGAGAGTGGTGGTGTAAGATCAGCAACAGGGGCTGAAAATCACAGCTAGGATGAAGAATTTTACTGGGATATAAAGACTGGGGTAAGAGTGGCTGGGGAGCAGGAAGGGATCTGGGGTCGCAGGAGGATCAGTGAGTCAGGTGTGTCCTGAGAAGCAGGAGAGCAAATCCCATCCTGGGGTGCACAAACGCAGAATAAACAGCTGGGCAAAACCCAGGACTATTTATTGTTCAGAGAAGCTGTGGCTGCCCCTGGATCCCTGGAAGTGCCCAGGGCCAGGCTGGACGGGGCTTGGAGCACCCTGGGATAGTGGAAAGTGTCCCTGCCCATGGCAGGGGTGGAACAGGGGATTTTTAAGGTCCCTCCAAACAAAACCCACCACTCTCGCATTGCAGGGGAGGCTGTGCCATAAATAGAGCAGAGAGCTGCACATTTCGAGTATGGCATCAAAGATCTACGGTGCAAACTGTGCTTCAAACACAATCTGAAGTTTGGGTAGGACTCAAAAGATGATTATTCAAAAATCCAATTAAAACTTTATCCTTTGCCTGAAGACATCCTCTTAACTCTAACATAACTCGTTAGGAGAACTTTACTTGCAGTAAAAATATGAAATTTCAAGGCCATCTTGTCAGGAGAATATTCTCTGAAAAAAACCCACAACAACATTTATTTTAAAAATTTAAGCAAACATACTTTAAATATTTAAATTGCATTTTAAATGCCATTCTGGAACATGAAGTCTATCTAAGTGTATTCTTAGATACAGACTGTAATAACGTCATGATTTTTTCCCTATTTAGAGTTCTGGCATCATTTCCTTTTCTTTTGTAATTAAGCAGAAACAACATGTGTCATTTTAATTCTCAATTTTCCCTTTCTCCACCACTCTCCTCAACACTCCCTCAATTCTCACTCTGGTTAAGACTCAGTAAATAATTCCAGTCTAATCCCCAGTAGTTGGGTTAATGAGTTCTCTGATTTAAAAGTCACATTTAGCAGAGAATTTCACAAATCTGTTTCAGTAAATGAGTTACTTTAATTTTCCTTTGTACTTCTCATTCTTTAAAAAGAAAAAAGACCTAATAGTTTAAACAACTTAGTAAAAATTACTTTTTTTGCTTGCCATTTCTTAAAAATGGAAACAGAATTATATCTTATTTCCCCACAATCTGACCCGATACTGCCTAATTTATCTCATTCAGCTACAGCTGCAGGTGCTCCCTTCCAGAGATTATAACTGTTAATTCTGCCCACAATTACGAAATGATAAAGAGGATATTGATTAGTATTACACATAATATAAAAATGCCATACAGCCTCCTGGTTTTCAATATTGAGCTGTTGCAGCAAGCTAATGCATCCTGCAGGCAATTATGGCATCTCCAGGAATAGCCACATGGAGAAAGGAACGCAGCTCCTTTGGAAAAAACACAGAAATCTGCATTTGCACATGTTCATTACAGCCCTGGCAGCAGAGACATCTCGGGCTTGCTTTTGTCACTGTGACAAAACAATCAAGGCAGCCCAAATCCCACTTTTTAAGGAAACAAATCTCCCATGGACTTCGACAATGGCAGCGCTGGAACGAAACCAGCAGATTGCGGCATTTCGCAAACCAGATTAACGGGGAATTTCTGAGCCTCCCTTGGAGCAGTCTGCAGGGACAGCAGCCTCTGGAGCTGATACCAGGCTGCTGATAGCGAGGAGCTGGCTGGAATGCCAGGAACTGTTCTGGCAGCCGAGGGAATCAGGAGACCCTCAGGGATCCCAGGCTCTTCCCAGGAGGGGCAGCTGATGAGGAGCTGAGTCCAATGAAGCCAATGGACCCTGGCAGCGTCACGAGTGCGAGAGCTGCCCTCCCCTGCAGGGCGTGCCAGGTGGGGAACAGCTCCCAGGCACTGCCACAACCCCCACTGGGGAATCAGGGACTGGGAGACACAACCCCACACCGAGCTGTCCTCTGGCTCCCAGCCGCAATCTCAGAGTGAGCTTTAATAACTTACCCAGCGTGTCAGGTTACATCTCGCTGTGTCTCAGCCTTCCCCACTCCTGCTAGATGTATGAGTATACTTTAATTTATTAGATATAAGTGGCAAAAAGTATTTTTTTTTTTTTTTCTGAACAGTTTTGGGTATCCACAGTAAAACCCAAAACTTAAGACTGACTACAAAATAAATTGAATATAACCCACTTATGCTATGTTAATTCCCTAACTATAAGCATTCAGCTTTCCCCATAAGCTGTGGTTGATGCCTTGATGGAAGATTTGTGGCAGCTGCATGTGGAAAACTACCAAGCAGCAGACAGTCAGTTGGGTAACAGCTGGAACACACCCGGACAGGCTCATGACATCCCTTTTGGTCCATTTATCAGTCCTTTTTTGAAGACAGCTACTAAACGCTGATGAACATTTATATGACACCCCCAGTGGCTGACACCTTTGCTTAAGAAAGGTTTGGGTTCAAATTTCTTGAAAAATTCAAATGCTTTGGAAGCAGTAAAAAGACCAGACAATAAATGTGATGGCTCATTCCTTACTTTCTAAAGAAAACAATGCTAAAAGTGTTTTAACTGCTCCTGGCATGCCGAGCCTAACCCTGATCCCTCCTTCCCAGGGGAGTTTCCTTACCAAGAAGAATCACACTGCCCTTACCTTACTGTATCTTTACTAGACCTCTGTACCCCTTTTCCCAGGGAGGAATTCCCACGTTTTGTAGCTCATGACAGTCAATAACTAAAATAAACTTCAGAGATACACATGGAAGGTTTGTTTGCTTCAAGAAGCACCCACTCCTTTCCTTTAGCAGGGCTCTGTGATGGCTCGGCACCTGCAAACAAACTGAAAACTGAACGTCCCCCAGCCAAGCACCTCTCATTGCTCATGCAGGGCTCGTCTCAGAGCACAGATCCCACCCAACCCCACACAACTGGCACAAAGGGAGGCCCCGCTCCTGTGACAAGAAAAACGGCCTAAGTTGATCATAAACAAGCCTAAGTGACAAAGTAACATAATTTCTATTGATTTGCTTTCAAAGGCAGGATGCAGCTGTGAAACTGAGATGTTTTTCTATGCAGCCCCTTCCAGCACAGCAGCTCCCACTGCTCGAAAGCAGCCTCCCCTTTCTCCTTCTCCACACACAGTCACAGAGGGTGTTCTTTCACACCCTCTGCTCCTCAGAAATGGCACTGCAGTGGCACTCACTGACAGGGACAGAAAGGAATTGGACTTCTCTCTTCTTTCTGTGTTGTGAAGACTCCCTCTGACAGAGTACAATCCTCTCCAGGGACAGTTATTGTCCCGGTAAGTAGCGCAGATGGTGAATATTTATTTTTTTTCTCCTCAGCATCTTTCATGCTAAAATCTCTCTTTAGTAGCAAGCTGGAAAGTCCAACAGAAAGACAAAATCAATGGCCAGTGAAAGAAAACTAACAGCACTTAAGAGCTGATAGCTTTTATGGGCAGCCTGTCCCACCTTCATCTTCGAATGATCCTTTTGCACTGGCGTTGGTGCTGTGATTCTGACACAGCGCTCCCTGCAGGAGCTCTGCCTCACATTGCTAACTTATCAATATAACAGATGATGGGACCTCGGAAAGCACAACACAGCCAATAACCACAACCATCACAACTGCTGCAAAGGAAACAACTCTGCAGGTGCTGCGGCTCTGATGGAGACCAGATGCCACGTAACAAATGCACCCGTCCACAAGAGCTCCAGGAAGAGGCTGCTACAGCTTTGTCTGCAATCTCCTTCTCAGCCCCACATCACAGCTCCTGGGAATACCAGCAAATTAAACTGCCTGCTAATGCAGGGGTGGCTGGATAATTCAACATCCAGAGACACGTGGCACCTGCACGGGGTGACAGGGACAGACCTGATCATGACATGCCAAAGCACACGGGTCAGCAGCTGAGAAACCAGTCCTGGAACCACAGGGTGCAGCTGTGAATTTGTTTGCCGTGCCCAAATGCCAGCACCCATCTTGCTGATTTGAAGATTGGTAGGAATAAAAAAAGAGAGAAGCCTGCTTCTCTCACTGCTTCCCGTGAGCTGAGGGCAGAGCTCTTTCTGTGTGAGATCTACACAGGCTGAGGTCTGGGAAATAACTGAAGTGTTAACGAAGCATTAGCAGCTTTGCTTTTCCTTCCTCATAAGCTACTACCACTTCACATCACTGAACCAATTCTCATACAATTGTCTGGGGCTCCAAGTGGAAAAAACTCATTATCCTTCGAGTCCAGCTGTTAAGAATATGGGATTATGTTGTATTTCCATCTGCAATACAGCAGAAGTGTTAGCTCTTTTTGAACTATGGCCAGGAAGATGCACATTTAATTGCCCTCACAGCTCCTCCTGCTTCAAAATAAAGCCATCTTTCAAAACCATTGCATTTTCAGAACTCTCTCACTTAAAGTAAGTGACCTGGTTTCCTCAAACTTGAAAGAGTTTAACAAGGAGAGTTCTCTTGCTCTATTCCTGCCAGCCAAGAATGGCTTGTACGTGTTTATACAAGCAGCTAACCTTGAAACCTGAATTCTAAGGCAGTTCAGAAAGATTAGAAAGCCCAACAAGAGAATGGAGCCATCCCCTGATCACTGTTAAACACAGGAGTGTCCTGTAGTAACTGTGTGGTGGAAGTGTCTGTTTTCATACACAAGCAGATGCTCTGTTGTAATACTCACTTCTGATTCCTCTGTGTAATTCTTCTCCTGAAAACAGGACTGGAATTTGACCAGACACTGAATAAATGAGAAATTACAAACCAGCAAGAAATTCTGTTAATTCTGCTGTGGTGAAACTGTTATCAAGCAGGGTCACTAAGGGAAGGAGAGATGCTAAAATCCACAAGCCATGATTTACTGAGAAAGTTTGTTTTATTGGTTTATAAATCACACCTACCTCTTTATTAAAAAAGCTCTTTATCAACTTAAAACATTACCAGAGCTAAAGTATAATATATATATTTAGAAACTTCTCAACTGATTCCCAAGCAGCAGTGTGGCTTGTTCCCCTCTCCTATTTGAACACTTTCTTATTGCTCATTATATTTTAGCAGCCAAAGAATGCAAATACAACGTAACATACCTGCTGTACTGAGATCCTGATTTTTCAACATGAATGCAAGGCTTTTCCATGCTCCAGCAAAGCAAGGATTCAGTGAGTTTTAGTGTGTTTGAAAAAGGAAAATACCAGCAAGTTTTACATGAGATTTTTCTGAGGGTGCAAAAGACAGATATTGTAGAAATAAAACTGTAGATTGCTGTTTTGATAATATATTTGACCCAAAAATTACCTTTATTCCAGGTGCTTTGGTTCTGAACAATCTATAGCAGCAATTTGACAGCGAAGTGCAGCTCCTTTCAAAGACAGCTTATACAATTTATTACCAACAGAATAATGCTGGCTCAGGTACCTTCCATTCAAGTTACCCCTGGGTTGTAACTGATTTAAGAGGATTTTATTCTTCCTTAACACAAACCCCCAACCAGAGGTGACTCAATCAGGTTTTGAGTACACGGCCACGTGAGAAGACCCTGATAACCCAGGCAGCTCCGAGTACATCTGTCCTACAAGGTACATTCTGATTGGAGTAAAGACACTGCAGATTACCGCAGCTCTTTACGGGGAGGAACATTCATTCTTAGCATCCAGCAGATCTGATCACAGCTTGCTGTTCTGCTGGAACTGGGACACCAAGGCCAGCACCTGCTCGGAGGCTCGGACCTGCTTGGAGCCCAGGTACAGGGCGCTGTTGGAGGCTGTCTCCTCCAGGAAGTACCTGTAGTTGACCATCATGCCACAGGAGGCCCCGATGCCCCGCGGGCTCGTGTCCCCCATCCAGTTTATCCTCCACAGCACCGAGCCGTTCTGCAGGTGGAAATTGGCCACGGGGTTGAGGGCGTAGCCTCGGTGCTTCTCCCCGTACAGATACCAGGCACAGAGTCTCATCAGCGGGGGATGCAGCACCTGAATCAGCTTTTCTGACCTCACCCACTCGTTGGTGTTCAAGAGTTTCTTTAGTGTTTCGGTGGTGGAGTCTCCTGTGATCTCACAGATTTCCTGCCACTCGGATTCTGTAAAAAGTTCATTCTTTCCCTGTTCCTTTGTCTGGGAGGAGAGGAGACCAACGAGCCATTTTGTGAATCCTGGGATAGGTGAAAGCGTGGAAAAAGCTTTTATCTGAGGAAGTTCTTTCTGTAGACAAAAGGAGAGGAAAAAAAGATCATGAGTTTGGTCACAATTGACACAGAGAAGTTTGAGTGGAAGGGCAGCTGATGGCCTTTGCTTTATGGCAGGTGGAGACCAGGGATTCTGAGAAGGAGCTGATACATATGGACACAAAAATGGTAAAATATCCCCCTGGCAGTAATAGGTTGGTGATGAGAAGGCACTGGGAGCACCCAGAAAATTTTAACACTGCCTGAATGACATTCCTCACACACCATCTCTATAAAAGTACTTATGCAGTGCTTACTACCACTGGGTTCTGCTGGTATCATTTTATAGGCAGAAATAAACAAATAGAATCACAGGCCATAAAGAAGTGATTCTGAAGGGAATATTTTTAAAAACAGACATACAAGTTTCGAAAACCATTTAAATACTATTTATTTTTCATCTATAACTATCTTTTTTTTTACATCAAGGACAGTTTATATTTCAGTCTATTGTAAAATCATGAGGTACTATTTGTAGATTTTTATGGAAAGAAGTACTTCCTGAAGTTTTGAATGAAGTTCTTTATACAGGCCAGCTACCTTTCATGATATTCCCTAAACCAGCAAGAAATACAGTGTGTGAATGTTTTTTTTTACTGCAAGTATAACACTAGTTTTAACCAAGTAAAATTTCTTCTCTACTCCTACTAATTTCTGATTAAACCCTGCTAGCTATGAAATCATGTAAAGCAAAAGATACATAAGGAAAACTGTGCTAGTTTTGGGGCACACTAGTGTGAAGAATAACCTCACTTGGAATTAACACAAAATACATCAGGCAACCCTGCTGGAGGAGTGGGGGGCAAAGGAACAGAGGGAAGACAGAGCTGAGCTGAAACCACCCCAGTGTTGGTTTAATTACTGTTCCAACAGGAAGAAGTGGTAAGAACCAAGACATTCATCAACATTACAGAAGCATCTTAATGTCAGCAGAAAATTGTCTTTAAAAGACTACAAATGGCACTTTTTCTACCTCGAGGATTACCGAGGTAACCATTAAAAAGCCATCAGGGCTCAGATGGTGCTGCCAGGTTGTGTGAGCTGCAGCTCCTCGCTGCTGCTGAGCTCCGCACAGCTGCCATCTGCAGCCTGCTCCGGGGGGGTGCAGAGGCCAGGGAATGCTGGGGCCAAGCACCATCTCTAATATTCACAACACCTTTTCCCTTCCCGCAGGAGCTTCCCGAGCGTGTCCCTGCAGTCCTGAGCCTTCCAGCACCGAGACGCACAGCCAGCTGGGCAGTTTGGTGACTTGCAGCTGGATCACCTGCACGAAGTCCCTGGCTGCCCTGAGCTGAAGTTCTTTGACTGTTACAGAGATGTGTCAGCCTAAGAATTCTTCTTTTGGGACCAGGCAGGGACAACAAAAGCACAAGTTACAAAGAAACAGCTGAACAGGAAAAGCAGATCAAGTTACAAACAAACACCTCATTTCATGTGCTTAGAGAACCAGATATAGAAAACAAAGCAAATTATTTCCTAAGAACACTCGTTTCTGTATCTTATGGAACAAAACACCATTTTAATGCGTGTTTTTACAGCTCCCTGGAGATCCTGACTGGGTCATGCTCACAACTGCTACAACTACCACACTCGGACAGTGAAATTCTAGTAAAGAAGTAGAAACCAGTAAAGTAGAAACTTTTTCCAAGTTTCCACTGAAGGACATGATGATATTTCATTTTTAAGAGTAATTCCAAAGCTGATGTCTTTAATCTGATCTGTGAAATCCAACTATCAGGCTTCCTTGCAAGTGCATTTCATAAAATAAAAAAAGTTCCTTTACAACCATCTTTTACACCTCTTTGTACAATTTTAGGGAATACATTTATAAAACAAAATAGTTTATTAGGGTTGTGCTCTTATGCAGACCATGGCTACAAGAAGCACAGATACAGAAAGGAAGTTTTAATTAAAATTATGTTTCTTGGAGTAGACACCATTCAGACTCGTTAGAAAAGTCTTCCCTTTGCTTTTGAAAAAGAGCAATGACAAAGTAAATTTAAAAAAAATATATCTGGAGGCAAAGAAAAGGAAAAATGAGAACAGAACAAAGCAATTCCACAGAATTCAAACATCTTTCCTTCCCAACCCCACACTGAATACTTCCCCATGGACATAAGGACTATTTATCCAGAAATCAATTCAAAATAATTTTATAAAATTTGAATACAAACGCACTCAGTAAATCTTCCTTTGGTCACCTCTCATCCGCCCCCTTACTGTGCTTCTCAATCAAGCAGCTCATCTAATCAGCACATCTGGAATCCACTTCTCTTTAAAGCAGCAGCATCTTAATTAGTGCAGCAGAGGAGGAGGACTGTGCTCAGGTGCCCCCTTTTCAGTGACACTTCCCTTGACTCAGCACTGCTACCACAGACCCAGGGATGTGCTGGACAAGGAGGAGGGACAAAGATAGCACAGAAGTGAATTTTTAAAGGTCACTAGAAAAATATTTCAACGTATTTGCTCCTGGGCAAAAATCTGATGGCTTCTGGTTTTGCCAGTCAGTGAGAGCAGCATCACTTCCACCTTCACTCCTGCAGCAGTGCAGAGCTGAGCAGAGCTGGCTCTGCTGCGCCTGGACACGGCTGAGCTGCTGAGACACTTGGCTGTCACATAATGTGACCTTCTGCATGTCAGCTCTTGCTGTGGTGGATGAATCTCTGCCCAGAAGGGAGGCCACAGCTCCCTTCTGAAGATTCAATGACCCAGGACCCTCCTGCCTGTCCACACAATAATGATGGATGAGAACTCAGCAACTGCCTGCGCTGGGAGGGACCCGCAGATGCACCTCGGGGCACAGAAACAAACCCATCATTGTAATGAGAAGTGCCCTTCCCATGTCACATCCTCCAGCAGCAGCCAGCTCCCCTCAAACAGCCTGCAACTCAAAATGGGGGTGCATTCTTCTGGGTCTTTATTCCTGTTGCAGGCTCTTTAGTCCCTAACACAGAGAGCACAAGAGAGAGGAATAAATGGGGAAAAGTTTTCAAATTAATGACCTATCATGAGAAATCCAAGTGCTGCTGGAGGGAGTAAAGATGTTACTGTTGTGCAGTGGGGATGAAAAGAGAAAAGGAAAAAAACAAAAGTTTTTAGAGGCTATTTCCTCCAGACAAGGATTTGAGGAATACACAATGTGCTTCTTTTTGACCCGAGGGTGGGATTACACTCCTTAAAGGTTTTCCTTTTTTTTCTTAACTGTATTACTATTCCTATAAAAGACAGTGCCTTTGAGAACACACTGCTTAGGTCTCTTGTAGGGTTAAAACCTGAGAGGGGAAGAAGGAAGGTGGTGGTGAAATTTGAGCAGCAGAAATTCTTCTTTCAGGTAAAAGGGAAAAGGCCGCTCAGCACCAAGGCAAGTCTGGAACTCCTGTGCACCATCTCTGCCAAGGAGGCAGTGTTTGAAAATCCTGGTTTGCTACTGAACAGAGCTAACACGGTTTGCACGCAGGAGCTGAGCTGTGTCTATTGCTTCCATAGGGTAACAATTCCAATCTCATCTCCCAGCCAGCAGAGCCCGAGGGCGCCTGTGCACCACCCGCGATGACAAAAGGGAGAATGAATTACTTCTTCCCCTGTCTGTGTGGCAATAACAACCAGTGCAAAGTTCCTAATTAAATAACTGACACTGATTCCTGGGAATGCTGACTGCTCCTTGTTTATCACCACTTTCAGGAGTGACCTGTTCACCAAGACAGCCCCAAATACTTCACAGGAGGTTAGCAGCTCTTACTCTATTAAAAACACAAAATGGGAAATTGTGGGGTTTTTTACTTCTTAGGACAGATAAGACATGGGAAAGTGACCCCATTTTGAAGCTACAGTACGAACTACTGCAGATCTGATAAAAGCTTTATTTAGAAGCTTATCTGAGGCAGCCATTTCTCGTGGAAAAATGAATAAATCCACTGGAGTGAGCACATTTATGTTTTGCTAAATTGATGTGCTGGTTTCTAAGGCTATTGGTGGAGATCCATTAATGTTTACTTTCCTGTCAGAAACCCACACACCATTAAGAAACAGCTGCTAACTTTTGTTCGGGGTAGATTTCTGTGTTTGATTGTTGCTTTTTGTTGTTGTTTTCTTTTTTCTTTCCTTGCAGAAGAGCACAGATTTCTCCCATTATCCATATCTCATCTGAAACTGTCTTGCACTCTGAAAGCTGCAGTCCAAGGTCACATTTTTCATCAATGAAATCAAAGCCTGTTTTGGAAATTATGATCTCCCCAGGTCACCTAGATCAAATTAAGGTAGCAATTATCAACAGCCCAAGCAGAAAGCTAAAATCTGCCACCAATTGTTGAGCATTCTATTGAGTCACACAGCAGCTATCAGTTTTCTCCTTCTAATGCCACAGGCTATAAAATCCTAAGCAGTTTTCTCAAAGGCTTCACCACAGCTATCTGTGTCTGTCATCTGGTGACTGAATTGCCATGATGTACCTTCTGCAGAGCTACAGACTGTTTAGAGTGGCTATAAACACATTGTGAATTAAATGGCTGGCTAATGAGAAATCCATCCGCCTCCTCGTTCACCAGCACCTATCAGCTTGCTAGAAATGATCTGCCTGCACTCAATTTGGGGTTTGTTTGGTTTTTTGTAGTTGTTGGAAATAGTTTCAAAATCCAATTCATTTCTGGGGACAACACAAGCTTGAATTTCAGAATTACAGAGATCATTTTTGTTGCCTGCTCCCTGCTTTATATACATTAATATAAACAAGAGACTGCACGGAACGCCTGCACAGCCTATTCCCAGATTTGCACAGGGAGAACTGGGATCAAAGTGGTATCAATGGCCTAATGAATTCATCCCCAAATAATCCCAACAGGATATGCTCAGACATCAACAGAAGCCTGTACACAAACCCCTTCTAGATTGTCTGTGTAGCAAACTTTTGTCAAGAAAGTGCCAAAAAAAGAATGATCTGCTCCTGAGAGCAGCACAGTTTCTCCCAGGATGCCCTTTGTAGGTGACACCAGGTCCAAATCTGATCTCCAGAATAACCTCCCTTTACCCAATTATACAGAACACCTCCTGTGGCAAATGCCAAATCTTAATGTCCAGGTAGAGATTAAGGATTCCAGCTGCAAACTGTGCACGTAGAAGGAGAGGAAACTGAGGACCCATTTCTGTGCCTCAATTTTATCCATCCTCCATCTGCTTAAATTAGAGACCCAAAAGCAGTGGCCATTAACTTGCACACAGTGCCTCAAACTAACACTGCTCAGCACTGGTGTGTGTAATCCTCACCAGTTTTCCCAACAATCCTAAGAAAAACCCATTTGCAAGGAATACTTTCAGGAGGGAATGAGTGCTTGGCATTCTTTGAAGGTGAAAAGCGCTGCCCTACACGTGCTCATGTTTAGCAGAGTATGTGACCAGTTCAGGCAAATTAGCAAAAATTTGCTAAAAATTTGCTAAAAAAGAGAAGATTTCTAAAAAATTAAATTCTATTTAAATTGTGCATTGATGAGATTTTAAGGATTATGGTACTAACTGAATTTATAACCATAATTTTCTACTTTAGATACCTGCTAGATTTTTGAAATCCTGTCAGATGAAGGCTTCAGTGCAGAGGGGTTCTTAGCACCCTCCTAACTTTGTGCACATCTTTTCCTGGCCTAATGATACACATTCATGACAGGTCCAATTTGGAGTTTTCCTCATGAAGAATGACAGCTGGGATTTCAGTTTGGAGGTTACAGTGGCACTTACAAGTAGAAGTGTCAGAGCAGGTTACACTCAGGTAAAAGTCAGGTAAGGGATTTTTACTGGGGGATAAAAGAAGTTTTAAGAGTTTGCAGCACCTTGGGACAACACAAGTCAAACAGAATTCTGCAGATCAAACAGATGCCCACAAAAGTTAACTAAAATCGCAAGTTATAAAAGTGTATTAATCATCAAATTTTAAAAAATGAGAAACAAAATCCTCAACCCTTTCAAATGCTCTGCTCTTCCCAAGGCATTTTATTACCAGTTAAATTAAAGAGTCTCAGCTTCTGTAACCTGGAACACCTGGTGATTTAGAGGCACTTGAAAAAAAGATTTGTTTATTGCAAAGCCATGCAAAGGTGATATAAAAAATCCTCTTCCTATCAGAGACCTCACCCATCTATTTTTACAAAGGCTGCTGGATGCTGGCTTAATGAGATGTAATTTTTGACCCAGGGCTTTTTTGCTGAGGCTGTATTGTTTCAGCTGCTGTCACCAAGTCCACTCAGCACTCCTGCTGCACCATTTGTCCCTCCTGCTCCAAAGAATTATGTCCAACCTGAACAGAGACAACCTTGGGAAGTCCTCTGCTCACACTTGACCAGAGAGAAAGAGAGCACATGTGTGCAATTAATCCACAGAAAAAGGACTTCCAGAATTTTGGGAGCCAGGCAAAACAGGCTGCCAAGAGTATTTACTCATTGCATGCCCTGCCTCTGCCCTGAACAATCCTGACTTTGTAGAAATTCCACACTGAAAGTATTTTGAAGCTGAAATACAGAGGGCTTCTCTCTGAGGGGTGAAGTCCACTGAGATGGGAGGCACAAGGATTGCAGCTGAAGCTGAATGAGGACGCCTTGTAGAAGAGCATCAAATAATTCTGGGAACAGCAGGACAGTGATTTAGGGTCACTTCATGGAGGTACAATATGCAGTGGGAGATGGTACTTGCACCATTCAAAACAACAATTCGAGGACAATACTTGGAATAAAGGTGGAGAAAGAGTGAAGGAGTGGGAAGAACAGGAAAGAGAAAAATATTAACAACATCAAAGAGTAAAGAAAAAACTATTAGAGAGCCACATCCACAATGCATAAATATTCCTGGATTATCCTTTCTATCTTCTCTAACCCTACAGTGGTTCCATTCCAAACAGGAATGGTGTAGAGGCAATGCATGGAGGTTTTTGTACCTTTGGATCCTTTAGACTATGGATAAACACCTCAGTCCACGTCCAATTTCCACATTACAATTTCCTACCAGCACGTTTTTCACAACAGCTTTAAGCAGTGTAGGAAATCTGAGTAGGGAGGAAGGTCTCCACCTTTGGCATTGCATGGAAAGCACTCAGTTTTCAGTATTAAAGAAGCTGTTTAAGACTGAGGCATTAATTTTATGATAAAATATATTTAAAGGCATCTCAGCAAAGGGTTTCCTGTGATAAAGAGGGGCTGGATTTTCCAACACTGAAATGTAAGAACTTTGCTCTAAGTATAAATACAAAACACACCCTTCTGCTGGACACACCAAATTTTAAAACTTGCATTAGGTTACCTAAATATGATGTGTCTGTTTGCCTTTTTAACTCACAACTTTGCTGGTGTTGTAAGCAATTAGTGATGGACAGATACAATGTCAATAGGGTTATTTTATGAGAGCAATTCAATTATCCAGAAATTATTTTTCAGATGTGAAAGCAGATAACTGCATGAATTTATTCCAATTTCCCCTCAGTCAAGATCAGACAGATGGCAGAGCTTAATTACACCTGGACTACTGCACTTTCAACAATTAATCTAAAAGCCATTCCAAAAGCAAGAAGCAACAAAATTCAGCCAAAATATCTAATAAAATAAAATAAAATAAAACTTCAGGGCAGCCAGCTATGATTCAGCAATTACATAACCTATCACTTTCTGGCAGCAGAAGTTTGGAGCATCCAATTTTAAGTTATTTTTGTGAGTAGAACTGAAGTTCTAAATCACAGACAGTTTTCCAGACATCATTACTAATCCATATGTGAAACAATGAATATAAACACAAGTGGTGATCATTACTTTTAAGTGGCAGCTTTGTCAGCAATTTAAGTAGTAAAGACTATTAAGTAAAACAATGTGCTCAGGGCAGGAATGTGACTGTCTCTTTTCACACCACTCTGTAAATGAATTTTCCTTCCTCTCTCCAGTTGCTTAGAAGAAGTTTCTACAAGTACTAAAGCTATTAACAATAATCCCTTAGCATGCAATGATATTATCTAAATTCAGAGAACTGACTGGCAGAAAGTAAAATGATTATTTTGCCTTTTAAGACATTTTCTTTACTATACTGCAAGCCATGCCTGGGCAAAGAAATCTCTCTCCTTTTTATTTTTCTAAATAGATGTATTCAGGGCATGCATGCACACTGCATAAATAACCAGTGGCAATTCAATATAACAAACAAAACAATGAACGAATTAATGAACAGCAAGTACTTCTGCTCCTGGAGCAGCTGTAAAATTTTGGAAAAGGCACTGTCAGGTACTTTGAAGAGAGAATATATTGATCACACTCTTCCCACACAACTGAGAGGCAACAGTGAATCACATCGGAGCCCACACTGCAGAATCCAGCTGTGCCAAAGCCACCTTCAACAGAAACGTTCTCATTTCACTTCAGGCAACCCACCCAAGGAATTCACACAGAACACATCAGCTGTGGAACAGAATCTACATCTGGCATCCATCAACCAAGAGCAGGAGGTGTTCTTCCACCTCTCCACATCTCCAAAGGCTGCTCTGGGAAGGTTCCCGGTGTAGGGGAAGCCCCAGCAGCTCCTGACCAGAGCAGTGACACCCGCTGGGGACTAAACCATGCTGGGCAAACAGAACCTGAGGCCCCCCTGCCACACCCACCTGCAGCTCTTTGACAACTCTTTTGATGAGGTGAGTCCCGAGTTCCACCCCCTGCAGGCCCTGCTGAGTCAAACTGATGGAGTAGAAAATTGCTGTTGTGATTTTGTCTGCGTCTTCTGTCTCTAAAGGCGGCACTTCTTTCACTATGGTCTGGGAAAAAATGGATTAAAAATTAAAAGAAGTTAATATTAGTTGTTGTCATCATTATGGGGAGGAGGTCTTTCTTTTTAACTTTTAAATGTTTTAACACTTTTCCCCACTGTTTTATTCATTAACAATAAAAAATCTAATGAAAAAGTAGAAAGAGCTGCTTATTCATCAGTAAGCTCAGGTAAAAATTGTAACATGGTTTAAAGTTTCCAGAAGTAATTGCAACCACTTTGAAATTTTAATCTCATTTTCTCTAAATACTTCTTTTCTTACTCTTCTTGCTCTCGAGCAAAACCCCAAAATTTCAATTTACATAATACACAAGACAGACAAAATATCCCTGCAATTTTTACATGCCAATTCTCTCATCTCTTAGAAGATGAAACAAAAGCAAATATTGCCACGTTATACGGAATTGTGGATTTTTAAATAAGCACACTGCCATCTGAGTACGTTGCTGTGTACTAAATGCATCAGTGGCTGTACCTGGATGCTGCTGGAGATGTCACTGGTTAGTGCCACGTGCAGGACTATCAATGGCTCTCCTGGGATTGCACAGTGAGAAAAGAAGTAGCATCTTCTGTAGGCCCCAACTCGACGCTTCATATCAACCCAGTTTCTGACAGGGTGCACAGCTTCAGAACTCAAGGAGGAAATTTTAAAAATTATTATTATTATTATTATTATTATTATTATTATTATTATNTATTATTATTATTACTACTACTACTACTACTACTACATTTTAAAATAGAGGTCAGCTGCCCTACAAGCTCAGCACTTTTCCCACTGATGTCAGTGACAAAACTCCCCAATCAAAAAAGGAGCATCAGGCTGTAAGTGAATAACTTCAAACTGTCAGCAAGCTGTGACAAAGTGGATGGTAAAGGAATATTGCACACCCACTCAGTAGTGTGCTTGCCAAATTACCTTTAAGATTAATTAAATATTAGTAATTGTTTTTATTTAGAAAATGTAGCTTGTACAAGATCTCTTTGCCTCATCAATACTTAAGTCACGTACTTTCAGAACATTCTAGAGACTATTTTTCTTCAAGATTTTATACACCAAGGTGGCCCACAACATAACTCGCTTTCATTTTCAACTTCATCACAACTTTGACTATTTGACAGAAATTCAGAAATAGATGTTGTAGATTCAGAAATCAATGTTGTAGAGCACACTGTATAAAAACCAAGGTGCTCTCTTCACATGTAATTTACAAGTGATCCTGTGCACCTCACCAGCTCCAGACAGAACTGCAGCACCTCTGGGAATGTGGGAAGAGTAACTGAGAAAGTTGGAAGAAAAGGCAGCAGTCTACCAGTGCAGTGTGGGAGCTGCAGGATCAAATTATGGTACAACTGATCCCCTTTAATGTTTACTTCAATCAGTTTTTCAAATCGGGCTCTACAGTGTGCTAATGCAAATATTTCATAATTATACTTTGCCTTCAGTTCAGAAAAGCAGAGTCTTGAAAACAGTGGATCTCTGCAGTCTTCAAGCATTTCATCAGCTCTTCATCGAGGAATCTTCCCAGCCTTTAGCACTTACTCACTAATTTTCTGGAGTACTTCACAAGGTGATTGCCACGTGACCCGTTCCAAGTTGAGGAATCCTGTGGAGAACCACTCTGAGAGCATGTTCTTGAGAACTCCATTCATTTCCTGCAAACAGAACAACCATGGAATTACCTGCTAAATTAGCCAGGCAGAACATAGGAGTGTGAGTAAAGATAACCTTGATTGACTCCAACTACAAGACTTCGAGCTTAAAGGAGAAGGTACAAATCTGTTTGAGATTAACGATGTAATAGTCCAGGACTAAACCAAGGAAAATCCTTCAAGGGACTGCCGATAGTGCAGGCAGGGACAAGGAAGGTAAGACAAAACACTGTGGACAAAAAGCAGACAATGGGTACAAGGTTTTGAGCAGTCTTGACCACAAGGCTGCAGTTGCACAGCAGCTCAGATTTAAATACCATGAAAATATCTTTCAACAGGGTGCAGACAGAATTTTTCTTCTCTAAAAACATGAAAAGTTTTGAGCAAGTAAAATAAAAACCAGCAGCATAAGACAATAGAACTGAAAAATCAAACCAGCTTTGGAACAGTATGAGAGATGAAACCCAACTGTAATGTTAAATCCTTTCAGAAACATTCATTGTAAGTGATCTTTATATTCCCTACCAGTTTCCTGCTGCCTGTATTATTAAAGATTTCCCGTCTAAATTTATTTGAATTTAACAAGTATTCTTGAACACAGCACAGCGTGAACATCCCTAAAAGAGATTCCAGAGCTTGTTTTTCTTTCTTCCCTTTGCCTTGTACACAGGACACAGTGTGATACCAGCACCAACTTACCAACAGCCTGATCAGAAACATGAGTTTTACCTGAAACTAACTTAATAACCATTTACGTCAACAAAAACTCTTCATCTTATATTCAAACCCTTATTAAATAGCTACTGCTGCACATAAAAGAGATAAAAATTAAGCTCTAACGTACTTTAGCTTGCTACGTTAAAAAAGAAAACAACTGGAAAAAACATACAAATCTAATCAGAAAACACCTAAAACATTTTTCTTAAGTTCAGATGTAGTCTCAGGACTGTCACAAAAAGCAAAAATATTTCCTATTATCACCTAACCATGATGAAAACTGCAGTTACTTGTCAAGACACACATCAAAGAAGGTTTCTGCTGGCCAAAGTAACTGCTACAAGTATTCCAAGACTGAATAAACAGATGGGTTTATTCCTCAACATACTAGAAAAACTAAAATTTTCAAACCAAGAAGAAACATTCATCTGCATACAACAATTCTGTCATGTATGACTTTTTTTTTCAATACCTTTTTCCTAAACAAATATATTCTGATTGGTTTGTTTTTTCTGACTTTAAGGTACCTCCCTTGTGAATCCTTCTTTCTGCACAGCTCTGAAGTTTTTAGATAATAACCATAAATCACTTTGGTCAAATATCCCCTGGTGTAGTGAGAGTTTCCAGGCATTCCGGGATTGTTCGGCTTGTTTCCTTTTGTAGGGGCACAGTGTAAACCAGAAAAATGAGCTGGAGCTGTCAGATGTGGGGGCAAAGGAACAGGTTCTTACGGCTCTCTTGTCATCCACGTGCGTTTTGAACAGCATTTCAGCTGCAGTCCAGCATGCAGAGGGGAAACTGCACGGCTGCACTGCTGCTGGCAGCATTTTGACATTCTGCTCTGCATCTCCTGGCAGTAACAAGGCTCAGACAGCACGGACTGACACGGGAAAGGGCCAGTGATCCTGCACGGAAACCGAAAGAGTGGGAAGCATTGGAGTTTTGCTCCTCTGAAGGTTCAGCAAACGTGCTCCACATGGACACAGGGATGCCAGTGGAACTGAGGGCTGTTTTCATGACAGGGCTACTGCAGCTCCAGGGTGCAGCTGGAGAAAAGCCGTGCAGCTGTAACCAAAGAGGCAAGTGAGACAGATGTGCTTTCAGTAAAGACTTGGGGAGAGAGGAATATTGTTTCTGAGGAATTACAACTCAAACAAACTGTCAGCTGCAAATAATAAAAGTTTTTTAAAACAACAGGGCACTGTGCAGGAATCTGAATGGCTCCTTGTGGAAGGGACCTGCCACCACCATCAAGTCCAACCCCACCTGGGCATGGAGCAGCAGGACACGGGGGAATGGCCTTGAGCTGAAGGAGGGCAGCTTTACACCGCATCTGAGGGAGAAATTCTTCCCTGTGAGGGTGCTGAGGCCCTGGCAGAGGTTCCCCAGAGAGGCTGTGGACTCCCCATCCCTGGAAGTGCCCAAGGCCAGGTTGGATGGGGCTTGGAGCACCCTGGGATATTCAAAGGTGTTCCTGCCATGGCAGAGGGTGGGATGGGATGGGCTTTAAGGTCCTTTCCAACCCAAACCAGTCTGGGATTCCACGATTCTGTGCTGACAGACTTTTCAGTGCAGAAAGACATAAAAGTTTTCATTATCCAAAAATGTGTTTAAATCAAGTCATCTAAACAAGATTCTGACTTGTGTTTAATAGCTCAGTGTACAGGACATTTCCAAAAAGCTTCACTCTAACAAGGACAGGCTCAAGTTCGGGTCTCTTATTTTGTAGATTTAGTGGCAGGTTCTCTTATTTTGTAAATTCAGTGGTAAGTAAATTCTTATTTTCATTTCAGAGGCCTTTTTAGTCATAAAAATTACATCTGCAACACTTCATTAAAAAGAAAAGCAAGCACATTCATTATTCAGCATCCCAGTCTTAAATTTGAGCAATGAGACATACTCAGATTAGTATTTCAAATTACCAGCTATACTTCAATTTCTATTAGCCAAGTCTAATAAATTGTGATTATTTTTTTCTCGTTCCGTGTTCTTGCTACGAGACAGCAAATTACAGGCATTTTAATCTTCACATCAAGTACCTATTTCTTGGGCAACAAATGGGAAAAGTCTTATGAAAACTTCCAATTATTTTTTTTTATTAAAAAGAAATGCCTCTCTGATGAGGGAACTATTTCACTTTCCCTCTCAAACTACTAAATAAAAGACCCCTCACAAGAGTTGAGTCTTCCCATGTTTTTGGAATGTTTGAAGTTTTCAATTTGATTGACTTCATTTGGGACTTATAGATCTACTCTGATACTGCCAAGTAGCTGAAGGTGTCTGTGGTGGTGGTGGTGGGGGGGTGATTGGGTTAGTTTTGGGTGGGGTTTTGGGGTTTTTTTTTCGTTTGTTGGGGTTTTTTTTCCCCACAAATTACCTTCAGGATCTACACAGAGAATATCCCTGGTGAGATACTGCAAAAATATCCCCAGCAGCAAAATAGGATTCAACAACGACACAAATTAAAGGGGATTGGCTTCTGCTTTTTTATTGCTAATAGTAATTACTGCAGTGATAATGGCAGTGCTGAAAACTCCCCTGGCTCTTGTGGTTTATATTATTGGATATTATTCTTAAAATTAAAATCATTATTTCTCCCCCCCCCTCCATTTCTGCTCATTTGGACAATGAGTAAAGCGTGCTCCAGCACTTTCAAGTGACTTAATCACTTAAATATGATATTTTACTGCAATCTGCTGAACAAACACAAAATAGAAATCCTTCATCACCCAATATCTGAGCAGTCCAAGCTGCTTTTATGCTGATAGTGCTGAGGAAATAGAAAAGTATTTCATATTTACAACACAACAATAGGCAATCCTTGTTTTAATAGGTCTTTCAAATTACAAAGTAAAAACTAAGCACTAAGAAATATTTTAGACAGTTTGAGCAAACCCAAAATCCCAGCAGGCCACATAATGCATTCTGTAATTCTCCACCAGCATCAAGGAGATCCATTTAATTTTATTTCCACATTTCCTTGTCAGTGCAGACACAAATATACAGAGGTTATAAAACTCTCGTTGCACATTTGTCTTTACGTTAGAATTGAAATCAACTCTGCACTAATGAAATGGCTACACAGGACTTTTGATAGGCAAATACCAAACACTTTCTTTGTAGAAAAACTTTTAACAACGATGGTGTTTCTTTTTTTCCAGTAGACCAACACAAGACCAAGATTACAAACACACTCCAACTACTGCTTAATTACGGAAGCAAGTTTATATATAAATCAATTTGACAAAAATGCTCTCTTTATCATTATCTTTTGCCAGCAACTTGAACTTTTCACTGACTTTTTCTAAATCATATGGAAAGATGAAGAATATTTTAAAAGCAATCGTTGGATGATTTGCTACCTGAAATCATAATGTTGTGAATTTTTCACCAGAGTCGTATTTCAAGGGCTGAAATATAAGTAAGCAAAATGTAACAAATCTCAAGAGGAAAAAGTAAAGTGTTGCAGGTGAGAGGGTTCTGAACAGCAAGAGGAAGAACAGCACCCATGGAACAGATTTTTCAGCAAATTTCACTCTGTGCACTGCAAGGGCTCACCAGAAATTCAACTGTTTATAAGGACAGTGGAAAATCAGTGTCCTGTGGTGAAAAGAAGGAACAGAACACATGAAAAGAACAAAACAGAGAGACGACAAAAATTGAAGTAGCATCATGAAAAATAATCAGGCCCAGCATTACTGCAAATTAGCTTTTAAAACAGTCCCTTCCCACTGCCACTCTGGAAATGCCATTGCTTCACACCAGGGGCCACTTCCTTCCTGAGTGTCAGCACAGGCAGCTCGCACGGTGCCATGGCCTGTGGGAAGGGTCCACTCGTGTCTCTCTACAGAATCATGGAATCACCTTCGTTGGAAAAGACCTCTGGGATCATCGAGTCCAGTCGCTGACCCATCACCACCTTGTCAACCAGACCACGGCACTAAGTGCCAGATGCAGCTGCTTCTTGAATACCTCCAACGATGGGGACTCCAGACCTCCCTGGGTCTGTTCCAATGTTTAATCACCCTTTCTGTGGAGAAATTCTTCCCGGTGTCCAACCTGAACCTCTCTTGACACAGCTGTTCCCTCTAATCCTATCATTTTTTCCCTGGGAGCAGAGCCCGGCCCCCCCAGGCTGCCCCCTCCTGTCAAGGAGTTATAGAGAGCCAGAAGGTCCCTCCTGAGCCTCCTTTTCTCCAGGCTGAGTCCCCCCAGCTCCCTCAGCCGCTCTTCATCGGACTTGGCCTCTAGACCCTTCCCCTTCCCTGGACCCACTCCAGCACTTCAATGTCCTTCCTGAACTGAGGGACCCAGAGAGACCCCGACAGTGAACTGGGTCCACGGGACACTTCCCAGCCCAACGTGGCTCCAGGAGCAGCCCCACGAGCAGGAAGCCCCAAACCACATCCCCCCACACTCCCTTGGAGCCACCCAGGCCAGCCCTCACCTTGACGTGGGGCCCATCCACCGCCTTGCTCGCCAGCCCCTCCATCAGGTCGGCCCTGAGCTCCACGAGGAAGCGCAGCCCGCCCTCGAGGCGGCCCAGGTGCTGGAAGAGCCCGCGGTACTGGGGGTTCAGGTAGTACCGCAGCCGGTCCTCGGCCTGCAGCAGCGCCCCGGGCTCCCTGCGCTGCTCGCGGGCCTGCAACACCTTGGCGGCGGCCTCGGCCACCCGCCCGTGCTCCACGCCGAAGTCGCGGGCCAGGCGGGTGAGGAGCTCGGCGCGGGGCGGCCCGGGCTGCAGCGCGCGGTAGAACCGCACGAACTCCGCGCCGCGCAGCTCGGCGGGCGGCGGCGCCTTCTCCTTGGTCTCGTAGGGCGGCAGCGGGGGCACCGAGCGGCGCAGCAGCTCCTCCATGCCCGGAGAAGCGCCCGACGAGAGGCGGCGCGGGCCCCGCGCGGCCCAGAGCAGCGGGCGCGGGCCCAGGCGCGGGCACAGCCGGCTCATCCCGCACACCGCCGCAGGCCGCGGCACCGCCCGCCGGGCCGCTCCGCGCGCGCTGATTGGCTGCGGCCGCAGACTGACAGCGCGCCCCGCCAATGGGAAGCGAGGAGAGCGTGGCGGGGCTGTGGGTGTGCCGGCCGCCATGTTGAGTGTGGCGCACAGAGGTCTCCGGCTGTTCCTCCCCGGGCGGGGCCGGTGTTCCTCATGGCCCGGAGCTCCGCCGTCGCCGCCCTGCCCTCAGAATTCACTGTGCTGCGCTTTAGAACTATAGGGTCATGTTGGACACAGTGCGAAGCTGCGCCAGGGGAGGTTCAGGTTGGACGCTGGGAGGAATTTCTTCACAGAAAGGGTGGTTAACCATTGGGCTGCCCAGGGAGGCGGTGGAGTCACCGTCCATGGAGGTGTTTAAGGGAACGCTGGACGTGGCACTCGGTGCTATGGTCTAGTTGACAAGTTGGTGTTTGGTCACAAGTTGAACTTGATGACCTTGGAGGTCTTTTCCAACCTAATTGATTGTGTGGTTCTGTGAATCATCAAGATTGGAAGAGACCTTTGGGATCATCCAGTCCAACGTTCACCCAGCGCTGGCACCGTAACCCCTACACCACAGCAACAAAAGCCGAATCCAGACAGGGATGGTGGCTCCACCACCTCCCTGGGCAGCCTATTCCAATGCCTGACCACCCAACCAATGAAAGGACTTTTTCAAGTATTCAATTTTAATCTCCCCTGTCTCAGTTTACGACCTCACGCTGTCCCCTCTGTCTTTCTCCCCGGTGGCTCCCGTATTTCCTGGTGGGGTGTGCTGGATTTGTGGAACGCCACGGAGCACCCAGGCTTGCACAACTCTGAAATAAACCATCCATGTGTGTCTCGAGTGTGTCATTATTGGCTTGGTGCACATCGGGGAATGATTCTGATTTCCTGGGCAGCATCCCCCGTGTCCTGAGGAAGCTGTGGCTCCTGGAAATCCGGCTGGCACTGAGGGACAGGAATCACAGCCCCAGCCAACCCTGCTGCAGTTTTTGCTCTGAAATAACTGCAGGAAACTGCATGAATTTGGTTGTGCAATTTTGAGGTCACAGACCCGAGTGTAGCCTTTGGTCCCTGTAGCAAAAAACTCGTCGTGAGCCCGAAGTCCTCTCAAGTGTGTCAGGACCTTTCGTGAATGAAGTTAAACATCTCCATCCTGCTCCCAGCTCAGGCTTACAAAGGTGTATTTACCTCCTTTAGACATTAAACCAGCAAAACACATAGGTCACGCTCATGTCAGTGAGATTAGAATTGAGCAGCAATTGTCCTTAAAGCACAGGGAATTGTGATTCTCAGCGTTTGAAATAAGAATTGAGGAGAGAATCAAGCCCTCTTTGCCAGAGACGAGACGAAAAGAGAGCACTGCCTAATTACAGGTTTTAGAACAATACGTTAGAGATTCCCAAGGAAGGGGACAACAGAAAAAAACCCATGTGAGCAGTAACTGAGGTAACTTAGGGTCATAAGATGAGCTAATATATCCTTACGAGGGGGAAAACATGACTCAAAAGCATTAAAATATATGAAAAAGACTTTTTAAAAACAATTTGAATCACACTGGCAATGAATTAAGCTTCAGAAAATCCCTTCCCACCTTTAGAACTTCATTTTCAGCTAAATAAAAAAGCCTTCAAAGTTGGCTGGTTGGTCCTTCTTCTTCACCTCCCCAGGAAAGAGGCTGCCAAAGAGAGCCTCTGTCTGTGTCAGATTCCCAGGATAATGTCTTTGGAGACAGAGGGGTAGGTAAGAACTTTCACCAAAAATCATGATGATATTTCTAAGTGCACTCTTTATAGCAATTCTGCAGTTTTAAATAGGGATCCATTAGACAAGTACAATTTTTTCCATTTAAAAACTAAAATAAAACATTTTTAGCCATGCTCCATAACAAGAGATGGACAGACTTCTTTTTAATAAAGGGTAGCTAGAAAATGAATTTTTCCTTCTACATGTCAACTAATGATTGTAAATCCGCTGTGTTTGGTTGATGTATGATTCCATAATAAACTTGTTTACAATCTGATGCAGATTTGGTTGACATGAGCCCTAAAATTGTGCTAAAATGAGCCTAGTTGGTCTTCCTATTCATTGAAAGCCTTGTGGACCAGCTCAGTTTCTGATTTAGACATTCCTGGAAATTTCAAGAAGCCCGAGATAGAGATGTTAGCAAAGGCAGAGTGGTGATGGAAGATGAAGGCTTCCAACCTGCCAGAAAACAGTCAGCATCTCTCAGGATCAATTCCTTTTAAAAATCCTATACAGAAACGCTTCTGTTCTTTCCATTTTGACAGCGCTCTCAGATTGGCCTTGGGTAGGATTCCTGCAGTAACAGAGCTCTCTTGCATGAGCCATGGCCATAAAAACCAGCTACCAGCGTTGTTCATCTGCAGAAACCTCTGTGGTGCAGCTTGTAAGGCTTTGTCAAGTAACATGTTTCTTCTGAAACCTTCACCTGCTTCTCCCCCCACTCCACCCCAGGGAAAAGTTATTATCTGCTTCAGCTGCTGCTTGGAGACTGAAAATTCACCTCTTGTCTGTCAGGACCTGAGCGCACCAAGAGACATCCGTGGCCCTGCCCAGCCTCACCTGGGACCTTCTCCCTGGGCTCAGGAGCCCCATTTCAGCTCAGCTTGGGGGTTTGAGTCCCTTCTGCACAGGGCTGCAGGGGTCCCTCATCCCAAATTCCAGACCTTCTCCCCTGGATCTGCCTTGCCACCATGGACATTTATTGTTGGAAACATTTATTCTTGAAAACTGAATGTTATTGTTGGAAACCTGGAGATGGAAAGAGCCTAATTGCTCTTCAGTAATTGTAAATTCTGTCTCCGAGCAAAAAGAGAAGCTAATAAAAGAAGGAAAGTCAATCTGATCCAAGTCAATCTGATCTTCTTTCTTTTTTTCTCTTTAATCTGTTCAAATGTTAGGTAAAAATAAAACACATGCCCTGGATTCTCAATAATTGCACTATAGCAAAGACAAACTGATTTATGATGGAAATGAAGGTGGTCCTGAGGCTTGGGGTTTGTTTTGTTTCTTTTCTGTGTTTGCTCTTACACGCAGAGTGCCACATGAATGTATGCAGGACAAGAGTCTGAACTGAGAAACTGACTGTGCTATTATTCAAGAGAACAGCAGAGCTTCAGTTCACTTCAAAGGAAACAAGATGGATCCAGTGATTTCCAATAAATCTGTGTTTGTGCCTGCAAAGTGTTCATCCGAGGCAGATTTATCAGGAAACATCACTCCCCACCTATCCTAAAGATGGCTTGTTCTTGTAATAATGGGGTTTATACACAGATTTCTTTTTTCTAAGTTCTCAAACTAAAGATTTTTTAAAAATATCTACTAGAAAATACTAAAAGTATCTATGTGATCAACTGAAAAACAGCCCTTTTCAGGCTGATAAGAGGAAATAAAAGGTCTCTTCCCCTGTTTTCCTTTCAGGGTTGGTGAATGAGCAGTGCTTGCAATTTGAGAGCAGAGTGGGAAGCTGTGCTGCAAGCTCTGAACACATTTTGTAATAGCTTGGAACAGAGTTTGTAAAATGACTTTAAATGAGCGAGTATCCCATTTTGAAGAGTTCATAAATTTCATAAGGTACTGGAAAAAGCAAACTTGCTGTAGTTACTTAGTAAAAAGCAGGATCTTTTCAGCTTTTTGCACTGCTCTTCAATTATTCAGACCCTCCAAAGAGGCAGTTCTGAGGGTGGTTTTGTTCCAGCTCCCAGAGCTGGGTGTTTAAAATGAGACAGCAATGTTCCACTGTCAGAGCTGTAGCCAGTGTTTAGCTTTAATCTTCATTTTAGATAAATACAACATTGTTTTCTGGAATTATCTGGCTTTAAGCACAGGAGGCTTGTACTCAGAGCCTACAGAACCGGCTCTGTGCTCTCAGCTGCACAGTTTTCTTTAGAGTTCTGCTTGAAGGCTACCTGGGTTCAGGATTTCCTTCCTGGTTCTTCAGCTCTTGGAGTTTTTCTTATTTAATTTGCCTGCGGTGAGTTGTGCTGCAGGTAGCGAACAGTGGAGGTGTCTGCCTTTGAGATCAGATCATGGGGATGTTTGTTTCAAGAGATGAATCTCTTTCTATGGAGCAGTTCTCTGAAATCTTGGTTATGAACCTGAGGATTTTTATTTAGGGCTCTGTAGAATCAGAAGTTTTATGGTACAGCTCTGGTTTCTGCATCTTTTTTTTCTACCAAATTTAGGAATATTTATAACTGGCAGTGGATGAGACTAATTAAAATGTTTTATCAAATATTTTATCTTTTTTTTTAAAAAGGAAAACCAAGGCTCTTGGAGATGTTAAGAAATGTCCTTAATATCTCAGTGCACAGTTAAACTGATTGTAATACTTTTTTATTTATCCACCATGGTCCTAAATACAATGTTGAAATATTCATAGGAACGTTGAATTTATTTGCTTTATTGTCTGATACTCAGTTTTGCTCTTACAGAGTTGAAAGTAAATAAAAGTGGAATATAGTGCTTGAATTTATATGTCAGTGTACTTCACCCTTGTTACCACAGAATCCTTGTAATTATCACAGAGATTGGTTCCACAGAGGCTTCAAGCCACTCTTTCCCCCCCGTTTATGTTGGTATCATGAAAAAGAGCAAAAAAAACCCTCATTTCTGTTTTAGTATGAAAATGAAAGGATAAATGTTAAGCAGAGTTGTTTCCCCACCACCCCTTTACAAATATCCCTTTCATTTTTTCCTTCTTTTGTATTTTCCTCGCTTGGAAAAGTCTTCACTGGTGATTCACTTCCTAGATAAATCTTCTATTAGCATTTACCAGTTCATTCAGCACCTTGATATTAATTCTTGTTCAGGCTTAGATGGCACATTAGAGGAAAATGAGGCTAAAGATTTAAGCAGATACTTTTAATTACGTCTGGCTCTAGTAGAAGATGGACAGAATCTTGCAGGGCAGAATATTAAGCTGCTCTCTCCTACACGAAGTTTTTATGCTTATGGCACAAACCATTCCGTGTAGTAGCCAATTCTTCCTTATAACAGTTATTTCTAAACTGATGTTTGTCATTTTCCTCCTTCATTGCTGAGACAGATTTTTGCACTTGTGTGAATTTGGGCATCGACGCAGTTTCTAAGTTCTAAATTAAATTCCCTTCTAGCCTGCAGAAACAGGAAGAAGAGGCTGGGCTTAAGAGTGAGAAGCTGTCTCCCTGTTCTCCAGCTTGCAGTAAGAATTAGATTTTTAAACACCCTGGAACAGAGAGAGGGGAGGAAGAGGAACAGAGGACATCGGGGAAGAGGAATTCAATGTGCAGGATTCAAATGTGGAGGGAATCTCACTGAAGTTGATGAGAAATTCAACAAAACCTTTGTGGTCCTTTGGGGAAGGACATCACTTTCCATCTGTTGTGGGGCTGAACTCCCCTGGGCTGTGCCTCAGGCTGTGAACAGTTCAGAACCCCACGGGAACTTCCCACTTTTCATTGCTCTCTCTGTTTTACCTTCTCCACCATAAAGAGTGGATGAACAGCTCGTTACAGAGCGAGGAGTCTGAGCTGGGCTCTGCTTGGGGAAATAACTGACCCAAAGCACTGACCATCCAGGTGTTTTATTGATGTCAAGGCCTGATTTCTTGTAACTGGCTCACGTGGGAAGTGTTGGGTTGTCCATGAGTGACCTTGGCATTGCCCTGGATCACCAGTCTCTCTGTGATCAGAGTATTTTTGCAGCCCACTCCAATTCAACTCCAAGCATTGACTGAGTTAAAGGAGGAGGAGTTCAGGTTTCAGCTTGCTTATTTACTGGGTAAATGTTTCTTTTACAGTTAGTGTTTAAGCCTACAGGGATGAGTATGGGCTGACTGTTATAATCCTATGCAAATTTATTTAGTCTCTTGTATGCTAAAAGCATTCATTAGTTTTAATAAACACAAAGATTGGGAAATTGAGAGCTGTAATAATTGCTTTACACAGCATGGAACTTAATAATCAGGAAACAAACTCCTTTAAAATCTCTTGTGTTTATACTACTGGCAATGAAAGTAGTGCTTTTACACTGTCTTCAACAGACCTGATTTTTAGTGTTGCCAGAGTTTCCTTGAGGCAATTACTTTGGAAGATTATCTGTCGGAATCGTGGTGGTGCCCGGACTCAGTTTAATTGCCGAACACTGGCTTGTTCTGTGCCATGGTGTTATTTCATGAAGTTACCAGTGGTCTTAGCAGATGTGCAGTGCTGCAGCCGAGGCACTGAAGTGTTTACAGTGTTCAGTTTGGGTATAAATCCAAAACTGCAAGGATGTCAGAATTTATGATACCAACCTATTAATCTGTCACCAACTCTCAAGGCCTCTAAAAGCTCAATTACCACTAAGGTGTCTCCACGATATCCCCACAGTCCTGCAGGATTGAATCACAGTGAGGAAAAGGTGGTGCTTATTTTGGTCATTTCTGTTGTTTCTGTGCATTTGCTACATGCTGCTTGTTTTGTTTCTTAACATTTCTACAGCTGTGGAATTTAAAAAAAAAAACAACTTAATCCATGCTCTGTCAGCCAGTTAATCTAACCTGTTAAAATGGTGTTTGCAGAGGTGAATGGTGAATGGTGAATGGTGAATGGTGAACAGCAAGTACATTCAGCTGATGTCTCTGGGTTTATTTCTATCGGCAGTGGTAGGAAAGAGGCTCTTCCAGCAGGTCACTGAATGTGTTCCCCTCTCCCCACCGACTGTAGGGAGATCCTGCTGTCTGCAGTCGGTGTGATCCAAGCAAACTAGCCAGCCCTGATTCCCTTACACCTTCAGGGCAGGGCAGGGATCTCGGATGAAATCCACAGTTCTCACGAGCAGGACACAGCCAGGGCTCCTGGACAGTGGGCAGAGCTCTCCCATAGCTCCAGAGGAGGCTGTGTCAGGAGGCCTGGGAAAGCTGCTGAACTCGAGCAGTTCCGGAGGTACCCATCCATCAGCCAGGGCCCAGTGGGTGCTGAAGTAATTATTACCAAACCTTTACATCTTTCTTAATTAGCAGATTTGTTCTCCCTGCCAACAGCGGATCTCATCCTAGTTTATGTACTAATAAAATGCATCTTGGAGATTAGAAGTGCCGGAGTGTGCCAGCCTCCAAGAGTTGTGAATAATTTGCTGTCAGGCTGGAGCCAGTTTTTCCCCATCTCAGGAGCTCCTCCAGCAGCTCAGAGCAGCAGATGCCAGGGGCTTGTCCCCAGTTGCCAGAACACTTTTCCCCTTGAGCCCTGCACTCTGTGCTTCACAGGGAGCAGAGCTTAGGAGCAGCCTGGCAGTCAGCAGCACTGGGATGTGGGGAAAGAAGGAATGTTTTCTGAATTTTAAATTAATGGCTATGAAAGTGCTGCTCTGCCATTGTTTAGAGATCTAAATACTGCTGGAGTAGAGTTCATTGTTTTCACTTAAGCTTTCATTGATTATTGACCCCAAAGAAATTACCCACAGACTGGAACACAAGAATCTCTACTGTGCAGATTTGTATTTCATTTAATGTGATAGCAAATACAGTTCTATCAGAGGGAGAAGCATCTTCAGGAGACTTTTCTGATGCTGCAGATGGCTTTTTGCAAATATTGTACTGGTGGCTGGTGAAATCTCTGAAGGATGGAGCAAAATAAGTGAAGGCCACAACCTCAATTTACAGCAGACAAAATTAGAAATGGAAAGGATTTTTGGGGAATGCACCGCTTTGGAAGGCACTGATTTTGTGTGTCTTGATGGGTGTGTGTGTGTGTCCCTGCCCTTGTAGCTGAGTGTGGTCCTGAGGGTGTGCAGGTGTCCTGCCCTTCCTTTTTCCAGGGCTCAGAGACTGGGGCTGGTGGATAAAAAAAATTCCACGGTTTCTCTGCAGTCACGGTGCAGGATTTTAACTTTCCAGCTTTGCAGAGGGCAGTGCTGCCCATGTCCCTAGCGAGGCCGTGGTAGCAGGGTGTGTTCGCCGAGCTCAGGAATTTCCATTGATAACCCAGGGATCTCCCTCCTGCCCATGGAATACTTGCATCCACCTTTGATGTGTTTGGATCAACGTGTCCATGTGCTCTGGCTAGGAGTGATTTACGGGATAGGAGCTAGAGGCTGATCCACTGAAATAATCTTGTTTTACATACTAATTGCTGCACTGTTTGATGTTTCCTTCAAAGTAGAAGCTTTTATCAGCAGTTTGAGTTTGGATGGATTAACAAAGATTAGTATAGAAGTTTGAAGAAAATATAAAGTGTAATACATTGTATAATGTTCGTTCAGGACAAGAAAACACTTAAAAGATTAAGTAGCAGAATAACAACGAATTATATGATCTTTTTAAAATTAATGCAATTGTACTTTTTATCTTCAAAATACTCAATAAGCCAATGCCTACACTATAGATGGGTTGTAGGAAGAACAGCTGATTCTGACACCTGCACGATATTCTGGCTGGGATCAGCACATGGAATTTAAGACCCTTGTTGGGAAGCAGCGTGTCTCTGGAATTGCTGAAGCTCTGGCAGTGGCGTTCAGGGTGTGTAAGTATTTGTGTGGCACAAAGGAAGGAAGAAGGCTCAGTGCTGTGATTCTCTCATGGATGTTTCCTTGCTGCTTATTGGAAGTGTTTGTTGTATTCTTCTCTGCTTTGCTCTCTTCGGCTGTGAATTCATCACCTGCAACTGAAGTGCAATTTATTCCTCGGTCGCTGTGTTTCCTCGTGGATGCTGAGGAAGAGGTGTGTGGGAGCAGACAAATTCACTTAATGCCACCTGGCTGGGTCAGCTGTGCCACTGAACAGAGACAATGTGGGCAGTAACATCCTTTTTTCCTCAGTGCAGGACTTGCTCTGTGTACAGACTTCCTCCCTTGACTGCTGTTGTGCTCTCCTTAATGAAATATTTATTTGAAACCCCTTTCCCATTTGATTTTTTTGCTTGCATCCTAACGAGACGTGACAGGGGGATAGCGGACTGCTAAAGCATGGAGACCTGTAAATAAAGGAACTGTTCCATCTTATTAAATTTGTGGGG